>OY740773.1:72125867-72725867 GCA_963513935.1 Aphrophora alni
AGAGAGAGAGAGAGAGAGAGAGAGAGAGAGAGAGAGAGAGAGAGAGAGAGAGAGAGAGAGAGAGAGAGAGAGAGAAAGGGATTAGGCGTAATAAAAAGAGAAACGATAATATTTGAAAGTTTGTATTTATCTTCAGGTATTATCTTATATTTCATAGTTCTATTACACCAGATATTTTTTGTACCCTTAATTTCTCTGTAACAACTAGACCAATTTTGATGATTTAAAAGACCAATTAAAACTCTCTGTCCACAAAGGTGTTATAATAAATTTATATATTTTTTTTAGATTTGCTATTAAAACTACAAATTCGTTTATATTTCACCAAATTCAATTCTCGAAAGCAAAGAGAAATTACTTATAGGAAAAATAAAATATTTCGGGAGAAATGATTTACCCATATCCACCTTTGGAGTTCAAAGCCAAAGTTCGGTGTAGCATCGTCAACTTCATTGCTTACCATTAAAATACATATATTTTGAAAATAAAAACTATATTCCCCTACAGCGACATGTAGTTTTTGGCAACATAAAGAATAATTCTCATTCTCTCCTGCACTCATTAAAATCAAAAATACCTAACCAGTATCTTATCACTAAGTCAATAGATGTAGGGCTTAACTTAACCAACTGGCAGTGGTTTAAATTATATAATTATTTATTTATTCCTGTATATATATACTTTCTAAAAAGGAACAAACGAAACTAAGAACTGTGTCATTAAATTGAAAGTTTAAAGAAAATTTATGAAATGATATGATACTTTTCACAAGACGATTGTTAGGAACTGCTACACCTTGACTTAAAGAGAGTCAAAAATCATGAAAGTGTCGTCTAAACGTTGCAGTGAATAAGGAAACAATACAACAAACAATATTTTACAATTTTAATAAAATACACTTTCATCCATTTCCAAGCTCGCACTTATTACATATATTCATTTAGAATTTAAATAGAAAGAAATACACAAGTACACATATGATATTGTTTGCTTGTAGTGTTAACATGGAATTTTAATGTAAGATTCTTTTTTTTATACGAGCCAAAAATTTAAGTACCATAAAACGTAAGTCAAAGTATTTTTCTTCCTGATATTTTAACCGACTTAAGGTACTAAGACTTGGGACATGAACTCTTGCTAATGGTCAATTTATATTGTAGTGAGGCACTATATTACCTTTTATTATATTGTATATTTTTTTGATTGCTGTGGTTTCTAATATTTATAATTAATTTTCTTGCTATTCATTTTAGAAATGCAATGAGAGATTGAGTAGTGGATACATGGATACATCCCAACAACTCAGTCTATAATATCTAAGTTTGATATCCCACCAGTGCATGTTATACGTATACCAACACTCGTTAGAGACAAATAATACCCAAGGGAAAAAATGTACCTAATACAGAAGAGCAAATTTCCTTCTTCAGTTTTGTCTTGGGCGCTTTCAACTAAAGATTTGAATTTATTACAAAAACCAAATATTTATTTCATCAACTATGAATACTTATTCTCTGTCCTGAGTATTAACAATTTATAAACGTTATACAAGATTTAATAAATTAATACTAATCACAATGTTGTTCATTCTTAAAATGGTTATGTTTTAAGTGAATTGCTGCATTGGTACGATTCAAATGTTTGTTTTGTACAATACATTTGTTTTAAATACTACTGATAATGTCATAATACCGAAACCATCAGAACAAGAGTTGTCGGACCATTATAAAACAATTTGTATGAACTTATAATAAAATTATTCCTCATATGTAACACATGATTAGATATTTGAAATAAAACATTATGAAATTGACTAAAATCTTCCCACGACTATAGATGGTATCGTTTTCAATTTATAGATGGCAGCAGCATCGCTACCGCTACCAGTATTGTAACATGTACCGGAAGATATTGCAGTTTGGTAGACTTATTGACTACAAGCTCTCGTAGTCTATTCGTGTTTACTCTAGTATTTCGATGAGTATCATTCTTTATGAGATCTTGGACGGTCGTGACCTAATGTGAACAACTACCAGGATTCTGTTCTTGTTACACGGGACCAATTTAAAAGAGTTGTGAGTCTAGAGTCTACTTGGCACAAGTCATACAGTGCTTCTGATATAGATAATGTGGCGTTGGTATTTTAATCGTGTAGATTTAATTACATTTTTAGGAGGTGTAATAAAACTTAATCGATTGTTTGGAGGATTCTGAAAAACATCCGATTAACAATTCTCTTTTTGAATACCTACATTATTAGCTCCGTCAACAATGCTGTTTTATCAGTTTTAATTTAAATTTATTTCCCCAGTTTTGATACTTAAGATATCATCTTATTTTTGTCAAACAATTACATACAATTTATTAAAATAAGGATATTTTGGTGATACTAGTTTCTATAAACACTTTAGATTTGGGTTATAAAAAGAACAAAAGAATGAATTGAATTTGTCCATAAAGTCGTAGCTTATATATGTATAATTTACATATTTTTAAGAAAAAAAGCTTGTGGAATTTACTGAAAACATAAATTGAATAATATTTATAAACTCATACATTTAGACAAAGAGAACGTCAAATGATCAACTATCGTATAGTGATAACTATTAACGCACGGATATTAAGTAACCTAAAACACGGGCCGTTTGGCTTCAACTTTAAACTAGTGCGATAAAGGCTACATAAAGACGTTGTATACACTACTTTATCTAAATACACCTATTTTCGGTAAGGAAATATTCAGAGTATCCGAAAATAAGAAATTCTTTTTATCAAGGTGATATACTTGAAACTCCATCTGATTATAGATATAACAGTGCTTAATAACTTAAACTATCAATTCTTAGAACATTTATTAATATACACACAAAAAATATACAGATCATTACTATAAGAAAAATACTAAGTGAAATCAATCTATTAATCATATACAAGACTTCATTTGTGCAATTATTAAAAACTACATTTCGAAATAGGATTGGGCAAACTTTTGTCACCGGATATTTCATTGAATTTTGTCCGAGTTTATCAGTTAATTTGAAATTGTAATTTTGTTTTGTTCTGAATCATCAATGTAGCTTTCTGTTACTGTAAATGATTTCCACCCACCATGTCTTTTGAAACCTAATATGTCACTCACATCATCAACCAATAAGTTTTCAGAACTTCTCCAGATGCAGTGGTCGGTATATAGCTCTGCATTTAAGTAAGTTGTTATATGTAATTTTTTTTCCTGTATTGATTATTTAAACATTTTTCAGTGCATTTACCCTTTTGGTAATTCACAAAGAAAACGTTGTGTTTGTAAACTCGTGTACTTTTTACAAATATCTTAATACTTTCCAGTCACATTAAATGATCTAGGTTTTATAGCTCTTGTATTAAACGATGATATTGAGTCATTATTTATCCTTTATAACTTCAGAAAAATAGTTGTAAAAACCTTGAATATATATAGGTTATTCTTGGAGAGTTTTGAGCCGTGATTGGTTGTAAATTTGTATCGTAATGAAAAATCTGTACTGTAATGGAAATAATTAACATTAGTGAGACGAGTTACAACTCGAATAGTGAATTCGAAATAAGCGTCTTACAGGTTAGTCCAACATATTATATGACTAACATAGAAATCGATTTGGTGTGTAGAGCACTTTACTATATACAACAGATAAACATCATGCTTTAAATAATTATTTTTTAATTCATTGTATTTTCTAATTAGATAACTTGGAAATTTCGACTTCAATTAATTGACCTATCGCGTAATTTTCTCTATTCCATTTATACCTGAAGAAAAAAAGAATTGTGAAATCATACAACTACAGAAATCTAATTTTGTTTTCAACTCTTTATTAACAATATTAATTAACCTAGGATTTTGCATACTTTTAAGTTAATTGATAAAGCCACGAGCAGTAAGCTACCATTCCTTATCCTGACCTATGTCGTCTGTACAACCTCCACTGCACGACAGTCATGTAAACACTGTCAGGAAGCTACGAGAAGAGATTTTGCAAATACTTGCTTAATAATTTTGATACTATCTTACGTATGCGTGTATAGGTACATTGAATAGCAGCGAGCCTATTGGAATGCTAATCTTTACCAGCTGTTTCTTTGATGCGTCCATCTTGTAACAGGAGGCCGGCGGTCATTTTAAAAATTAGGTTAACCTAGATATGTTAGGTTAATAAAATTAATATTCACAGGGGAATTAAAATATAGTTGAAGTATAATATTTTCCGTGAAATTGTTGTAAGTTGTGAAAATTTAAAGAACGTTCAACATGGTTGGAAATGTTTTAAACGCTTGACTGACTGCAGAGGAATGAAAATATTTATATATTTTTATGAAATGTTTTCATATTTCTTTAGAGTTGTGTTAATCGTTGTTAATTTGAGATAATTATAAAAATACTTAACATGGTTTCACTTAAATTAATATTTTACATGCGGAGAGAGACAAAAAATTTATTTAGTGACGTTTCAAAGTTCTCACATCTCTTCGCACACTCAAGTAGACAACATGGTGTAAACTTCAACTAAAATATGTATATTTTGGTCGATGTTGTAGGTGAAAAATCCCTAGGTCATCACCACCCTATAAGAAATAAACCCTTAGTCCACGAACAGTTTAATGTCGTCAGGGTCAAAATATATCAAAAATGGGTCAAGAGAGACCTGGTAGAGAAGATTGAAGAGAGGAATCTAACCCAATAGTATATTTAAAAAAGTGTAGATATAGCTACTATCCCTAGGGAACACAATAAAGGGACACCCAAGGGCTCAAATATGATATAAATAAACTTTAACAATTACAATTAATTATCTACCTAATGACAGTTCATTAGGTAAATAATTATTTGTATAAATACTCAGCTCTGAGCTCCTGTTCAATTTGACTTTTCATCTTTATGTTTGTTTAATAAACAACTGCGGCCTAACGCGTCTTCCAATCATTGTGAAATATAAAGAAAAAGGTCCCTTCCAACAAGGGCCGATAATGTACGTACAGAGGATATACTTTTCATTTCCTTTCTTATAAAGATTTTCCACTCAAAAAGTGGTAACCTAGTATCGAAAGGTCTCTAGGTTAAATGGAGATGCATTGACTAGAAATGCAGCACTATTTCTAAGGTGTTTTATAATAGTGGGAAAGAGACAACGTCCAATCGTAAAATAAACCTTACATCTATAAATAAAATTAAAATTTTTTTTAAAATTGTTCTCGTAGGATATGTTTACATAACCAAAAAAGGGAAAAAAATTAACTTCTACTGCTAAATTTTTCACACTAAATTTAGTACTAATATCCAGTTTACACTACTCGGATTTAGAAATTAAAATTGGAGATTCTTAAAATAACATTATTATTATTTTTTTTTAAAGTTTATGAAGAAATTCCGCCCGTATTTACATTTCAATAGATTACAGCATGACTAATTTTCATCCCAGCATTTCAAATAGTTTTATAACAATATTTTTTTTTATAAGCTGTTTTGATCTTTGGTAAGGGCTATTTATTCCAATTTTTATTAAAAATTCATCGAATTCGGTCCAATCATTTGTGGGAAATAGAACATTCCTGAACACTTTTCATTTAACTTTTTGATTGAAAATCTATATAGAATATGTAAATTTTTGAGATTTTAATTGTGATATAAATGGAATTTATCACAACTGCCCTAAAAGTATAACTTACTGTTTATTGCATAAATCATCGCTGAAAAACAGAAAAATTATACTGTAAAAAAAAATATAAAATAAACTGAAACTCTACATAGGCTTAAGTTTAAACAGGTTCCAGTTTAGACCATTGATAAAATCAACATTAATCCTGTTCAAGATTGAAGGTTTCTTGGGTGATAGTAGGCTATGTATGAATTATCAACCTGCCCACACCTACTTTTGAAGTTCCTATATAGATTTAATTTTGTAATTTTCTCTCTTTTTCCACAATAAGGAAAGATTTAGTCAGTTCTTACGTCAGCAAGATTTGTACCCAAAAATAAAGTGATTATATTATCACTTTCATTTATTCGGCTGAAACTTGAGTAATTTCCGGTAAAGGGAAAATAACAACAGGTCAGGGGTGATATTCAACAATGACTGGTACGGCTGTAGTTTCAGAAGAAATGTAAAAATCGAGAAAGCTAGAGGTAGATCGATATTTGAATAACGTAATATTATTTGACGTATATTAGGTATTCGTAAACACCCCTCCACACACACAAACAAAACTAAAATACTTTTTCTGAGTTCTCTCAATTTGTAAAAGAGAAAAGTACGTATACGATATTCGCTAATTACAAATATCTTGAAATATTTTGATTAATTTATTTTAGGAACAATATAATAAACCTTCGCCTTGAAATTATTTAAGGATGGAATTAGTGAAAGAGTACAAAGCCTTTAGGGCTGTGTAAGTGATATATCCATACAATCTATTTTTTTTAGATTTGACCAAATATCAATAAACAAATTAAATGGCGTCATTACATTGGCGAAAATAAGTGGGTAAAATTTTGCTGTGCAATTACTGCATATATAAACTAACCCTTATGAAAATTATTACAATGCTGAGCTTTTAAGGTTTCGAAAAGATGTAAAAGAGAGCATACAACTAAATAAAATTATGCCATTGAGAGTTTTTGTGACATTATTAAGGCAGTAGTAATTTTTAGAAGTGGTAAACATTATTGAAAATATGATTTTTGTGTGGTTTATTTAAACCAATATTGTAAAAAATGTATATTATTATATCAAACTTTTGTATGATATTATTTACAGTTGGTAAATTAGTTTGTAAGACTTTTCAGAAATAAAACTTATACCATCAAAATTTAGCTAACTCTTTTTATAATCTTAAAACCGGTACTACTTCAATTGTGAAAATCTGTATATGCATATACAAAAAAATTTAAAATATGGAGAAACTTTACACAACGACACACCGTTAAAATTGAAGCGGAGGGGGGAGGGAGGCTACAAAGGGAAAACCATATGACAGACCACGAGAAGAGTTTAACAAACACGAGTTAGTGGAATTCGAGATGGCGTGTACATTGAAGGACGGGTGTGAGTGAAAAACACCTTGTTAGTGGCTTTATAGGAGATTACGCAGAGTACATGCGACGTCCTCCTCTACGTCTTGTTCCATAATGAAACAAACATGTAAAAGTGACTTGGCTCATGCAGAGTGTGTCAGGAATAAGGGCAATCACGACCAAGAGTCAACTCTGACAAATATTCACTGCATACTATTTATTGCAGATTTTACATTTACAGAGAAAGTAATGAATAAGAAACGCTACAGTGACATGATCAGAAATGACCTTGACATACATACAAATCAATTGAAGAACAAAATTAACTAGTAAATTTTGCACAGTGAGCTGTTTAAAACGATTTTTTTTTAATTTGCAATAATTTTTTCAAACAAGTTTGACTAAATTTATCTAAAATTCTGATTAATAAATGTATTATTGATGTTTATACTTCCTCTTATATTCCTAGTATAGAGACTGTTAAGTGATGGGTAAAAATTAAAAAAACCGATGTCGAGTTTCTGCGGAAATATTTGGGTTGAAGTCTTCTGATTCCAAGAAAGTGGTTGGGGAATAATGTCCCACTGTCGCTCTGTCGCATGTCCAGTACTCTGCTTTTCAAACGCGAGGACAGATTTTAATCATGTTTTGTTTTCGTGGAAACTTAAAAATTTGTTTTCCATAACTAAAAGTTTGTCAGTTCAATTTTCGTTAAACCCGATTTTGAGAAAATTTAGTCTATATCCACAAAAAACCCAATAGGTTGCTTTAAAATATGCCGGCTAATTATTAGTAAAAACACCCCAATTATCCAAAGAGTTATTATAAAAACTCTTTTACTCAATATTAGCTATACAAATTTCGATTAAAATTTGAGGAAAAATAAGTATTAATGACCCAAACTATAATGAACAATTGCAAAGAATATAAAATTTCCGCTAAAGTAGGCCTATTACTTCCCAAAAGAAGATCGACTTCATTTGAACTGTATTTCATCCTAAAATAAGTTCGCCTAAGATAATAAGTTTATATCAAAGGTAAAACTATTATAGACCTTTTTTTAAATATACAAATAATTGTTTAAGTATTGTACAAATTCTAAGATGACATCAACGGTTGTTTTTCTCACTCTTGAACCACCGAAATCACATTTTGACGACGAATAATATTTTGGTTAGCATTTCGATTGTGAGTAGTTGTGTAAGAACATTTGAGAATTTTTTTTTGTTAAGGTTCTCTTATTTTTATTCATTTATATATGTTCATGATGTTTATACAATTTTGTTTTTACTATAAACATAATTATTGGAAAACTTTAGATACATTAAGTTATTGAGTAAAGTTTTGGCCCCAATTGGTTAGTCCAAGTAACAAATTTTTGCAGAATCGGGAAAATATGTACATACAGGTATATGTACAGTGAGACAAATCAGTTAAAAAATACTCCATTGAGTGTATTTAGTGGACATTTCATAACACCAAGATTATATAAATTCAATTGTAATATCTAGTATCTCTAAATTTTAAACTACCCCATACACAATATATTTATTCCTTTAATTCAAAAGAGGTTCATTTACTTCAAATAGTGTTTAAAAAGCGAAAATATCTGAAGATGTTTAAGTGGAAAATGATCGTAAACATTTAAACAACTTACGGCTATATACAATAATTTTTTTTTTTTTAATGTACTAGGTTGAATCCAAAGAGTGCGTGAGGTCTTCCAGAATATAATAGACCCTAAGGAAATAAAGAGTAGTAAGTTATACACTACAAACTTTGTTACATCTGTTATAACCACGAAATTAGTAACGACAAACAAGTTTCTTACAGTCGGTTATAACTCAAGTCCGAACACATACGATCAGCCGTGAATAGAACATTGTTAGAAGCAATACGTAAATCACCTGAGCAAACTTCATTCCGATAGCCCAATTAATATTCTGAAAGTGCTATAGTCAGACCCCATGGTGTGACGAAGAATGCCCCGAACATTCCAGTACCACCAAACCTAACCTAAGTCTAGATTTCGATAAATCACGCCAATAAAACCAACTCGAGCGACAAAAAGTTTGAGGTTTTTCTTTTCTTTAGTTGGTAACACGAAACTGAATTATCTGATATAGTATATCAGGTAGACATACTTTTAAATCCTTTTTGAATTCCTTAAAGTGTTGTAAATATCGCCCAGCAGGACTTCCCAGAACACGTGTTAAATTTAATCTTTTTGTTATTAAATACTTTTTTGTGTTGTTTTTAGTTTTGTGTTACCGTGTGGGATTATTGTTTATAGGTTTTGTTTTAAGTTATAAAGTGTTGTAGGACTTTTATGTTCGTTGTCTTGTGTTTTATTTTGTATTATATAGTGCTAGAAAATTCAATAAAGATTATCTTAAAAAATAATAGTGGCTAAATCTTTGAACGAAATTTCTCACTAACAACATTTTCTAATAATCTATAATATAGCAGGCAAAACAAACATTTTTATAGCCGCAGTTTACAATAAAGGAAACATTTAAATAGAGCGATTGATGTTTTAGTACATCGGTACCTGGGTATCTTAGATATGAGAACGTGAAAAACAATTCCGAATGTTTCTGTGTATCAGCTAATAAACTGTATCAACATAAAATATTTCTCACTGACAAAATATTTTTATTATATAATATATTTTAGGCTAAAATAAACTCAAAGAAGAAATCAATGTCTTAAAGTGTTTAACAAGTAAACAATTTATACTAATACTCTATAAATTATTGTATATTCTTATCTGAAATCACGTCGACTAAGCTTTTTTTTCTTGGGATTACAACTGTTTCAGACCCATTCTTCCATCATCAGACCCACAATTATAAAAAAGTCTCATACATATTTCACTGCAAGTGGAGGTCGTTGACGGGGTGGTTAAGACACAATCAACCGAAGGATGTTTAAAATAGTGTAAAAATCAACTTCAAATATTCTATAGGGTGTCTCAGAGAAAACTATCAGCCAATATAAATAACCTAACTGAAGACATGGGAAACAAGTTATTTCAATGTCCATGTTTCTTTGGTGGAATGTAGACACTTTTGGAGACGCTTGGGGAGCTGCTGACTGTTGAAAACATTAGTGATCTCATTTTTGCTTCACTTACATGTAATGCGACTTACCTGACCCATTGCAGCATTGATTATGGTGGAGATAAGACATTTCAAGCAGCAGAGGAAGTTATGTGAATAACGGGAGAATATGTGAAACAGGTAATACCGAGGTTCCCTAGGAAAAATGACTAGAGGCGATCCAGGGGGAAGATACTCTGGATGAACGCATAAAAGAGGGGGAGATTTTAAGAAATACAAATCCCACATGCTGTGGATCATGACCTTTTCAGTATCTTTAGTATATTTCCACCTAGAAACGTTAAACAACAACAACAACAATAACGACAATAGTAAAAAAAAACAAAAAAAAAAACAATACAAGGTAAACACTGATTTAAAACACAAAAACGTCGTCAACTGAATGACTAATAATTTGATAAACTTATTTTTTTTTGCAACACTCTTTTTATCAATGTCAAAGTTGAGACACACCATTTACTCATAGAGATAATCCTCACTGGAGATATTTAGAGCTTATAAATTACTTTAATCTTCCTTATATTTACACTACATCCGATTTGCTCATGAATAATAAAATGAACATAAATTTGCTGAAGTGTTCGACAAGATAATATTTGATATTATCGAACCAGGCACGCTACCTCTTTTGAACCTGAACTTTCACCTTTTTTTCTTCTTTTTCTTATCGGTTTTCATTATGTGAAACAATGAAAAACGTTATTTTCCTATTCAAATATAAGATCAAATTGTTTTACCCCTAAATTTTTTAACACTTGTAAAAGAAAAACGGCAAGACAATTTAATTTCTCAACTTACTGGGTGTCAGAGACCATCCGTCCCAAATATACTGTATCCAAACTGTTTCAACTATATTATGGTATATTGTTTTACCTAAATAATTTACAAATGAGGGGTTAAAAGGAAATAGTTTTATTCGATTTGGGGTCTAAAGAGAATTTCATATTGGAGGGTATGTGTTTGTTTTTAGAGATTTTAAAATTTGAATACAGTAGTTTAGAGGGTCTTTAAAAAATAATAATTTTACATATTGATTTTTCAACATTTTAACATGTAGGTCTATGATTCTGTAATGTTAGTTATTCGTTTATCTTCTTACTGATTAATTTTTTTTTATTTAATAAAATTATAAAAATCAAATCTGGCGCCATCACTAACTTTATGGTGAATCACATTGCTAGTGCTTTAAAAAATGCATCTACTACAATAATTTAAATAATTAAACAACAACAATTCTTTACTTCTTGGAAGTGATAGTTGTTGATTTCAATTGAAAGATTTTACAATACTGAATTTTTTTTTACAACTTTATGATATAAATTGTAGTGTAAAAACGTGCATTTCCTCATTCAGTCGTAAATATTCTGCAACTTGGAATATTTTTTGTATTCTTGGAAAAACACTCTAGTAAAACAGGAAATTCCGATAATTTAATAAAATGTGTTATAATATTTTACAACCGTCATAATAAACTCATTGAACGTCACGACATAATGGTTGGATTTATTGCTAGGTGATCATAAAACAGAGAAAGCAGTCTGTTCTTATCAATTATTAATCGAATTATTATAATTTCCAACAAATATTTGTAACGTTTTGATGTTTGTAATCATCAAATCTGAAATATTTTTCATTAAGGACAAACTTGACGTTCAAAATGGTAACGGAGAATTAACGTATTCTTAAATTTAAGCATGTCTATGCAATCAGATACAGACAAAAAAGTCCAGAAGGAATAGAAAAAATACAGCCTTCGTCGTATTGTAGTTCAAAAACCAGAGTATTAAGGTTAAACAGGTGTTTAGGAAAACATGTTTTGTTTCAGACAGGATCGAGTATGCATAAATATAAACTAAAAACAACTTGTTTTATTAAAATATAACGCTAAGTTTATAATTTCTACAAGTTGCTGTTTTTGTGTTATCAGCTCGATTGCCGACCTTGACCTTGTTTTGTATGTGCAGATTGAAAAATAATATACCTAAATACCGTTTCACGTTTGCCTTTTTGAACTATTGTATTGATTTTTTAATCTAGATTGTATGTAATGAATAGTTAAATTGCTAGATTTGACTTAATTTCACTCAAATTCCTCTACTATTAGACCTATTATTGTATATTATATCTAGGCCCAAATTATATTTAATAATTTAGTTTTTCAATAATATTACTTTTATTTATTATCACGGATATACTTGGCTTTATTTGATCTATATTTTAAACAGGAGCAAATGAAGCTATTGTGGGACGGTGTACTAAGTTAAACTATCGATAAAAATTGTTTTATTAAATTTAAAAATTGAAATATCTTATTTAGAAATGTATTTTGTACAGGCCTAATTAATATGTTTTTTAGTGTATTATATAAATAATATATATTAAAAAAATGGGGATTTATAAAAATTGAATTTAATTAAGATATTTTAGAACAAAGAACTTATCCAATAGTTTGAAAACCCCTGCAGATATATGGAATTTCAAATTAAAGGGACAAAATTGGAACTTACAAACAGTTAGTTATATTACTTCATTATCAGACAAATTTTGAATTACTATAATGGCTCAGATCAGTGACCATTTCCTGATATATGATAAATCGTAACTTTTATATTAAAATTTCGCTAAATATCTAAACAGATTCAGAAAAAATTAAAAACTCTCGGAAAAGATAATCACTAGTTGCAACAATTACATGACAAGGGGAAATAAATGTACTAAAACCACAGAACTGTTCTTATTCGTAGAATAAATTCTTTAAAGGAAAACTTCAATTATTCCAAGCTGACGCAACTCATCATGTGCACTGAGTTTCCTCTCCTCCAGGTATCAGCTTTTCTCACGCTATTATATACATGACGTATGACGCAATGACGCACGACATATTTCCATAATCTTGTCATTTCATACACTAGTTATTTATACTTGATCACATAATACAGATCGTTTAAACAGAAAAATGATACTATACATCTTGAAGTGCGATATTGTATTTATATGTTTTACTAATAGGTATGATTAAAATATATGGTAAAATGTATATCTCTCTCTATCTCTTGTCATTGACATTGAAAATTTCTTACTCTACAGTAGCCCTATTAATTTTTGTTAAGAAACAGAAGCAAAAATCGGTAAAACAATTGATTAGAAAAACTAATGTCTCTCTTACTACTTACTAGTGGTAGTCCTCGAGCAGGCTATGCCTTTGGGTGTGGTAATTATTTTGTTTTTTATTTTGTTTTCTTCTCCAGAGTATTATGGATTTTTTGGTTAATTATCATTTGTAAAAAGGTATTTTTTAAATTGTATATGTCAATAAGTCCATGCGAGATTTACTTTTACGTTTTGATCATTGCAATCTATTTTTGCGTGTTCTATATAAGTAAAATGTGTACATTTCGTTTCAATATTAATAGGCCTACTATTATTAGTTTTATATCTAATTGTATATGTGTATGTATGTGTGATTCATTTATGTGAGTATGTATTATGTATGTATGTAAGCATACGGTGCAGTTCAAGTTACACATTTTGTTTGTTGTTTTTAAGTTATTGGTGAAAAGTAATGTGGAAGAAACACCTTATAGTAATGGTGTTAATGTAAATATTAGTATCTACGGGTATAGGCATAAGTGTGTGAAAAGTTAAGATTTATTTTTAATATGGTTATTTGTATTATTGTATTGCTTTTGGGAGGAAAAGGGAAGAATAAGAATCTTGTTTATTTTATTATGTATTTGGGAGAACGGTTTGCTATACTCGGTGTAAACATTTTCGTCTCTAATTTGCATTCGAAGAATTTAGAACAAATTATTCATCAAATTTTGGAGTCTCAAAGCCTTTAGGGGTTTAAGGATTGAGATTTTTTTAATAATGATAAAATGTAATCCTTGATAAAGTTATACCAACTTCAGTTATTTATACCTCTTCCTTCAGTTATTTGAAACCAATTATTTTGGTATAGTTTCTTATTTATCACTATTTAACAAAATGGCGTGGCAAATTATCTGTTGGTCTTTACTTACATCTCTAAATTGTTTGCGTTTTTTTCAAAAACAATTAAAGTATCAAGTAAAATTAGGTTTTACCATTAACTGAAATTTAAAATGATGAGCCTCGTTGCCAGGTTTTACACAAAATAACATTCTACTCCATTAAAATAAACTAAAGTATCAAATCTAAAAACAATTAAGTGAAATTATACATTTACTTCTTTATCATAAAACATATTTATATAATTTTAATTTACCAGAGTTTTTCGATTACTTTTAACTTCATGGCCGTGAGCTAATGTAGGTGGTTAGTAATCATAAAGCACGGAGAAACACGATCAACCGCCATCTTCAACTTATATAACATATGACTGTTCACTAGTCATAACTTTAGCGAGGTCTCTACCAACTGAGCCACTCCACTCCTCACTTTGTTTGCTTGAGACTTGTAGTTGCACATGTAGTTGGGTCGTTAACTTCCACAGTTACCTAAACTTTCAATTTATTAGAATACTTGAATTTGAGAAATTAGGGCTACTATGTTACCTCCAAAAATATTACTAGTTTTAATTAACTAATAACCCTCATTTGAATAGATGGACACTAATACCCTTTTATGGACCTATTGCTCATTTTATCTAAATATTTAAAACCAATCTAGGTAAATTACAATTTTTGTATTTTCTATTAAACATCTACCTCCAATATATATATATATATATATATATATATATATATATATATATATAGATATATATATATAGATATAGATATATATATATATATATATATATATATAGAGAGAGAGAGAGAGAGAGAGAGAGAGAGAGAGAGAGAGAGAGAGAGAGAGAGAGAGAGAGAGAGAGAGAGAGAGAGAGAGAGAGAGAGAGAGAGAGAGAGAGAGAGAGAGAGAGAGAGAGAGAGAGAGAGAGAGAGAGAGAGAGAGAGAGAGAGAGAGAGAGAGAGAGAGAGAGAGAGAGAGAGAGAGAGAGAGAGAGAAGAGAGAGAGGGAGGGAGAGAGAGAGAGAGAGAGAGAGCTAAAATTTGCCCACGTACTGAATTTTATTCGCCTAAATCAGTATACCTGTTAGGTTTCATTAGACAGATAGATAAACAGATTTATAAAAACTATCTGTTTTGAGTCAGCAAGCCTCAAATCAGTAATATACCTGAAAGTCTCTACATTGATAATATCCCTCCATCACAAAACTTTCTCTAAGTTATGAACAATAATGTAAAAAAAAAGAAAATGTAATCAAATAAACAGCAGAGTTCCGGAGAAATTTATAATAAAACAAAATGATAAAAGTGAGAGTTAGCTATCATAAAATAGAAAATGTACCCTTTTCCTTAGTAATATTAACATTAATTTGTTGTGCGTCTTTCTGAGTTTCTATGACTGCAAATTTGAGCATAGTTTATTGTAGCTTGGATTTGAACTTAGGCTACTAAATACATACCTATTATATACAATTTATTACTGCTTTTGTATACAACTATATGATGTAATATAAATTAGTAATAACAATCTGGTCCAAGTTTCTAACATATTGAAAGTACAGTATTTAGTTTTTATATTCAGGCATATTTGGTCCTTTTTTATCACGCCCCCTCCATCTTATTCTTATCTTTTTAAATTCCAGACATTGATGTAAGAAAATGAACCCTCAGTCGCCCTCATAAAACGTCCTGCAGCATACAATAACTTGCCATCCAGTGTCCTGATCCTATCACCAACTTGCTCTATTAACTCGCGTCGCGCCTTCCCACAAGAATGTTCCTCAAGAAGCGATGACACACATTTTATTCCAAACAAGTCCCCCCCCCCACACCTTTCCTTCTCACTTTTTTTCTTGTTGACTAAAATGATGACCTCAGCTTTTTGTTTTGTTCTGCCGGATGAAGGGTCGTAAAAGTTCAAAAGCAATACCATGTCATGAAATGTTGCCAGGCATCTATGTTGTATTTTACTGTAAATTGTGTTTTCTTATTGATTGTCTGTTTGTGTTTGTCATATTATGCTTAATTTAGGTTATTTTAATTCATATAATCATTCCTTTAGCTAATCATACACAAAATAAAAACAAGTTAATGGAAACCATCCCGCCCCATTATACAATTTTGCAATCACATTCTAGCTCCCAAAAGTTGGTTTCTTGGGTGTGATAGTATATGTTAAATTGTAATTGTAGATTAAGGAGTTTTACTAAGTAGGGTAAGTTATATAAAAACAGTAATACACGGGTTTTCTGAGTCTTATAACTGTGTATGTCACTAATTTAGATGTCTAACGGGTCTCGTAGATGTGTAAATACCTATTTAAAAGACTTCATTGCGTTTCTCGTGTCAAGATATCGCCCTGCTAGATTAGTAGATCTACATACTATATGTGAAGGATCCTACACTATCTACACTCGTGTCAGAGTCTCTACCTGCTACACTAGAATATCTACATACTACATGTGAAAGACTCTTCACTATCTACGCTCTTGTCAGGGTATCGCCCAGCTAGCCTAGAATACTTATTATATAAATAATATAGAGAATCATACATGTCGCAATTAAGTCCGATTTTACCAAACTGGTGTTACATTAGTTTAAAAAAATATCTTGGAAAATGTTTATAATCATAAGTAGTAAAGTAAGGTCGGATATTAACAGATTTTTAAATATTTTTATATATTTCATGTACAAATTTCACATACTAAACGTGAAGAAGGCTCCACTATCTATCCTCGTGTCAGGGTATCGGCCTACTAGCCTGGAAGATCTACATACTACACGTTAAGGAGCCCCCAATATTTACGCGCGTATCAGGGTCTCGGACTGCTAGCCTAGAAGATCTACTTACTACATGTGAAGGACCGTTCACTATCTACACTCGTGTCAGGGTCTCGCCCTGTTAGCCTAGACGATCTATATACTACATGTGAAGTACCGTTCACTATCTACACTCGTGTCAGAGTCTCGCCCTGTTAGCCTAGAAGATCTACTTACTACATGTGAAGGACCGTTCACTATCTACACTCGTGTCAGGGTCTCGCCCTGTTAGCCTAGAAGATCTACTTACTACATGTGAAGTATTGTTCACTATCTACACTCGTGTCAGGGTCTCGCCCTGTTAGCCTAGAAGATCTACTTACTACATGTGAAGGACTCTTCACTATCTACGCCCGTGTCAGGGTCTCGCCATGAGAGCCTAGAAGATCTACTTACTACATGTGAAGGAACGTTCACTATCTACACTCGCGTCAGGGTCTCGCCCTGTTAGCCTAGAAGATCTACTTACTACATGTGAAGGACCGTTCACTATCTACACTCGTGTCAGGGTCTCGCCCTGTTAGCCTAGAAGATCTACTTACTACATGTGAAGTACCGTTCCCTATCTACGCTCGTGTCAGGGTCTCGGCCTGCTAGCTTAAAAGATCTACATACTACATGTGAAGGAGCCTCAACTATTTACTCTCGTGCCGGTAAATACTGCACTGCTGATTTCTTAACAAATCTTTCTTAATGAATACTTTTTTTACGAATATCACAATTTTTTTTGGAAGTAAGGTTCATTATAACTTATTTCCTATTTCTCATCTCAGAGTTGATGCCACTATCTGCAGAATTGATATCTGTAGATTTTTATCAAATTTGGTGTAATAATAAATTGAACAACGCAGGAGATAAATTACATGTATAGTAACAGATTTATAACAAACATTTATATTTCGTAAATTACCAAAGAACATCTGTTTAGAAACCATAAGGTGTTTTTTTTTTTTTTCTTCATAAAAACATTGCATGATATTAAGAATTTGCAAAATGTTCAAAATACCAGTTTATATATGCAATCCTATGAAAGAAATTCATGAAATATATCAAATATATTTTCCCAATTACTGTCTTCTAAATTTCGTTTTCTTATCGCAACATCGCAATGATAATATCTGGTAGTTTGAGAATTCAGCCCAAATTCATGCAAATTTCACTTCGTGTCAAGGTGTAATCTTACATACCGAACAGTGTTCAACTACACTTGACTAAAATTTTTCTTCTGGAATTCACGGACGATAACACACAAATAAGCTTGATAACATGTCTGCATAAATTGTTAGAAAAAACTCTATGGATATTTTGTTACAAATATTTGTACATGTCTACATGTGTAGGTATTTGCGTGATTGTTATTAACCTTTTCGTTCAAGATTTAATTGTTGCTAGAAGGAAACTTTTACACGCTTTGTAATGGACAAGACTATCAATTTTGAAACATTGATATTTATGCCATTTGATGTAAATCACCTTAGTAATCGCAGTTAGGATAATGTTATTCAACTTCATTTTGTTCCTAATAAGAGGATAAAATTATATGAAGATGTTTGTATCAAATTTAAACAAGTGGAACAACAACGTACTCTGTACACTGAAAAGGTCAAATATAAGAAAGATTTAGACAATTTATTTTTTTTCAAAACACTTTCAGAAACAATATTTCTAACAACTTTTGAAAAGAAATTTGTACATTAAATATATAAAAACTATTTAAAAGTCTGCTAAAATCCGACCTTACTTTACTACTTTTGATTATAAAAATTTTCCACGATATCTTTAAAAACTAATGTAACACCACTTTGGTAAAATCGGACACTAATTGCGACCTGTATGATTCTGTATAATATTTGTATAATAAGTACACTTACATATCCTATATTTGATTTATTGAAGTTTTCGATCTGTCAATACTTGTTCTTGCGGCCTATTCTCTATGCCCATTTCGTTCCCTGATGGGAGGTGGTAATTCTACAACATAGATATATTTCATACAGGAAATGTAGCTTACTCGTTTGTTTACCAGCATCCGACATTTTGATCTAAATTATAACTTTATAACACCAATGTAGTGTATCTATTAATGATTGGAGTCGATCCAGTCACAATATATACAGATTATATATTCGTTTGAAATTTAAGTTCTACAAATATCTGATCAAATGTCTATAATTATAAAAGTTTCTATAATAGTAATTTAATAAAAGAGAATCATTAGGTGTCTACACTCAAAAATCATACCGATGTATATGAAACAAACCTATCTGCGTCCACCACATAGCTACAATACAATCGTTTGTTAAAATAAAAATATAACGTTATATATTGACTAATACGCTGTGAATTTTATAATCATATGTTATAACATATCCACTCTCAAAACTGCTCCCGAGTTCTTGCAACTACGATTTTATCGCCATATTAACCGCGGTCATAACCCAAGGTACAATAGTAAGTGTAATCCCAAACTAAGTGCAGCTGAAAACGAGTTTTCATCATAAATCCAACGTCATCTCAACTATTTAAAAAAAATATTTATAGCGCACACGCGACATTAGGGTCGTTGATAAGCTTTGATTCGATTTTATGTTCACAATAAACTAAAAAGCCACCTTGTAAAACAATCAATAATAAAATAAAAATAAATCTTCGAACACGGTGTAATAACACCGTAAACTATAAGGACCACCCAGGAAGGATCTAACACCTATGATAAATTATAGAGTACGTACGGACGTCTAGTTAGCTCTTCAACGGACAATAAAATGATGTTTTATCGAACCTAAAACCCAACACGAGGTCGTTCTGCTTAATTTGCTCTAAAGATTATAACAATAAAAGCATTAAAACTTCAAGTCTGGAATATTTAAAGTGGAAACACACTTGTGTTTTCCTTTCGTATCAGAATGGTTTATTTTTATAGCTGAGCGTTATCGAATTGAACAATGATGTTTTCGGAATCCTCGAAAGCCGCTCTACTTGTTTTGTCACCGGTCACAATAAAAACGTTGAGATGGTGTTAGGTTTTCTAGGTTAGGCCTTGAACCGACTCTTTCCTTTAGAATACGCAGATTTAAAGTGGAGACTCTTGTTTAGGGTTTCGAGTGTAGTATTTGGTGTTTTAATGATTAAACAGGTTGTTAAATAAGTCAAGAGGTTTAATAGAAGTTTTCATTTTTATGATAAAGAACGAAACTGTTTTATTTTAAATCTCAAATATTGAATGCTAATTATAAACAGTAAAACTTCAGCTGTTAATATTAATGATTCTGATATATATTGCATTTCACATTTAGTTGGCAGTATTATATAGGTTGAGTTTCATTACTAACCGTACCGAAAATATGTGTTTGTGGGTATGGTATTTTTTTACCTTTTAAAGGAGAAGATTAGAGATTTGTTTTATTTATTGGTGTTTTTTCTTTAATAGCTTAAAAATCAAATTTGGAGGTAATTCACGAATCTTATATTTTACTATCAGCTGAAACATTTCTGTTTAATTGAATACTAACTGATCATTGAGTTCTGTTTCAATATTATTATCTAGATTTGTGTTTTATTTCAGTAATAATAAAGCTTCAACAATGAGAAATGAAATTGAAGATTGATTTTTAGCATAAACATATTTCCTTCTTTAGATATTGCACTTTACGTTCTTTTTATGTATACCGAACTCAGTACAAATATTATTAATATTTACAAAGAATGGTTCATGCTATCACAGATAAGTATACTCTCTTTTCTGCGATACTGACTTTGTAGAAGATATCGAAATTGATAATATTGTTTTTAGTTAATTATTATAAAAAACGTTATATAAAGTTCGTAGTTTTTAAAGCAGCGTTTAAAAACGGGAAGTTAAAATAACTTTTTAATTACATTTTTTAATTATAATAATACTAATTGACGAGAGATATTGCTAGCCAACAACTCTTCTAAACAGCCTGTAGACATATGCTGTGTATTGTTTCTGTTTTAAATTGCACAGTCAGTCAATTAATAGATTACACTCAATGGAAAATATGTATTACCATAAAGCTTTATAACGAGTGTGCTTAAAAGGTCTCGAGAATGATTCATTCCTCCCGCACAGTGGCACGTTTTGTAGGTAGAAGTGTAGAACGTGAGAAAATAATAGACTTAGTGGTTACGTTGATAGGTACTAAATTGGATCAGTCTTACCAATATAGAAATAATTATTACTGAGCAAGTAAAACATTGCCATGTTCGTGGAACGTCATTATTTTATATAATTATATAATTATTGTGTTGTTTTAGGACGTCTAACGGCCAAACAACTGTAATAATTTTTATTTAAATTGTTTTATTAGGTTTCATTTATGTTTGGTTTAATATGGGATTTCACTATAAACCAACTATGTTTACACTTAAGTTATGTATCAAAATAGTGTCTAAACTTGCTTAGTTTTTACAATAAAGGCGTTGTCGTCGTGTTTTATTGAAATCGAGATTTTACGACGCATAGCTGTGGATGAAGTTCGTTTTTTTTTGCCAATTGTTCATGAACAGTAATTTTATATTACTTGAGATTTCATATGTTTGGAACATTATAATTTTTTTGTAAAGATAATTTTAATATTTTATTAAATTTACGATCGAACCTCAAGCGTTTTTGTAGTTTTATAACAATAACTCCAGAAGTGGTGTTATTGGTGAGACATATGGCTATTGTTAGGATAAATATAGCATACATTTTTTGTAAATTTATTATAATCATATTTGTATATTTTGGTTAAATAAAATACTTTGGTATTTACTAATGGCAGATACCTTCTTTCACTATTTCAATTTCTTCGTTTCTCTCTCTCTCTCTCTCTCTCTCTCTCTCTCTCTCTCTCTCTCTCTCTCTCTCTCTCTCTCTCTCTCCCCCCTCTCTCTCTCTCTCCCCTCTCTCTCTCTCTCTCTCTCTCTCTCTCTCTCTCTCTCTCTCTCTCTCTCTCTCTCTCTCTCTCTCTCTCTCTCTCTCTCTCTCTCTCTCTCTCTCTCTCTCTCTCTCTCTCTCTCTCTCTCTCTCTCTCTCTCTCTCTCTCTCTCACTCTCTCACTCTCTCTCTCTCATTCACTCACTCACTCACTCGCTCACTCACTCAAACACTCACTCACTCACTCACTCACTCACTCACTCACTCACTCGCTCACTCACTCACTCACTCACTCACTCACTCACTCACTCACTCACTCACTCGCTCACTCACTCACTCACTCACTCACTCACTCACTCACTCACTCACTCACTCACTCTCTCTCTCTCTCTCTCTCTCTCTACCTCATTCACCAACTAAAGTGACCGACTACTTTATTTAGGCATAAAAAACAGTATATAATTTTCCAGATACACCTAAACGCAAAACTAAATACTAATTACAAAAATTATATTTCTTTTTCATAAATAATAGTTTTATAGTGATCGGTTAAAAAGTGAAAATAAAAGTTAGACCATGTCTTTGTTAAAATAACTTAAATCTGGCATATTTATTCACTTATAAATATAATAAGTGTTTATGCCGATGTATAACAGCAGCCATCAAATACAGAGAAAAATCGTAAAAATAAAATAGCATAAGAGTATACAAATTGGATAGTTCAGAAATGTTTTTCAAAAATACCCTTTTTTAAAAAAAAAAAAATAAAATTGTATTACAAATCTACAGTACTTAAGAATTTTGCCAGTTAAAAAACTTCTATAATGGTTTTAAACAGAGTCTACCTATCAAATGTGAATAAAGTTAAACTAAAATTATAAAATTAATAATGTTCATTTATAAACATAATTAACAATGGCTGGAATGAGTGGATATGTTATAGTCTCAGGTATTTGGGTTACTTCGATGGATACGGTATCACAAATGTTATAATTTCTATATAAATGCTAATAAAATTACATTTCTTTCCTCAGCTCCTAAAAACTTTCATAATTAAGAAAAAACCATTATTGTTATTCTAAATTGGGCAATTTATTAATAAAAACTCAATTACTACAACTTTTCAGAACAGCTGATCAATTTATAGTTGAGCTGTAAAGAATGATAGGTTATGCACATCTGACTTAGGAAAGTAACAGCTGTTGTTTACGTCAGCAGTTTGGGATCTGACAGCTTGTCCGCCCAAAGCATCCACCTTTGCTTTGCATGTCTTGAACTGGGTTGACATCCTCAACGTTTAACGCTTCCATGTCTAGTTAAAGAAACCCACACTATGCACGCATTCGCAGTCTAATTAATGGGAGTGAATAACCCATACTTCACGTCAAGGTATGGTTTCAGTAAGCTATGTTTTCAAAGGTTAAAGAAACGTCAATGAAATATATAACAATAGACGTAGAAAAAGAAAAAGTTTTAGGCAAATTTGTGTTTATGTGTTTTAAGCCCAGAGCTAACAAGCTAATTTTTTCGCAAACAAAATCATGGATAAAAAAAAAAATTGCCAGCACATCATTATAGTTTAAAAACAAAATTTAAAAAACCAAATCTTAGTTTTCAGTTATAATCATGTTTTATTAACATATGTACATGCATTGAATTATATTTTGGAATAATTATCAAACAATGTTTCAATAAAATTATATATATAATAGATGATTTCATATTTGTTTATTGTTTTTATATGTTCATCTCCCACCGCCAAAATTTGCGTAACTTAACATGCAACGATAACCTAAATTTGATAAAAACGTAACTATTACTTAGAATAACTTTAGGTGCGTAAACTAAAATAACATAATAAAGAAATCTAAATGAAAAACCAAGTTTCTGAAATTCAGTAAAATGGAATGCCAAAAACAGTTAAAACACTTACCATAACCATTAAAACTACTCATAGCTTTAAAACAATACCTATTTATTCTATAAAACTTAGTATCATATACATGATTAACAATGATTCTTAGCTCTTTAATAATTACGTTCTTACTTAGAGTGAAATGAAATAAGAGTTTGCACTTTTTAGTGTTCTTGATAGCTCCAAATTTAATAATCTAAAAATAAAATGTTATAGATCTGCAACAAAATAAAGAACAAGTCAGTGCGCACGTCAAATCAACTCCACCCAATTCTTTGTTTATTGTCCCGCCTTGCATGTCCTTTATATACAGCTCTGCTTTTCAAATGTGGTGTCTGGTAAGTTTCATCCTTTAAATTCCTAACTGTCTTCATTTGTTTGTGGTGGCTTATGGTATCCCAAACTTTGTTGTCACTTTTCAAATTTGTATACAACATTCAACATGTAAATATATATATATATATATATATATATATATATATATATATATATATATATATTGTTTAAGAACTATCTATACTCTATACTAAGTACATTCCTGACAAAATTGACGGATATCTCTACAAAACTCTAACATTTGGTTTTATCATAATAGTGACTTTCCCATTCTAAATGAAAGAAAAAGAAAAGAAAAATTAATATATATATATATATATATATATATGTGTGTGTGTGTGTGGGGGGGGTGTGTGTGTGTGTGTTTCCTAGATTGCATTACGTTCATGTTCAAGTATCACAAATTTCCTTCACTCTTAAAATGACAGTCGTTAAAATTATTTTTCTATTGACTTTCAGGCTACATGTTGTGCGATGATATCTTATAGCTCGTTTTCGGAATTATAGAGATGTATTCAATAATACCCAATCCGTTCGATAAAGGCAACAATACGTAAAGGCTAAATTATGAATAAAAGATTTAGTTTTAACTAAATAACCCTCAAATTATACTACATTAAGTAGTAAGTATGCTAGTAGTCAAAGTGCCCTGACTTTGTTATTTCATTGAATAACAAAGAGGTTAAGAATGAGTAGGCTTCTATTATAGCTTTACTTTCCTAGTAATTAATTATTTCCAATTTTTAAAGGTTATCTATAAATTTCCATTTTATGTATTATATTGAACATGTACACAAAATTGTTATGCTAGTTTAGAGGGCTGATTATGTAGGATATTTTATTTATTTTTCAAACTATCTGTGTTTTTAAAAAAATATATAAATAAATTATATTAGAATTTTAAATATAAAAATTAATTATTGTTCACCAAACTAAGGTAATCGGATTAGTTTATATAAAACTATGAAGGATTGCATTGAGAGAATTCGTTATATATATTTCTGATTGTAATTATTACAAATATAAATATGTTTAAGGTAGAAAGTAGTAATTTTATCCAATTGACATAGGTAACTTTTTTTTATTAGGGAATGATAGTTTTCTAATTAATATTCTTTCAGAGAGTAAATTGATTTTTAGTTTTTAGAAAATATTTACGTTAAAATATATATTATTTAGATTTCTAAATATTCTAATTTAAAATATATTAAATGAAAATAATATTATCATAGTAGTTGTGTAGTTCTTTATTCATAGCGATACAACATTTAATTCAGATCAATACTCGCATATGTTAATAATACAATTAATTAATATTTTCCGTTGAGAAATCTAATTTTTATTTTCTCATATATATAATTAGTATAAGAAAAGTTATGTGATTGGTCAACAGTAGTTGTCGAGTTTTTTGAAAGAAAATGGATTTTAAAATTATGTCTGTCTGCTGTCTGTGCTGAAAACAATGTGCACATATAATAATCTGCACATGACATCTGTGCAGATGTAATGTGTACAAAATAGATGCAATCCGAGGGTTAGTGAACGGATTAAGTGTCGATCTCAACAAAATCAAGATTATTGTTCAGACGTAGTTTCAAAAAATAAATTTAACCGTGCAAAGCGACGCACGTGAAAGCGAGATGGTAGCTCAAGCGAAGCAAGACTCTTCCTAAATATATAGGAATGTGTGTTTAAAAATATTCTTTACGTTAAGTATTTTGGTGAATTTTCATGTTTTACCTGTCAGCTACTAATGATGTGTTTAGATCCAATACCATTGCTTGATTGTAATTTTGTGTGTGGATGGGTTTTTGAGAAAATTTGTGTAATGTTTTTGCAGTGTTAATTGTGATTCTATTTATTAATGAAAGTAACTGTACCATATAAACTTCAGTGGTCAATTTATATAGAATTTTATTAGTTGATAATAATACGTTTTATGAAAACAGAAAATATTATATTTAAATACATGAAATAACATAACCATCTATAAAAATAAACAGCAAAATATAAACACATATCTGTTTTAAACATAAATTTATTTATACAATGGTTGGAACCCGTACCTATACCACAATAATTGAAGTGGATCAAATGTATAGTCTGTTCATAGCATGCGAAATCCTGCCTTAATTATAATGTGTAATAATTACACTTTGTTCTGGTAATAAATAATTGTTTTAAACTACGCTGTTGCTAATTGGAATATAACAGCACGCGTCCTCACTAAACAAACGTTGTTACACAAGTAATTAATAACTTTACGCATGATTATATTCATCTTCTTCTTTTGAACAACTGTTATTTTATTGCTTTCGCACAAGGTTATAGTTGATTGCACATTTATATTCTAGATTAGGAATATATTAACGGCAAATCGCAAAGTACCGTATCGCATTTTGCAATATACTATGCTGATTGCATTGGTTTACCGTTTTATATAGGAAATAATCGTTCAGTAAATTTATGTTTTAACCTTTAGATGAAAGAATGACATATGAATATGATGATATAAAATCTGGTACAAAAAATTTAACTAAGATATAGGGAAAATAGATATACAACATTCTAAAACTCTAAAAATAACGAAATATAAACTAGAATAACAGATCACATTATTTCAGGCAAGTGACAAAAAATAAAAATATTAACTAGCCATAGAAAGTATCATTACAAAATCAAGAACATAAGACAAAAACACGATCAGGTTCATTGTGCAAATAAAAATTAGTGGTTTATTTTAAACTATTATTGCTTTAAGAGGAACTAGAAATGGGCAGGTATTTGTTAACCACAGATCACTTTAATCTGTAAAAGAATAAGATATTGAATGTGCAGTGAAATAAAGAACCAAAAAGGAAATGACATTAGAAGGAAAGGATCTCAAAAGAGTGGATGAATTCAATTATGCAAGAAGTAAGAGTATTCAGTTTTACAATATGATGAAGGATATACTACATTGAAACATAGGGAAAGTAATATTTAAAGAGTACAATCGTTCAATTCTAACATTTGAGTCACAGACTTGGACGTGGATGAAGTAAGATTTGAACTGAAGGTAAGCGAAATAGAAATGTTTTCGTGAGAAAAAAACGTATTACGTCTAGGGATCTACAAGTAGTGAAGATATGCGGATTAGGTTCGAAGTTGTATCCCAGAAATTGACCCACAATAAGAAACGTTTCCATTGATTTTGGGACGTAACGAGGAGGGAAGCACTTAAAATAACAAATAGAGTATTAGATAAAAATAAAAAAAATTAAAGAAGATAAATGGGAAGGCCAAGAACAAGATGGAAGGTCTAAGTTCAAGAGGATATGTAGGCCAAAGGAGTAGATTAGAAACTGACGGAGGAAGAGCAGGTATTGAGAAATCGTCGGGGATTGAAGGAGATGTGCCAGAAGATTCGCCGAAGTGGAATATTCAATAAATGACTGTGATGTTGATGATGTTATATAATAAATAAACAAAAAAAACTAATATTTAACAATACAATGAACAACCATAACAATATAAGCACATTTAAATAGGTTTGACTTCATAATCTTAACACGTTAAAAACAAATTCTAAATAATATCAGTGTATAAAATCAAACAATTGAAAAATTACAAGATATGCATTTTTTAAGAAGTGAGAAAAAAACATAATTTTCTTAAACTAAAATAAAAATAAATTAACTGAAATCTTTCTTCAATCAACTTGAGTATATTATTTGTTTCACTAAGTAATACAGAATTTCCACTTAATTAATGTAGTAAAGGGATATGGAAATAAAATTCAAATAAAACTATTCTTTATCATCAAAAATAACAATTTAAAATAATTTGACAATCCATGTTGTTAAAATAATAAAAATAAATACCTATAAACAAAACCAAATACTTCGAAATATGAATAATTTTACCATTCATCTAGTTTAATTTTTATAACGTATTTATAAAATTAAAAACTGTGTAACGATTAGTAAGCATTTCGTAAAAAAAACATTCTTTATGGGAGAATGTAAAACGGTTTCTGGCCAGAGTACTTAACAGTCACTAACATGTTTTACATAGGGGAGTAGAGACAAGGCAACAAAACTTTGCAATGTATTTAAAATGGTCCCAAGGTATAGATACCTTAATTAACATTAAACCACTTTTCGATGTATTTTATTACCAAAAACCTGAGATCTACAGACTACGTGGTACTAGTGGAGGACTGCTGGTCCGCCCTACATATGTACTCCGTGCAGTTAAAGTCAAACCCGTCTCCTCCCACAAAACCCAAAACAATATTTTGTCTGAACGTAGATGAAAGTTATAAATTAAAACGTATAGTCACGACAGGACGTAGCGGATTTTTGAAAAAAAATTAAAAACAACCATGTATCCAGTTGGTGAGGTCTTAATTATATGATTTTTAACACAATATATAATAACACACTTTAATAAATCAGTACTATTAGGTTTCCTAGTATTCTCGTTATCCCTAATAGTGTAACTAACATTATTTGTTTGAACGTGTAAAATTTGTATCAGTAAATACTCGTTTCATTTACATTGTTTTTTCTCCATGTTCATTGTAAATATGGTAAGTTGAATTAGAACCCAACTTATTGTAACAATTTACTAATAATCTAGTTTCACCAAATTTTGATTAATGTAGTATAAATTTGAAAAATAATTCTGATGTATAAACACAGCACGGAATTTTATTTTTTTTCAAAAATACATTTATAAACAATGAAATTTTAATTATTGTAAATAAACAAAAAATAAGTTGGTTTTGAGGTGCATAATTATTGTTTTTTAAATTTTTTGTCGATGATTATCTACAGTAAAAGAAATACAGAATATGGAGTAAGAAGAATGAGATTGGAAAATAACTGGAAGGTGAACTTATAAACCAGGTTATCTGGGTGGTTTGACATGTGGAAATTACAAGAAAAGACTTCGAGTATACATTATGTTGTAGGACTTAATGAGAAAAACAAGTTTATTCCAGGTATTTTGTCAGTCCGTCGAAATGAAAAGATAAAGGACCCGAGGTAAACGAAACAACCTTATACGCAAGTATCAATGCGAATATTGAATAGTGGAGTTATCGCTCGAGTGTATGGACTGTGATATAGAATTGTTAGGTTTCTTGGAGCTTTGACGTCAACTTTTCAAACCTAGGTTACTGCTATAATAGACCTCTGTAAAAGATAGATCCTTAATCGGAGGTGCCAACTGGGATATACCTATGCTCTGTAAGTATTATAGTCAATCAGAGAATATTTAAGTGTGGTTATCTAGCCAGTTACAATAAGACCATTCTGAAATGAGTCGCCGTTTTTGCAGCTGTAGATTTGGTCAAGCTGGGGCGAAAAAACTCATTTGTAGCCCAGAACCGGGAAGGTCGAAGACCACCTGAAGAAAGTGGTTGAGTTAAGGACTGATAAAAGCAACTTACTATATTAGCAGGAGATTTCAAAGCATAGACAGGTCGTCCGTCCTGCTCTTCCAGTTAAATTGAAGAAAATAATCTCATTGTACAGGCTGGAGTGATGGCGGCAATAAGACTTCTAACATAGACACTGCCAATGTATATCTGTTTATTAGTAATAGTATTGGTCGAATAAGACGTGTGTCGTTTCTAGTCCGACGGAAAAAAACATTTCTGCTGCCAGTTGACGGTGTTTTATCGACGGAGAATAATCGTATATGTATATACTTATATATAATAAAATACCTGTTTCGGAGTGGAAAGTGAAAAGTAATTTGGAGCAGAGGAGCAAAAAGACACTGTAAGAAAGGAAGGAAGACTATTACCTTTCTTCTACTTAAAGAAAATATACAAAAATATTTATACAAAATTACATGAAACAAAATATTATTATTTAGTATATTCATTACAAAAGAAAACTAATATGAAATTAAAATAAGCTCAAAATTTCTCACATGTTTTCGAGATAAAACAAGTAAATTTTATTATATTTATGAACATTGTTGCTTATTGACCTGTGTTCACTTTTAAATATAAATAAATCTATATTAAATGTTGAGCTTGACTTATGAGAAAAACTATACAGTATAACAAACACACAGAACACAATTCTCATAAAAAATACGACTAAGTATCAGACGCGTTTCAACGACAAGGTCGTTCTCTTCAGTGATACACGAGCTACACCAACCGAACCACAACTAGTGTAGCTGGTGTATCACTGAAGAGGACGACCTTGTCGTTGAAACGCGTCTGATACTTAAGCGTATTTTTTTTTGAGAATTGTGTTCAGTGTGTTTGTTATACTGTATAGTGTAAATCTGTTTCTTTCTTGGATAGACGAGTTCCTTTATGAAACTTACATTTACTTAACTCATGTCTTTCACTCCACTGTAGACAATCACGATGTTATATACAAATAGATCTTTTAAGTTCTACTTTAGTGTCAAAAAATAGTCATAAACGTACTTAGTAAGTGATTGAAATTGCAATATTAACAACGACAACGACGACGACGCTCCTTTTTAGTACATTATCAACTCCAACAATCTCATGTTTTTTTTAACATGAAAATTTTTAAATTGTTAAATTGAAAATTGTTAATTTGAATATTGGTTTCTGTTACAAATCTTCATATTTTACATTTTTTTTCCCATCAGGAATCGATTTTACAACAAACATATTTCTTTTATAACAGTTGTAATAACAGTTTATATATATATTATAAAAAATATTCATCTCCATATATATATATATATATATATATATATATATATATATATATATATATATATATATATATATATATATATATATATATGGAGATGAATATTTTTTGTTCGGGATTTATGAGTATAGATTGTGAAACATCTTCTTAACAAAACAAATTTTGATTAAAATTGAATATATGAGTTCCTTCTTATGACATAATTATTCTAATTTTAGTTAGGATAGTTGTATTTTACTCTTATAATTTTGAGCCCAAAAACCTCCTTGTTATCAAATTTAAGCAACACTCTTCCAACACTTTCTGTAAAAGTCAGTGCGAACGGTTACCACAATAATAACTTATTGCACCCCAACACGGATTTAACTATGATACAAAAAAAATCGCATATTAAATTAGTTTACAAAGTGTGAGAAGTTTCTGTTTGTTAAAATCCAATTTCTCTCACCAGGTTTTGTCCCCACCCCATCCTCCTTTCGGGTGTCATAATTTACAAAAGTAAAACCGTATCTTGTGATTCATTATTTATTTAAAATCACATTTTTACGTGATTTAATTTTGTGTACCTTTAAAAAATAAAAATTACAAATTTTCACATGTACAGTATAAAAAAATAAAAGCCAAAATATTAGATATACTTATTATACAAAAATAATAGCTAAACTTCATTAGCTAAATCCTGTTGGAAAATTTGTAAATAATAATTTTGTTCTTAAAATTTGAAGCTGAAACCTCAAAAACACTTTTGAACATTTAACTTGTAATTCAGGTTGTCTATTGGTTTAGGAGAGATTTTATTTTTCAACAAAAATTGAACACCTTATCTCATAAATGATTGCATATTTTTCAAAATTATTAAAAATAAATGTAATAATCAGTAAATTAAATAAGGATAATTTCCAATTTCCTATTAAAAATATAGGATTACATTTTGAAAATCATTTCGGAACTGATTTGGACTTCCGAGAGAGACGAAGAGACTGTAAAGAGAGTGATAAAGATAGAGTGTGAAGCGGATACACTTTGTGGTGTCGGTTTATTATGAATTAAATGAAGTCAAACGACTTTGAAACAAAACAACTTTTTATGATGAATTTCATAATGCCAAGGCAAGTGACCGCCGGAACTGTTTAACATCCCGGACTACGGAACTGGAATATATGTATATATATATACTTATCGATCGACTTCTTGAGTTATGACCATAAATGTATTTATAGATTAAAACTGGTTTTAACAGGTAGTAATGCAGTTTTAGCTATTTATACGGATTTAATGAACATCCTTGTATTGTCGTAGGGTTTACTTGAGATATGTAAAATGGAATATTCTCCACGTAGTTACAACAATGGAGTGGGCGATATTTAAGTTTAGAACATGTTTAGCAATTTCAAGATACGAATTCACGGTTGAAATAAAATCATTTGATTGCGTTAGTTTTATGCATTTTGTCACATTTACCGTGTTTGAGATGTATGCTTATAGGTTTTTGTATTTTATTTTGTTTTGCAAGAGAATATAATGTAATTTTCAATGTCAAAGTCAGGAGTTGGTTTCAAAAATGTAAATATCCCTATATTATACACATATATTTAAAAAAATATATATATGTCATAACAAAAGATGTGATGCATCTATTTGAAATAATCATTAAATTCCAACACATCTCTTGTATTTATGATAACTGATCTCTGAATTGAATAGTAAGTTAGTAAAGAGGTCCTGTTAATATTATTACAGGCTCCAGAATAAACTGTACACAACTAAACGATTTCATGATAAGTGGAGTGATTAACTCTGGTAGTTAGGCGGCATTGAAACTTAGCTTTGGATTGAATCTTTCCTGGTATATAAGTGCAAAAGAGTACGTAAGGACCAAATTGAGTCTGGCTTAGACTTCGAACACCCTGGAGTTTAAGGGAACAAAAATGGAGACGACTTGGTAAATTTGGCTTCACACAACTTTGAGAAGAGTCCACCTAGGATATGGATCGAACGAGTATCGGAGGCTACGTGAAGGAAAATACTTGTAACATGGTCTCATCAAGGACATATTAGTGTAATATACCGAAAAAAATTAGACAAGTGATGAGGCTTGTGAGAGGAAAATATGGAAACGTATCAGGGTCAACAGATATCGGTCTGTTTACAGATATTATGTTAACATTCACTTTAACATAATATTTAAGAGGTATGACCATTTCAAAAACGTGCATGGAGTTTGAAACATGGAGTACTGTACTTTTTAATAATGTGTTCCCGCCATGAACGCATACAGTAGAAGGTGGAAGTGTTGAACAATCATTGATATTTCTTAGGACCTCAAGTAGACTTGGGAGGAGGTAAGTGCTCCTTAGTATGACAGCAGAAAATAGCGTTGGTGATTAAAGTGGGCGCTTTTTATATGCTATAAAGTAAATAGGTCCTAGTAGGTAATTTTTAATTTGTTTGTTAAAAAAAAAATTAATATTAGGAAATGGAACTGGTTTAGTTTAGTGGTTAGTAGATTTACTTGGTGTGGGCGGTTCTCGGTTCCAATTCCCGGAGTGCTCAAAACGTTAAAGTTTTGACCTTCGATTGTTACTAAAAGTGAGGAACTACATTAGGTTACTGTAACTAGAATTATACCGATATGCACTCAATGTGGTTACTACATATCAACCTACCGAATATCTGAAGTTTCATCAAAGCACTTTATTTAATAAGCTATATTAACACAATTGTGTTGTTATTCTGTTCCAAAAATAAACTCAAACACTGATATTTTATAGATATTATTAATTATATTAGTTAATAAACTCCATATTACAGTATTGGAGTTTAGTAATATTACAAGATAATCAAGTGAGAAATTGGTATGGATATTCTATACAATGGGTGAGAATGTATTTTGATTATTTCTTGTTGTTTAAAAGCGGAAAATATCTCGCTTATCATCGAATTATATAAAAAAAGAAGAAAATTATATAAAATAAGAAATCTCAGCACTCGAATCACTTCAGCGTTGGAAAAGAAAGAGTTAGTAAATAGAAACCGGATAAGAAAGATGAAAGGGAGGGATCTAAGACAAGACTACATGAAGAAAGTGTAGATCCAGCTAGGTACCTTCGGGATTACCAAGCCCGTGCTCACTAAAGTGAGTCCCTGAGTGTATGTATTTTGTAAATACAGGTATGTTAATAAGTTAATTTTGTTTTTTTTTCTATATTCCAGAATCGGAATTAAAACAAATATAAAATTCTAAATTTTGATCATCTGAGTAACTGGTGTAGGTTGTGCATCTAAATCCTTGATTTCTCTTTTAAGAACGATTTCTCTTTTCTTTTAAGACATCTATATTTCAATAAAAATCTTCACTTTATCAAGTAATAAATCTACCTCCAAGCCTCCAAGCCTCCAAGCCTCCAAGCCTCCAAGGTTCTTTCTAATTAGTCGCGAATCATCTTCCAAATGTGATTTTTTTATCCGCCTTAGCCTCTTCTACAAGCATTTCCAATCAAAACCCTTTCATCGGGTTTAAATAATGACAGCCAATCAAATCACAGAATATCAATCCTTGGGCGATATGTCAATCAGCCAAATTGACACGTCTACTATCAATATTACCACAAAGTTGATGATGGTTCCTTGTTAGGTCATTGACCTCACTGGCCAGTCTATAGCCCAATAATTGGTTTGAATTTAATTGAATTTTTGTAAATTGGTGATTTCGATTCGCTATTGGTTCGTAACTGATTTAGTCTTCGGCAGAAGTACGCAGTTAGTATATTGAGTATGTACTGTTGCTTAGAATATTTGAAAATGTGAAGTATGCACTTTCGTTTTTAAATCTTTTCTGGTAGTATTTCGTGAGGGATAAACATTTTCGAAATATTCCGATTTTCACATTTAAACATTTTAAATCTAGTTACGAATACATTAGTCCCATTATTACGATAAATACATATTAAATACATTTAGTTAATTTTAAAATAACTTTCACTACCTAATGATAAAGCTTTCAACCATTAGAATTGTTTGGTGATTTACGATGAACGAACTTCCAAATCAAAATTTGTTTTAAAAAAAATATGTGTTTATAATTTAATAAAACCTAAATTAGAATAACTATTGTACTATTAAGTGTGTTTTAATAAACATAAGTCATATAACCAAAATGTAATTCGTAACTGTGTATAGTATTGGGTAATTAAATCAACTAAACTTATCAAAACGAAACCGACATATAGACCCTTTGATGTTCGATGTGTGAGACGTGTGGAGTATGTAAAAGTTACTGCAATGACTAATCATCAATTCAAATGTACAAAGTAAGATAGTTAAAACTAGAATTTAAGGATAAGGAAAAACAATGTACTGACACATGTTACTAGAATGGCTTTTTGGAAGTTTACATACCGAAGTATTATTGTTATTATTATTACTATACAGCGTTTTAAATAAGTCACGGGACAGCTTAATATTTTTTTAACAATTACAGATAGAGCTACATAGCTTTGCACTTTGTTAATGGAGCCCAAAACCTATTTTTTTGCAAATTTAGTGGACCGTTTCATTTCCAAGGGGGCGGCCCACAAGGAGTAAGTAGGATATCTTAAATGAGAGCATAGGTCGAGTTGTACATCGAATTAAAGGCCATTATTAATAGAACACAATGCCGCAAACACGCCCTCAAAAGGTTCACCATAGCAATACCGTGGGTATAAAGTTCATATTAAATCAAACAAGGAAAATGGTTTAACCATGATTGGCTTAAAGGAGAAAATTATTTGTGACTGATAGTGAGTATTCCCACATAAAGGAAACATACTTCCTTTAAGTAGTTGTTTTTTGCGGCATTGTACTCAATTATAGCTTATTTTTGCTACACATGTGGAAACTTCACCAACCAAGTGAATAAAAACACAATTTGTCCCAAAATTCCTTAATGTAAAAATATGACAACGTCGCAAAGACTAAGTGATCATCCCTAGCTGCTAAGTACACAAAAACCTTACTGACTACTTACAACTGACAATAGGGATTGTGTGCTTGTAGCAGCTGAGGATGATCAACGACGATTCAAGGACTAAGTGATCATCCTCAGCAGCAACATGCACACAAACCCATACTGACTACTCATTACTGTCAATAGGGTTTCTGTCCACGTAGCAGCTGAGGATGATCAATAACGGTTCAAGTCCTAAGTGATCATTCTCAGCTACAACATGCACACAAACTCTACTGACTACTCACTACTGTTAGTAGGGTTTGTGTCCATGTAGCAGCTGAGGATGATCAACAACGTTTCAAAGACTAAGTGATCATCCTCAGCTGCAAAATGCACATAAACCCCTACTGACTACTCATTACTTTCAATAGGGTTTGTGCGCACATAGCAGCTGAGGATTATCAACAACGTTTCAAGGACTAAGTGATCATCCTCAGTTGCAACATGCACACAAACCCCTACTGACTACTCATTACTGTCAGGGTTTGTGTGCACATAGCAGCTGAGGATAATCAACGATGTTTCAAGTACTAAGTGATCATTATCAGCTGCAACATGCACACAAACTCTACTGACTACTTACTACTGACAATAGGGTTTGTGTCCATGTAGCAGCTGAGGATGATCAACAAAGTTTCAAGGACTAAGTGAACATTATCAGCTGCAACATGCACACAAACTCTACTGACTACTCACTACGTTTATTGGGGGAAATTGTGTTTTAATACATTTGCTACATTTATTGGTATTTATGTGGTATACAACTGCATCCATTAATTTTCATTTTCAGGCTATAAATAAAGTACTACAGCCCAACATATTTACCCTAAAAACAACCTTTTAATATACCTTTATTCCATTATAGTGTTTTATAACATTAACTTCAAATATACTGTAATAAAAAGGTTATTTAATTAAATTCAAAATATCCTACGTCATAATTGAAATATGTATCTTTCCATAAGAACGATCGCGACAATGATTAAAATTCAGTCAACAGCTATACTCAGAAACTCCTTTATTGAATCTCCCTTTCACTTCTCCAATGTTGTAAGTAATTTTTATAGTTATTTATATCGACTTTTATTGTGTACCGTATTAACATCTTTGTACATTCGCGTGTAATTACAACTACATGAGATGCAACAGATTTATTCTCATATGAGTTCTACACGCAGAATGACACAAGTATGCACGTTAATTTTCCAACTAATATTCCATGCAAATAGAAATAAAACAAATAAACAATAAACTCTAACGGTCTCTCCAATGTAAATGTGTATCTATGGGATATTTCCTGTCTCTCCTCGTTTTCCAACTACATTGTATATGAGAGACATAAGACAAGCTGTTAAAGTTAGATAAAGTATAATGTCTAGACATTGAATTCATTACTTACATACTCTGAAGGAATTGTATTATGTCTAAATAAGATATAGATTAAACTATATTTCGTTTAAAATTTGAAAAAAGAAATTGTTACTGAAAATTTGGAATCCTTCGTAAAAGATAACAATTTAAATTAAGAGAATAAACAGAGTAAAGAACGATACTTACGTTTTGATGTAAAATAGACATCAAGAAGTAGAAATATCCAAATAATGAACCCACAATTCAAGACGATGCTTCAACATATAAACCATAATATTCATTTGGTTACAGTTATAACATCCATACAATTTTAACCACTGTAGTTATATATAACAACTAAAGATGGTAGGTTGGTCATTGAAATCTCGCCTTTAACAAATTAAGTATTTATTGTGAAAAATTGTTTTCTTTTATTTGTAGAATGAATATTCCACAAGTGTTGCATAAAAAACGTATTAAAAAATATTTATAAACTATATTTCCTTCCTACTATATAATATTGTTTATGGAATTAATATGTTTCTTTGTGTTTGTTTTAAATTTTGCAATATTAAGTACCGAAGTTTTGGTAATTTTTAATGAAAATAAAGTCAATAATACACATAATTTTGTGAAATTTAAAGTAAATGTAGGTATAAAATCAATCAAAAATTACCTGATATATTTTTCAGTGAAAAGTCCATGAGACAAAAATTAACTTTAAAAAAACTTAAGGGATGATTACACTAAGAAAAGATTGTAGCATGCGACAAGAGATAACATGTAGGATACTGTCGTATGAATTGCATACAAAATACTGCCACTTGCGACGTTATTATTATATCCAAAGCATTAAGTGTTATGTTTCTTGCATCAATTATATAGTGTCTTGTGTGTAATAGGACTATAGTTTGGTTTTTTGTGCTATGTCCTATCATAGTTGCAGCTATGTTGGAATGAAGTTTTGTGTTCACATAACATAGTCCGTCCTTGTTAATTTGTTTGTCTCCTCATAGTACCCATAATTTTCATTTTTCGAAAAAAAAATATTAAAATTTCAATTAAAATTATCACCATTTCGATAGCCCACGAAATATTACTTTTTTGTCAACCTTTCAGACGAAAGGAAGTTTAATGATTTATTAAACTTGGTATTATACAGTAATCAGATGGGTTATCAATTGATATTTTCCAATCAGATATTTAAATTTTTTAAATATCTCGTTTTTGTTTAACTTCATACTCACTAAAATATATTTCACTCTCACGAATTTTACACAGATTTGTAGATGGTAACTAATCTTCTTAGCTGTACTAAGTCGTGTTTTGTTTTTAAGTGTATGTTCACTTAGACGATCTAGAAAACATTTTCAGTCATCACACAATCATCTATGATTTTGATTTCATTGCGTTTCAAACGAATAAATTCAAGCAAGCTGCAACAATTCAAAACTTTTGTGTATTTTCATTCACTATATGAGGAAGATATTTTATACACAACTTAGCATAAACCCAGTAAAAGGATACAACCCATAATATAAAACTGTAATTAAAATTCAGAAAATTCAGTTCTTAGAGTAGCAGGAGTGACATAACTTGATAACCATGAAGGAGGAGTGTCGTACTTTGTGTTTCCAGTTAAAGACTGTCTTAATCAAGAATTTGTGGTCTTATTCTACACAAAAGATAAATCTTTATGTTGTAGTAACAGGGAAGATAATAAAATAATTGATGTCTGTTCAACCAGACTTCTGTGACGTATTTGTTCTTGTAAGCTACTAAAACTGTAAACTTTAAAACTACAGAGGTTTAATATCTCTGGTCTATGACACTAATTTAGTGATAACATTAAATTAATTCTTCAAATGGGCTTGGATTAAAATATAATTTTACCTGAATAAAAACTATTTAACAATAAGTTTTTCAATGGCTCTGCAAAATCTCTTTTTTCTGAGATTGTCTTTATACATCTTACAATACCGCGGGTCCTATATTTTACATTACATTATATAATAGCCTTAGGAATTTATGCTTCCTGTTATCGTTACCCAGAAGTATCTTTTTTCAACATATAATTACATCCCGTTCAGACCCAAGCTTCTTACTGTGCTTAAGATCATTTCAGGGGCAGTTGCCTCTACCTCTTTAGCTTTGGGATATGCGCACTAATGTATAGTCTTCTGTATGTTGAGGGTTTTAGTCACATAATCGGAGCCGTTTCCTTGCAAGATGAATATCTACTAACAGTAGCGGTACAAATTAGTCTCAATATTGTCTATGTGACAACCTATTTGACAATGTCTATAGTGCAAGCCCATTATTAAAGCTGTCAATTTATTGTAGGTTCTAAGTAGTTTGGCTGTTTGCTACAGAAATCAATATAACTTTTGGATTTACCAAGTCCAATATTTTGTCGCCAATACATTGATTTTTAGCCCTATTCAAAGGTCTTTAAAGTATTTACATAACAGAAACTCCGAAGAATGGTACCTTACCAAGTAGCTTATCTTGCAAGGCGATCTGCTCTTTTTCTTTCCCAGAATTCCCACATCTCCTGATATCCCATTTTTTTATTGATTTGTAAACATTATATGATCACCTTTGAGTCGAAAGTGTATTAACCCAGAACCTGGAAGGCTGCCAGACTACCTAATCTAATAATACTTGTCCTATGTTAACGTTCACCTTGATACATAGTTTTTTGCACGTATGTCTGCTTGGAATATACACGAAATGTGTTAGACTGTAACCTCTTGTCTTTCCTTTCATTATTAATCAAACGTTATATTAAGCGAACTTTCGTCTAAATTGGAACCACTTTCTTTACAGACTCATCGCTGCAAGAAAGCAACATCAAAGTTCTCATGCAAGTTTATTCCTCCTAAGCATGTAGTAGGATATTTATAATATCTTTGTTTATATGTGGACTTCTGTGTTGGATTCTGTTCTTGGACTATTCTCAATATCCTAACAAACAAAAAAAGATATTTTACTTTTACTCCCTCTAAGGAAGGAGCTAGATGCGTGTTTTATTCATCTACAGGTGCAAAGGAAAGTACAGACACCTCCTTAACTGCAGTAGGATAAATACTGATCAATCATATAATACCGAGACAAGCCTGTCACTGCAAGTTTTGTTTTTAATACCACTAGTTAGCATATCATGGAGATTATGTAGAAGAAACTGAATTTTAACTTTATAACAACAATTTTCGACGAAAATAGAAAAAAAAAGTAAACTTCCCAGATGTACCAATACTAGTCCAGTTTATTTCAAATATGACGTAATGTTTCGTAACATTATCCTATTTTATTGTCAGTTTGTTAGATTAGAATTTTAAAGTGACGCTAAAAATTATCCATTGACTGGATAAGCTTTTATTATGACATCTGTTTACCTTTCACGAATTGCATACATTATTTGTAATTCAAAAAGTTTTTGAAATTCTTAATTTTTGCCGAAATTGTGTAAGAAGGTCATCGAAAATTTCAATCCTCGGACAACAGTTTAGCAGCAGAGTCACGACGGAAATTTGTCTGATATTTTATTCCATATTTAACCTTAGTAAACTTACCCTATATTAAAATATCTGATATTTTCGAATAAATAAAACTTTGTACTACATTATTAAATCTTGGGTATTTTGTCGGGCAAACGTTACTAAGAAATCTCCTCTCGCTTCGCTCGTGTCTCAGTGTCTCATGCCTGGACGGCCTTGGAGCTTCAACACTTGCACATTTGATTTTGAGGTTAGGGTTATAAATTACATTTTTAATAATAACTTAACTATTTGTCATATATAGTTGGCACCATTTGAGTTGGTACATGAAGATATGAAATCCGTATGTTTTATCCTAATTTAGTATGCTATAAGTTGAACACACGAGATATAAACAAAGATTTTTTTTTTAAATGTCTGCCATTTATACATTTGATTTCCTAAATTTCAAACGGATTCTATAAGAGCACACTAATATACCAAATGCATATCTTCGTTTTTGAAATCCCTCTCGTGTTTGCATTACGACGGAACGACGACATGTTAAAATAACTTTTTTGGTTTTCTGAAGCCGTGAAATGTGAAGACCAGTCTGAAATTTGTTTTGTTTTTTTTTTATATTACTAAACCTACCTTTTACTTAGTAAGTAAAATAATAAAAACAAATAACTGTCGTCATATGACCAAAATATACCTCCATAACCAACAATATTAAACTATGTTCATTTGGTTAAATTTATGGTCAGAAGACAAATTAGTAAAAACATGCATTTCCTATATGTACAATCGTAACTGTAAATAAGTGAGGAACTTTTTTTAACTCTATCTATCTATTAAAAATATAACAGAATATCTTTCGGGCTGATATATTATCTATCCATGCATCACAAAATGTACCTTATCATTTTAATATAATTTTAATTTATTCAAGGTACATTTATTTCTTACAAGAAAAATGAATTAATTGATATACATATTGCAATGTCATTGTTGATGGAAAACACAGCCCACTAGATCCGGGTGTAACGAAGATGAGGGAAATCCTTTTATCACAGATACAACAAGCATTGCAATCTCTGACGTCATGTAATTGTTACTTGTGGTCAATTCAGAGTGACGTACCGCCATAATAACCACTTATACATAGGAGTTAAGTCATTAGTTTGTATAATATCGAAATTTAGTTGGAATTGTAATGCATTTTAATACTACTTGGTAAAACGTAAGGACAGTTTTTCTCTAATATTGTTTTCATATGGCTCGTCCTAACACTCATTGCAAAATGAAGATAATATAAAAGTCATTTCCTCATATCTGTGATAAGTATTAACTATGGATAGAGTTAATAAATAAAAAATAAATAAATAACTCGACAAATTATGCACCCACCCTCCTTAGTATAATAATAATGAAATATTTCTATCTCTAGTCTAATATTTCATACATTTTTTCATACTACTTGTATTTAGGAATTTTATAAAAAAACTATTATTTTCTACATTTGTTAAAATTTCTCCATGTTTTTCTTACGTAAATTACGTTTTTTATAAAATCTATCCAATTTACTTTTTGTAATATATTTTATAAAAAATATTTAAACAAAGCATCTATTTATTTAAATAAGGCTTGTTTATGAGTCTATCGTCTTAAACTCGATATTATAATTCTTATTTGATTTATATCGAGTGGGATTTACGCCCAAATACAATTTACCAAATTGCACAAAAAAAATATCGGGAGTAATTTGTAGACAATTTCTTGCGACATATATATTGTTGTTAGTAATATGGCAGTCACTTCTAATTGACTAAACATATTTAAAATCAAAATTATTTATAAAATATAACATTTAAGTTCAATCAGAAAAATCGTTTAGACTGTGCACCGACGGAAATTCAAATTGAGACACTAGCAGGTCGATGATATCATTCCTAAACATAACCCTCAAAACGTGTGATTTTGATCATTTATCAAAATAACTTTTTATACGAAAAAAATTGTTTCAGTACATAAATTTAAAAAAGTAAAAAGCTGAACATATTTTATAGTACGTACAGAACATGTTTCAAGGATATGCTGCAATAATTGTGGTAAAAAAATAAACATCTTAAGTGACTGAAGGTTATTTTCTTTTCTATCATTGTCTCTAATAAGGAAGTAAAATGTATTTTTCTTACATATGTCGTTTGTGTAATTAGAGTTTTTTATTTGTTTTAAAACTTTCATTTACATCGTCAGTATTAAATATACTTTAAGAATTATACTTAACAGAGAGCCTATAATTTTCATTTTATTCTTTGTTTAAATATTAAGGATGATATAATGGTGTGTTAATTTTGGGAATATATTTTAGAAATTTGTCAAAATTTTAAACAAAAAGACCACATGTTCTGGGTAGAATGTTAACGTCTTTTTCATTGTTTCGTGTTTTTAACTTTATAACATTTATTAATTGGACACTAATCAATAGCTCTTCTCTCTCAGGAATTTGCTGATACAGCGAGAAAGAACAAACTTGAGAGTTCTCTGGGAAAGCAAATTTGTATTGCATTCGTCAATGTCAAAATGAAAAACTCGATCTGTGCATTGTCAGAAAAGAATAACAGGTGTTAACACTGAAGTTACAGGTGAACACTGTCACAAAATTCAGATTGATGGTGTCCTTATTATCTATAAGTTCAAAATTGTTCTATTTAAACCAATAATGTAATACTCCGTGAAAAAACTGGAATTACAATTGGACATTAGGTCTACTACCTATTGAGACAAAAACTAAACATTATGCGACTGGTAGAACGAGGCACCTATCAGTTCTGTGTCTGCGGAACGGAGATGACAGGTAACGTAGATTTAGGGGCCGAAGTATTTAAGAAAGACAATCTATAAGAAGCGTATACAAAAATTGAGAAGAATTATAGTCGGGTTAGGTTATGTTTTAAATATGCTAAAATAAATTCATCATCGTTAGTAGTGGACTTTCAGGGAACAAAATTCTGTCTGACTGTTTATCTATATGTGTAAAATTTTGTCAAAAATCATCTCCAGTGTGATTTAAGACGCAAGCATTCGACAATTAACTTTGATCTTCCTTAATGCTACACAGACTTTCGAATAAAGTCGGGCACAAGTAATTGGAGTACAAATTTTACAGAAATCTATCTTATCAGTGGTATATTTTTATCAATGTCTTTCTTGAGCCTTTGACACTTCAATTTTATTACTAGTAAGCAGTATATTGCAATGTTAATGGTGCCACATTAAATGTTAAAACAAAAACCCCATCAAAATTGCTCCATTCCCAAAATTTCTGTTTTTCGAAGTGATAATATTGTATTTTCAATAATTTATACATACAAATCAATAACTCAGTAACAAAAGCACCTAATTAATGAAATCCATTATTTGGAACATAACTAGTTTTATCTTATATTCTTGGAATATGAAGAAATGGAATATAATAAGAAGGTTGTTCGGATAAAAAATATATAATTAAATATCTCTAATTAGACTACACGAAAGAAGTTTACCTTGACTTGATAATATCAATTTGCTATAACGCAATTTAAAAAAAGAAAAAAACCCATATTGTACTACTATAGAATAAAATAAGAAAGAACAGGTTTCGTAGAATTGCTATAAAAGATTTTCAGTTAAAACGAGGGCGTAACACCTACGAATTGGTCCAGTTAGAAGAAACTTTAGGTCAATCGAGATAATCGTGAGCTTGTCTTATGCCAACAAATAAATGTAGACATCGACATCACAAACTGTACACTCGTGGATACCGCCAACTTGGGCACGTTTTTATTTTCATTCTGTCTGTTTGGTATTCCGGTTAGAAAATAAGAAGAAGTGAAACAGTATGTGCACCACCCACTTCAACCTTGTTCCGAAATTTATGGTAATTGAGTTCACCTTTTCGTCCGACAGTTTCTTGTGTTTTGGATTAATAGTTTTTTGTTTGTTTTTTTTTTTCAGAAAGCACGCAAAGTAATTCTATGAAAACAAACAAGAAGTGTTTTACTTATGTGTGAAATTCCCACGGTGTGTCTGTGCGTGCGTGTGCTAGTCGGATCTGTTAGTTTTAGTAAATACCAGGATAAAAGGTCGTAGTTTGAGTGATAGGGTTAAGCATGTTGCTTAAGAAATTAATCAGCTGGCATGTGCTTATTTTACTCAAAACACTTCTACTTTGAGATTGAGAAACATTTCTAGGTGATTACAGTTTTAAAACACCTCTTGTACTCACTTTATCTCTCTTCCTCACTCTTCCTCATCACTTTAGCCTTAGTGCTTCCTCTTTCAATGTAAATGAAGGTGTTTTAATTCTTATTAAAAGATGTTTTGAATTTGAAACCACAACCTACAAAATAAATAATAGAAACTATTTATTAATTTTAGATAGAAAGAGTTTGTTTTTTAAAAAAATGTAAGTATGTGTGTAAATGTGTAAATGTGTTTACATGATTTTAATGTGAAGAAAATTTGTTTTAAAAAATTGTAAAGCTTTTCAGGCTCTTCGCCTCTCTCAGTCCTACCTACCTTACTCCTCGTCTTTTTTTTATTCGTATTTGTATTTCTCTATAACTTATCTGCCTCAGATTTTTTTTCCGGCTTCTCTCTCTGATTCTTTATATATTACATTCTCTCTACCGCTCATCTTGGGAGCGGTGTAGATCAATAGATATCGTTGGCGAACGGTTGATGGCATTGATTTTTTCTTTTTGTTGTCGAGTTCCCCCTTTTTTAATCTAACGGGAATAAAGTAAAGAATTTCCTTTAAAACAAACTAATAATAATACAAATCTTTCTCACTGCTCTTCTTTGGACTCCTCTTTCTCCTTTCTGTCACCACTATCTCTCTCTCATTCAGTTTTTGACCTACCCTCTTTGTCTTTTCTGTCAACCTCCTCTCTTTCTCTTTATTCAAATTCCCTTGCCTGTGCTTTTTCTCTCTACCACCCCTCGTTCTTTACAAATGCCTCTCTCTCTCTCTCTCTCTCTCTCTCTCTCTCTCTCTCTCTCTCTCTCTCTCTCTCTCTCTCTCTCTCTCTCTCTCTCTCTCTCTCTCTCCCTCTCCCTCTCCCTCTCTCCATCTCCCCCTCTCTTCCCCTCTCTCCCTCTCCCCCTCTCTCCCTCTCCCCCTCTCTGGAATAAATGTGTAGCACTAACTGTGTCTTTGAACAGTTTTTAAGATCTAAACAAACGTGAACTGTTACACTTATATAAAGTTATTAATAAAAATCTCCCAATGATCGAATTTAAACTCCTGTAAGTTAGATTTACATGTACTGAACTGTTTCTGTCTCTAAATATTCTAAGTGTTATATTTTAACATCAACAACAACTCGGACTGTCTAGTACAACAGTCTAACCTCAAAACCCACCTGTTATTACATTGTTAAATATACAGCAAACAACGACGTATTGGCAAAGCAAAGAATCTCACGAATCGATGTAAGATCGTGAGGTAGTTTACAAACATTGAAGTGAGAGATTGAGATTGAGCGGTGATTGATCCTTGTAATCAAATACAACTGTAATAATCACTCCAGCAAGGTGTGAAATGATACAGCCAGTTCCCATACATAGTGCTCTACATTGGAGTTCGAAGGGCAAAGCCAAGTCGTGTGGTTCAACTTTCATTTCTGCCAACATTCCGCGATAGAATTTTAATTGAAATATTGTTTAAATATAATCATCAGGTCTGACGTAATGGATTGGCGAGGGCGTGGTGTTTATGCGTATGTATTATTCTAAGAAGAAATTTATTATAATACAACTGTTGTCATACTATCACACCCTTCCTCCAACTTGATTGACTTATCAACATATTATATTATAGCTAATACAGATAACGGAAAGAATAACATATCCCACAAATCGATCACTGAACTAAATATATATTTTTAAATATATAACAAACAAGTCTTAAAAGTATAAAATCCTTTTTAAGGAAAAAATTTAACAATACTGTAAGTTTGATGAAATTAATTGTTTTCTGCTATACGTATTTTGCTGTTAGACATCATCAGGCTACAATCATCAGTATTCTGCCTGATGTAGAAACATTTGAAGCTATGTAAAGTTAACTTTGTGAAATTTATGTATTATATGATTTCTTCTGCTTATATAGAGTTTTACCAATCAAACCATGTTTTATTTATTATATATTTATATATATATATATATATATATATATATATATATATATATATAATATATATATATATATATATATATATAGTATTATTGCTTTATTGTTTATACAGGGTGACTCAAGAAGAAACCGAGACTCTTTCACGATATTTTCTAATGGTAAAAGTAAAAAAAAAAAATATCGTATAAAAATAGGTCCGTAAATGGATGGTTTCCCATCTTGTCTCAATATTATTTTTTAAAGAAACTAAAACTTCAGAATTAAATAAGATTTAAAGTTAAGATTTGGTGCCTTCATATATGATGTTATGTTTTAAAAGTGTACCAGGAAAAAAATACTTCATGTGGTATAGTTTCAAATTGGCGCCTATTAAACTTATTTAAGTTGAATAACTCTAAAACGGTTAACTCAAAAACAAATTTACAATATTAAAATATTTTGTATGTAGGGCAAAACATTATTGTATTATCAATAAAAAAATTAATTTGAATTTAATTAAAATTGTCTAAAACACCCAAGATTAGCCTAACACCGAAATATTTTCGATATTTGATAATTTTATCTCCGAGACTTTTAATTTTAAATCTTATGAATAAATGAATCATTGCATTAGATTAGAGATTCAGAAAAATGAAAATGTCTACGGAAACCTAAAATCACTTTAACACTATGGAAAGTTATTTTACCCTTAACTAGAAATGACGGTTTTAGTTTTTAGTTGGAAATTTAGTTATCATTTCTTCCACACACAAAATTAAAAAAGTTTTCTTAGTCTCTAAAAGAATGACATATTTTATCTTTTGTAAAGTTTTTAAAATATAACGGTTTTCGAGATTTATCGAAATAATCTGTATATGAAGAGATAACAGGGATTAGGGAAGTCTTAACTACTGAAATTGGGAAAAATATGTTTTTTGATATGTATATTATACGGTTAATTGTGTGCTAAATGACGGTAGTTTATGATATTTTGACATTCGAAAGCGTATTTACTTGTAATATTTAAATTAAGTCCTTTAACCTTTAAATAATCGATTTACACATTTCAGATTTCATGAAATGGTAAAATTGTGATGGAAAAATCAAAAAATCTATTCTACTTGTGGGACACCATTTGCATTGCATATTAACAGGATTAAACAATAATGATCTTTATATAACTAAAAAAATCTAAGGTGTACGAAAATTTATAATTAGATATAGGAAGTTAACGGTGGTTTTATTTTACAACCTTTTTGCAACTTTTGATAATTAGCGTTGAAAATTACAACATTGTATCACTAATTAATTGTATAGGACGAGTCCTAGTCAGCTTTTACTATAATAACAGTACACAAGTACGTTTATAATAATATGTAATTTTAAATAGACGGTTTTTGTGTATTGGCTAAATTACAATAGATAAAAAAAATTGTCATATTTTCCTATCTACTGTAATTATAAAATAAAGAGCTAAAACTCGCCTTCTTTAAAATTGCCTTCATTGAAAACATAACTATTATTTAATTATTGACATGGTTTAATCTGACATTTTCAATAACTTGTATATATTTAAAACGCTATTTTTCGAGAGTATAAATCAATTCTCATTATCAAGTGCGAAAGGAGAGATCTAAGCAAAAGAAATAGTATAAATATAATGATAAACACTTATCGTACATAACAATCCCTTATTTGCCGGAATTATCCAAAAACGTTTGGCATGTTGCCTGGAAATATAAATTTCGTACAATCTTAATAATTAAACACTGTTAGACAACATTTCGTCAAAACCAAACCTAAAAATGGCACACGGTATAGTAAAAACTATATTTAATATATTAAATTTGATAGTGACAGGTAATATATTGGCGAGACAAAATAGACCTCTAAAATGTAAAAAACTATTGAACATAAAAAATAAATTAATTAAAAAAACTTGTGGAATCCTTAAAAATATAATTTTATAAAATTCGGCGAAAATTATTTTTGAGTGTTCTATTTTTCATTAATGAATTCGTCCGTTATTTCAAAGCACAAACAATTCCATCACTATATCCCATGTACATATAAATGATGAAAAAAGGAATTATAACCTAAAAAATATTAGACACAAGTAATTCCTACTGTATATAAATTTCACATTGATGAAGAATATTATTGGATTATTTAAATATTTTATTTTTAAGCTTACAATTTGTAAATCGGTCGGTGTACATTTAAAAATTATACTAAATAAATCTATTAATTTGTAATCTCTTCTATTAGTTCAATATTTAATTATAAATTTTGAGGAATATCTTCAACAAATAAAAATGCTTTCAAATACATTTTTTTAAACTACTAAAATGGCACTATTTTTCTAATATAGTGACCACATTAGTTGTTATCTATTTGGGTTGTTTATTCAATTAAAATGAATGCACTTATATATGTCCATTAAAAGCAAACGATTAAAGAGAGAAAAAACAGATTTAATAAAACTTGCCATAAATTCTAAAGTGTTGCGTGTCACCACAATGCCAGACTATAATTAATCGCTCTCGGTGATATTAAATCGATACTCGACGCGAATAATCTCGACGTTGTACTTCAAACATCCCTTTTTACTTTCGACTTTGCGATATCGACGGTACATTCTTCAATACGCTCGTTGAAATACCTTATAAGGCCGTTCTTTAAGTCGGTTACAAATTGCTCCAGACTTTATAGCTCAGGTTGTGATATATTAACGTTATAACAGTGATTTCTAATGAGTCGTGACAACGTACTGATTCCACATTCCTCAATATACAACTAGAACTGTTATTCTTCAACTATATACTGTTTATTGTCTGCAACAGTTTGTCGAACTTCATTTCGTTGTAGGTTATGCACTATAAAACGTGAATGATACATGCATCAGATCATATTTTGTTGTTTAGTTAATTCGCTACGCTTCAGGGACATGAAGAGATTTGCTCGCCTTTTGCAGACTTTTGGCTACATGACTCATACTCTCCTCTAGAACTCTCCTTTGGATATAAGATTGTAGCACTTTTCTTTTGGTTAAAGCGTACAGGACTCAGTGAAATATCAGTTGAGACATTCCTTCCAAAAGCCAAGCCCTACACAATGGAATTATCTGGGCTGTAATAATATACAGTCTAATTTATTTTATGACGTAACAAATATTTATTCTTCCCAAAACTTTTTGAAATATGGGCTTATATTATCAATATGAATAAGGAAATTCGTGTAATTCTTTTCTCAATAATTATCATAGTTTTCCATAAGAGTTGTGTTTTTAGAATGGCTACCACTATTTCATTTTTAAATTTGAGAGATGATGAGTTATTACCATAGTTGGTAATTTCAATCATTTGTCATCATTTGTGGTATAATAGTCACACACAACGTTTCCAGATTTTGCATCATCTCTTCTTTGTAAGTAACTTCACTATAAATACTAAAAAAGCTAACATAAACTTAGACCTATGATAAAACTAAAATTAATGCAACTCATATTTTATGATTTTTAGGGATACGACGTTAACAGTTTATTAGCTGTTCATTAGTAGTCTGTAGTTTCTCGTGGTTCTTGATCACATTTATGTATATAGTTTTAGTTTACTGTCTCATTTGATATAGTTTTCTAGTCCTTGCCATAATTTTCCTCGTTATTTTAACAAGCCTTGGATCAAATATAAAACTAAGATTAAATATAGATTTGCTGTTTCAACGTGTAATTGCTCAGTGTATCGTAATCACATTTATCAATATAGAGTTTCTTTTTGACTTCTTGGACCTAGAAAAGCAAGTCCTTGATTTTGATTTCAAGTATTTATTTATTACATTCCGATATAGCCCTAGGTATCCAGTTTTTAATCGTCCTAAAAAATTGTATGCTCAAATATTAAACAACAATAATGTACAACAGGTTATTTGTTGATGTACTTAACGTAGAAAAATCTATTTATTTTAAGAATGCTTTGTATTTTTACATGTTTGTTTGTATTGTCTCTAGACGCTCCTGTTTTCTAACCATATTATTTTAATTAAACTGGTATTTTTACTGATATCTTCTTAATCTCTTAAAATTAGTAGAAAAGTTTCTAAAAAATATACGGTTTTATAATTTTAATTTATTAAAATTGGCTGCATTTTAGTAGGTTTTGTATTTTTAATTTTGACTATTATTTTGCAAATATTTCATTATTCCCTTTCTGTTAATGTTCTGCTACTTGCATTACTAGAAATCCGTTTAAACCAGTTATAAGTGCCTACCAGTCTATATTAAATGAGATTTCATAATTGATTATATATATATATATATATATATATATATATATATATATATAAGAAATAAGAATAATTTGATTTGTAAAACATAAGTTTAATTATATAATTAAATAATTAATATAATAATCTAATATATAATATAATTAAACTTATGTTTTACAAATCACATTATTCTTATTTCACATCAAAAGAGACCAAATTAATTAAAATAAGAGTGTATTTATTTCGTAAAATTAGACTAAAACCAATTTATATGTAATTTGGTATAAACTGTTGGCAAAATGTGAAAATCGTATATGTGTTAAACTAAACTTTGCCATGATTAACAAAACTAATAAACCCAAATAGTTGATACTTCGAAGCCAAACAGTACTGTTAAGAGAATTACACACAAAATCATACCTTCTACCTAAACCATTTCTGGCTAACTTTCCAATTATTCCGTCAAATTTTAACCATTCACAATAGGAATAAATTAACAGAATATTACTTAAAACTAGATAAAGAATACAATTTAAAAAAAAAAAATTAATACAAGGAAGCAACTTGTTTTCCTTAAATAAAAACGTGTTTTCACACATAGGCTACACCTTCAAAAAATACATACATACTGTACTAATCTCACAAAATACGTATCATAAACCTAGTCAAATGTGAAAAAGCATCGAGGTTATATTAATTATTTTAAAATTGTCGCAGTAGTTTATCGATTTCTAAAACTTTTAACAACACCTGTTAAAAATATTGGAATCAGACAGGTATAGTATTTATTAATAAGTATTGTGAAAGTATAGTAACTATATGATTTAATTTATTTCTAAACAATTTCTATACTATCTTTCTATTTATATATTTTAAATTATTTTTTATAAAAGATACTAACTTTATAACTAAATATAATTCAAAATGACACACCTCTGTTGGTCTATTTTCGCTTGTTAGTTGTAGTTTGATGGCGAAAAAACTTTTAGTATCATTTTATTGAAGATAAAGAAAGAAAAAAAACATAAAATCTAGCCTTAGAATACTATAATAGCGCCAGGGTCAGAATAGAACAAGACTTGATCAAGAGAGACCCGATAGGAAAGATAAAATAAAGGGATTTAACCCAAGACTATGTGATGAAGGTGTAAATCCAGCTATTATCAGTCGTGATTGCCACCCCTGAACGCACTATAGTGAGCCCTTAAGGGGTGTTGTATTATATGAAACACGAGTTGTCCGACCGACTCATAATTTTAAAAAACTGATTTCTATTTAAGTTGTCAAAATTGTTGTTCAGAATTTTTCATCTGAATTGTTTCGTGTTTTCACTTTAAATTATATGTAAGAAGTATATTATCATAGATTGACCTGAATTTCCATAGATTTTAGTAGATCACCTATAGTAAGTAATGGAATGACGATTCAGAGGTTTCTAACTGGACGGATCTTTACCTTTTTTTTCTATAGCCTTTGGTTACATCCCTCTCTTTCATCTTTTCTAACAGGTCTCTCTTTACCAACTCTTGCTCTCTTTCGACCCTGCAACTCTTTAGACTATTCTAACACTAGGGGTGTTTATTTAGTTTTTTTCCCCTTCACTTTTTATAAGGTGATGAAGACCGAAAGACAACCTGGAAAATGAATGTTCATTGTTGTCCAGAGTTCTATTTTGGAAGTTTTTAAATATGAAGGATAGTAGGTGTTACTAATATTGTTTCTACAGACGTTTGCTTAAAAATTTGTAGGAAAATAATAACATTAACTTGTTTAAAATGAAGTTCATTTAATATTACAGCCATAATTTGCCGTAATAATTTCTAACTGAAAGTAACTAATGCACACGATAACAATCAGTTACGTTAGGGTGTCCAAAATACAAAACATTTGTTATTCTAATGTTGGTCATACTGAAAATTCGGTAAAATTATAACCATCACTTCTACATATAACTATTTTTTTTTACATCGTAATATTTAGGAGAAAAATTATACCAATGATCCCCTTATCGCAATTTATTCTAGTAACTCATTCGATAACTTCTTTTGTGAGAACATTATTTAGATAACGTTGTGAAAACAATCTAATTAAGTAATGCTCCCTGGCCTTTAACATGTACACCCAACGTACACATTATTAATCTTTTCGTGCAGCGTATTTTGTACACACAATAAATGAAAGATTGCATAAACTCAGTTACAGAGCATCTCTGGTCCAGTTATCACTCTGATTAAAATTCCCAGTAAAGTTCGTGTGATCGTGTGTCTGTTGCTTCACACCAGTCCGTCTCAATTACAGACATTACCGTCTTTGGTGATTTACCGGCCGTGGAGAGTTCCGAATTACATTTATCAATACAAGATCTGTTACAGTCTCGAGCTCACGATAGTTTGTTCAACGTGCAAATTGATTTACAAACCATGTCATTGGTCGAAGTAATAGTGGCCGATCGTGCGAACGCTACACACCAAATAGCAGGTGTCGGACTTCGTACCCGGTTATTACATCTGGCCGTGAGTTACGATATATCGGGACCATCATTTCGATGTTTTTGTTTGTTAGATATCAAAGTGTAACAGTTGTGTTTAGATTTATGTTTTAGTTTCCTAAATAGGAAATATTTAAATATCATGTTTAACAAAAATATGATTAAAATAGTTACAAAAATTTTTTTTTTTAATATACAAATTTACTTACAATCTAGAAAATATAAATAAATTTGTATAGTTAACATTAATAAAATCAATAATTAATTAATAGTACATGGAAATTTCTACTTATAAAACAAGATTTTGTTTCGAAGACATGTTCTGTTGCAATCATATATATGATAACTACAGTTAGACAAAACCCTTCCGTAGTCTCGTTTAACAGATTTCTTGTGAAAATTATTATTATTTATAAATGACTGATTACAAAATATCTACATGTTTTACTCAATTGATCATCATTGTTAGGTGTTTGTTACAATCGATTTAGATTGATCAGTTCTTAAGAAAGTATGTGATAAATTTGTACTTGTAAAAATTAAGTATAGAATAATATTCTTATAATATATGTTTTATAATGTCAGAAAACGCACATTCCCCTCTTGTTACATCAAATTTGAATTGCTTCGGATCCGTAATCCGTTTTCATATATCCGTACACATTTACAACGTATTTAATTTCCCACGTAACTTACCCCAATGAATGTTTGCCTCATCATTACAGTAAATGTTTAACTAACATTTACTTTTCATCTTGATAACAAAACCCATTGATGTATAACCTACTTAAAATAAAGGGAAATAAACTACAACACCACGGTAAATTTACTCTCCACATTTTGCCGAGATATGGATGTTAATAATTAAAAGTGAAACAATAAAATACACAATAAAAAATTCAAATATCTTTTTAATCAATATTTTATATAGTTGCAGTTTGATAATTAGTCTTAACCTAATTGACAATTAACTAATATTTAATGAAAATCCCTTTGTACAATATTTGGAGTCAGATGTTTTTTTTTTTTTTTTTGGTTAGTGTTGTTTCTGTGCTATGTGATAAAGTGTTATTTTACAGTATCGTGGTAGTAGAAAATGTACAAACCCGTTTGTCTCTTTGTAGACGAAACGGAAGCAAAATACTTCAACACAAAGAACTGTTATAGATATCACAAAAGTTATGTATACAACTTAAATATTCATTCAAACAATTGTCAGGCTTTCCAATTAAACAAATAAAAACAAAATTTGAGTCTTGGAAGCTACATTTAAGCAAAATGTTAGGACACATTTACAGAAAACTTACATTTTGTATTTTGGTCTTATAGTTGTTATCTCCGAATTTTTAGTTACAACTGTTCTAATTGTCCAATATAATATTAATAATAAACAAAAGAATATGTGTATTTTTTAAATAAATCAAAACTGCTTACCCATATCTGAAAAATAAATTTTGAAATTAGATTGCTATAGATAGAGAGACACATTTATTTAGTGAAGTAAATTGTGTTGTACTCGGTTTTATCGGAAACTTATTTATCACAAAAATATCACTCAGCTCATTTTCATATATTTATTAAAGAATAAAAATACTCTCCTATAAATCTGTCAAAAGGAATTTAACTTGCACATTTTATAATTAAGTATATTATAAAGTTTTGAGATAATTATTAATCCCACGATTAAAATGCCAAAACTAATATCAATACCCTGAATTATCTACATCTTATAGTTTGAAAACCAGTATTAATTTCCACAAATGTTGTTGCCGTTGTGAAAAGCCAGTAGGGCAGTTTTAGTGACATTTTGCGTGTTGTAAAATGGACAGGTCTTATGACATGGTTACAGTTACGGACACTGTAATTTGTTACCACGATACACTCAAGGTTTTTACAAACAAATCAGTTGTTTGTGTCATTATAAGGGTGTAATGAAACGATGCCACGCTGGAGTACTTCCTTGATCATTACTGATGACGTCGACAAAATCAGTCTGAAATACCGTTTTTAAAATCACGAACACAAGTAGGAGTGTTATTAATTGAATTATTTATATGGTTTTAATAATTATATAAATTATTAAATATATATAATTATAGGGTTATAGCGATAATAGTGTTACCTCCTTTAGTATTTATAACTAAAGACGAATTTTGAAGGAAAAGACAACAATAAATATAAATGATACATTTTCCTCACGTGATCTTTCTAGGGCCTCAACGAAAAAAAATTTATTATCATGTAATCAAATGTTCCTTTTCTGAAGTTATAGAGAAAAAAATAAAATCCAATTATCATTGCTTTTTAGAATGTATACTATCTGAAAATCGAGTTAAGACATATTGATACAAATTTTGGTTTGGTGAATTTTTATGCTCTTTACCATAAACCGATAAGCCAAATAGGTTTGTATTTATTAGAGTTTATCTTTTAGAATTTATTTGTTCTTTTAAACACCGATTAGCACTTTGGAAAAGTAAATAATCTTTCATTACATTTAAACTAAATTTGATTGTGTTACATGGATAAATTAACCTATTTTCATTTTTAAACATACTGCATTTTTAATATGATCAGGTAGTAAGAGGTATTTAGACATTTTGTTCCATAAAATTTAAGAAAAATATTATTCTGTAAAAATGGATAAGTCTAAAACAAATATTTAGAGACATCGTTCTTAAAGAACACTAAATAATACCTGGCTGTATATATTTACTATCTATTGCCTATACAATTTTGTAGTCAATACAATTTAAAATATAAATCTGGTAGAATAGTATATTTATTAGATCAAATTGAAATTACCTGAACGCCCAATTAATGGACGTTAAACAAATTCCAAAACTATCTACTTTGTACTGATAAAAACCAAAAGTTTTTATGTCTTTAGAAGATTTTGATTAAAATTGGTAGAATATATTCTAGTTCGTGGATAGGTTTTATCGCAAATCTCCTGAAATATTAGGTTATTCAAAATGCAATGTGGGGGGGGGGGATTTGGCGACATGGCCAAAATCTGTTCATCTGTTTGGATGTAATGAACCACAGAAAGATTACACTTTATTGGACATGGGTTTTTATCACTGGTATGTCCTATTTTCATGGAATAAAGGAGTATTATTTGAAATACGATGAAGTAAATAAATTTTGTTACTTCGTGTGTAACGTTAATAACTTTGATAAAGGATGTAGCCACAAAATCACAAGAATCATAATTATGTTACATCTAAGTTTTAGCTTTTCTTGGCCTTATCACATTGTTATTCAAAGAGTACTTCCATCTTTAAAAACAACTTACATATTAATTCGTTATTTAGTCTATATAAGAATAATTTCATAACTAATAAAGCAGTATATAAATGGCTTTTGTGATGCCATCTTAAACGTGGTAACTAGAAACAATAATGTTACAAGGATTGGAACGACTGAACATTGTACTCAACATAATTATGTAACTACTAGGGGAAATGTACAATATTATAATGAATTCAACAAAAATTAACATTTTCTGTAAACCTGCTCTTACGAATTATCTTCTTTTTTTTTTAACTTAATATCCATACATATTTATATAAATAACCTTTACTATTTAATCAAATTTCGATATAGAATTTACATATAAAATAAACTAAATTGGTTTCAAGAAAATAACTACTGCTATTTGGGTTTAATATAATCTGAAACGATCCATCAATAATGTCAGGAAAATTATAATTATGTTTAGTTAAGGTCAAGAGTTGTAGACTTTGAATTTGAGACTTTGGGATCTTCAATTCAATAATTTATGTTGTACAATCATGATATCCTTTTTTAAATACTTATTAACCGTTTGGAATTAGTGCAAATAAAACCACATAAGGCGAAAAACGAGGAAAACTATAAAACAAAATCGGTTTTACGTTTTATGATTGTATGAAAAACTCCGTGATTTGAAGGTTCATACGCGAATAAAATCAGTTTTCGTAAAACATAATAATATAATAGATTAAAAAATTATGACAGGTAAAAGACCGAGGACTGACCTGCAAGTGAGCAGGTCGAGTTGTTGAAAAGCTTAGCGTAGCACAAGTCATCCCCTAACGTAGAACAATAGAAAACCAAGTGACAGTTGAATTAATAATTTATCAACGGTAAATTCATTCGACCTTCTTTAGGAAGTGTAAAAAACTCTTCCTTCTTCCAACAAACAGGATATGTCTTCTTTTTACAAAGCTTCTGAATTTATTTCGTTGAAACAATGTAATTAAATATTTAGGCAGTTATTCCAATGTCTTGCTTCCCATAATCAGAACGTTTATAAACATTTATTACGCTAACAGGTAATTTTATCGATAATTTCTTCTACTTTTTATATTTTATTTTTTCTTTATTTATCTTTACTGTCGTAACTTTACAGATAGTGTTGCAAAAATTAAGTTGCAAAATTTAGCAATTGTACGCGAAGGTAGACAGAGTAAAAAACTTCTAATAAGATTAAATTGCTACCATTTTGTCTTTTAGCGATTATTATATTTAATTAAAAAAGTATTGAAGGAAGTCAAGGCAGTTTTAGTGGACAATTTGATTGATGGCAGACTAAATTCCAAGTAATTTATTGATTATTACGAAATGTATAAATTTTACATTTACCTCGTTGAAAAATGGGTATAAAACCCTTACTTTTCATATTAAAATAATGTGGTTTCTTGAATCAAAATTTTAATCGAACACAATGAACCATAAATTGAAAACATTTTTTTCCTATGGATAGGATTGTTGAAGAATTCTAGTCTGGAAATGTCATCGTTTATAACACTTGGAACTTATTTAATATTGAGGCGGTTATTTAAATAATAAAATTAATGTCCTGAAAAAATGACTTAAAAAGGCGATATAACGTTTTCTCTAACAAACGTTCACTGTAAAAGGTTACTAAAAAGTAGTTTTTGTTAATATTTTTAAAACTATAAAAATTTGGAATATTTATTATTGAAATTCTAAATTAAAGAATATTTCAAATTAAAGAAAAAAGTACTTGCCAGATTCCTTTGGAAGTATATACTATTTTTTCCTAAACAATTTTTTTTTGATATTCTATTTTATATCTTTCTGTTTTTATGTTTTTTTTTTTTTTTAAATTGTCCTGAAACGTATTTTGTCATAAAAATTTATTAATTTAAGGACACGAATATAATCTTTTCTCACAGTTTGTTTTTATCTACCATAAAACTAAAACACAAAAACTCGATTTTGAAAATACACAAGATTTTATAGAACATCCTTTGTTATGCATTCTCAATATTTTGTTATTTTTAAAGATGAAGTTTTTTAGAGTGTAGAAATGTTTCATGTTTTTATTGTCAAAGAGGACGTAGTAAAGTGCGTACGAATTAAGTTTATGCAATGTATTTAATTAATTATTATTATTCCTTTTAAAACACCAATATTCTATCGATAAAACATCTGTTCTCAATGGTTCAAGTCTAATTGTTGTACCACTCTGCAAATTGTTTTTGATAAACTTCCAGTACTATTATTATATCAGTATATTAATCCACCGCGAAGATCAACAATTTAAATCTCGCGGAAATTTACAACTTTTTAATCCGACTCCGGCTCCTCGTCCATTAACCAATTTCCTTAATAATTTGATTCCGATCGGACCACCAAGAAAGTCCTGTCACAGGATCCAAATTTGGGAGGATCCGAAGCAATGCATCACGTTAATAGAGGTCACAAAGTGTATACAAACTGAAATTGTTTTGACGTTAATCTAATTTGAGACGAACTCTATCCCACAAATTGTCTGCCCACCGGTCTACCCGTAATTTCGTACAAATCCAATCAACAACTGATCTGCCATACCGACCACATATCATAGTAGGTTTTGTAGAAGATGTTCCATTTAAATTTTGTTTTTAAACATACATAGCAATGTAAATAAATGCTTAATACTATTTCGTTAACGAGTCGTACAATAAACCCATGAGTGAGACCATGATTCTGTTTCCGTCCATATCCTGTACGTAGGTATCTATCGGACCGAATTTAAGAAAATGAAAATGTTTTATGATATTTATTTGTTAAAACAATTATAATTTCAGTTCTGCATGAAATGAACTGAAACTTAATTAGATCTTATTGCAAATAAAGTTTTAATTAATTTTTACAATTCCGCAAAAATATTTGCGAGTAGAGAGTTATCGGAAGGAAAACGTTTTAAGTACAATCTGCACTTAATACTTTTATTAAAAGACGATTTTTAAAAAACTTTATATTGCAATAAAAAGACAGTGTATCTACACATTTCAATTCCCCTCCTATAATGGATATATTATATAATATATATTAAAACATTAATTAATTGTTATTTAGTTTTATCGTAAGCAGTTTGGTACATTTCTTGGAATATTTATTCTACATTTATATTTATAACAACAAAGTCACACAGAACAGGGCTCAGAATAACAAATTTGAATTTAGTATTACTTTTTAAGTTTGATATTTAGGAAGAAAAATATTTTGTAACAAAAATTTTATTTTGTAACATATATTCGGACGTTTATACCACATTTTTATTTTGAATTTACTAAATAATAATTTTAAATTTAAAAATAAATAGATTACCTCTTATTTTGTCCCAAAATCTTCATATTCAATGATGGCCGTCGCTTTTGCCCTATTTATTCACTTGCTTCTCTTGAAGATACATATATTAAAAAGCGTTAAAAAAATTGTTATTTCACCAAATAGGGTGTATTTATAAACTAACAAGTACACACGAGATATTTCTGTGTCGTGGTTGGTAGGGTTATAATATGTTTAGGATTTAAAAATCTTTATTAAAATAATATTTGCTGAAACGTAATAATACAACGAATCTAACTACACACAGATTTCTCAAATTTCAGAGAAAATAGTTTTGATAACATAAAAAAATTAATGGTAGGAAAATAGACAACATTATCACGCAAAATAGTTTTTAGTCTCTACTGTAATTATCATACAAACAAAGATAAAGGTTACTTTATCCTCGATAGACGCACAGCAATCAATTTAACATTTTAGGTTTCTTAATTTAAATAATAAATATTTTTTTCTGTAACCAAACTTTATTAAACCACCAATGTTATCAAGTGTTATCAATTTAAGCGTGGAAAACATTTTACATAATAACATTTCTATAAAACCCGCAATGAACATCTTTCACCAGACATAGTCTAAAGAAGATTCTCCAATTATCCTCCTTCATCTCGGCTTCTGTTTTACCTTTGTATAAACTGAACTACTCTAATCGTATTAACTCGCGCCTGCGCAAAGCAAGTTTATTATAGACCACTGTTGATGGCCAGCGTACTATTTCATTACTCAAACTTATTTAGTTTTGTGCTACAATAATTCATAACGTAACGTCAACTTAATTGGAGTTTATATTTTGTTACTGATTTAGTTCACTTAAATTTTAATTTATTTTTAATTAGTTTGTAACTTAGTTACGATTATAATTACATTTATGATTTGTTTTAAACCGTTCTTGATGTATTGGTTATATTTGTGGAAGCATTTTGAACGTGTCTAGGATATTAAATTTTCAATTCTTGTAATTGTTTTATTTCTTATTTTTGAAAGTCATTGCCATATAGTTTTCTTCATTAATGTGGACATGTATATCTATTTGGTTATACAATGAAAATTATCGATAGAAAGGAATAAAGAAAACATATTTGAAGAAACTTTGTCATAGTAATTACAAACGTTGATATGGAATAAACTTTTTTCGGGAATACTATTAATAATTTTTTATTTATTTGACGATAAATTTTTATCCATTTTTATTTATTTCAAATGGATAAGTATTTACTTTATCCATTATAAAATCTATTAAAAGTAGAAAGCGTGTAAATGGTTAAAACATATTTTCAATTTTCTACATAGCTAACTTCGATTCATATTAAATAATAACTTGTTTTAAAGTCGGTTATCATTCCATAATCCGGAATTCACACGGAATAGGTTGAATATATATATATATATATATATATATATATATATATATATATATATATGTAATAAAAAAGTTATTTACCAAGCAAAAATCGTGTAAATGGATGGATTACAGATAAAAGTTTTTTTGTTGTTTTATAAATCTTTGCAATTTAGGTACTAAGAAAAATTTGGGGAGAGGACCCACAAGGAGGAAGATATGACTAAGTTTGTTGGATGTATAATTTATTTTTTACTTTTCACAATGGCGCCGTGCTGTGTGTTAATGAGGAAGGTCCTTTCGGACTTCTGTAAATATGGAGCATTTTGTACTAAAACGTCCAAGGAAGACGGTTAGAAAGAATGGATTAAAAAGAGAGCTATTGGACTTATTCCATACCAAAAAAATATATATTTTTGTGAGGTTAGCTTTAAATTCTTGATTCTGTTATGATATTTTTCTCGAACCTTCGGCATGCATAATAACTGATGTCTGACTACCTTCTTATTCTCCTCCAGAACACTCTGTCATAATACCCTCTTTGACCAAAAGAAGAACTGTATAAGTTTATCGTAGAGTATCACAACTGCTTATTCCCTCCCCCGCTTTGAAATTCTGAATAATTGTTACTGATTTATAGAGTACAAAATTAATCAGTGAGGGTACATACCACAATAATTTTAGAAATATATTAAAAATATTTTAAGCTAATTGCTGATTCGATTGAACATTTATATGTTAATACCTGGTATAGTAAAACTATTGAATTCATCTTAAGCACAATTATAAACTAAAAAATTGTTTACACTGCTCAATTTTTTTATTTTGATCAATTTGACACATTTTTATGAAACATAAAGAGAAAGTGAGTAATACATTTCTTATTTATATTTTTTCAGGTTAAAAATTCCTTTTGAAAGTTTTAGAACATTTTTAAATTTAAATACTTTAAAAATTTGTTTTGTAAGTTTGGTTATTTTGTCTCGATCACACCCATTAAATAGATTTTGTTTCTGTATTCCTAGTCGCAATATTACTGACATTAAATTCGGAACAATATATTCATAGTCCATACATAGCTTAGTTACAATTGTTTCCTTACTTTTCAATATGATTGGAAAACACGTCATATATTAACCTTGTAATAACAAAACAAACAAAAACAGACAACGTGCCTGGTTTTCTAGTACAAACAAGACCTTGCATCACCGGGTCATTGATATGGGTTGTTATAATTGACGTTTTTATATTTTTATTCCTTATTAATTAAAACATAATCGTATCAATATCCGCATATAAATTTGATGTTGGTATTATTCTAAAATTTGACTTAAGTTTAAACAGGTCTTCTGTATTCTTCATTGTTGAGCAAGTATATCCAGAGACGTTACATTCTCAATGAAATAATTTACAGAGCGTTTTGTTGTCTATTACCATACTTAGCTTAAGCAAGACAACGTGTATGCAAATTTATTACCACCATTGTTTTTCCATTGTCACCTAACTCAGTCAGCAGCTTCCTTTTAAAATGAAATCAAGTTATACTCGTTGCTTCTCAATCTAGTTCCAAAGTCCATGACTTGATTGAATAATAAGGCAGACGGGTTATTATTCCTAACTTGTAACACTTCCTTTTAAGTTATTTAAACTGTTCGTGGGGTTACAATTTAGTTTTTGTTGTTTTAAATATTACAATATCTTGCAAAATAAATTGCAATATTGTTTCTTTTCTATTTATAAATATTCTGCAAGCAAGTGTAAGCAATACTACTGCGTGGCTAATGATACTAAGAAATATTTTTTATTTAACTTGAGTCATAACGGAAAATCATTTCTATTTATTTCCAAAGTATATACTGAAAATTACGCCCTTTTCAGTTTTTGATGTTGTAAACGTACATGAAACCATTTAAATTAATTTATGAATGATGTCTTCGCGCGCCCACTTGTGTGTGTCTATATCCGTTAATGATAAGTACTACCTCAAAACGGTTGTTAGGTTCTAATGGGAATTGAATTTTTAGGTGTCATCCCCTTTACCATTTAAATTCGCTGTATGTCTATACTTAACAACAGACTCTTCTTACCATCGATGGAATGCCTAGTAAGGACAACATGAAATGACTCCATACAGTACGTATGAGTTGGCTTGTTTTTTACCACTATATACGCGTTCGTTCAGTAAAAAGATTTTCTATGAAAAGTTTATGTGAATGGACGTTTGACTGTAGATGTGGTGAAAAGAAGGGAACATGATTAGATAATATATTTATGAGAGACTAATGAAACTATAATAATCACTAATTTATAATAGGCCTATTTATACACTGAATTTAACTACAATGTGCCCATATCGGATATCCGAATCTAATATACAAACCGAAAGTCAAAAATTAAAAGTGTTTATTATTGACCTTTAATAGAGTTGTAAAAATATGAACCTGTTTATATTAATCCGTTACATAAACACTAAGGGAGGGGGGAACTTATCAACGTTTTCAATAATAATAGCTTTACGTTCATACCCTAATTCATAAGACTGATATGGACAATGTCATACATATACAAGTTAACCGCTTCTCGAATTCTCGAGCAGAATTCTCGGAAATGTCCTTCCCGTGGCAAACATACGTCTTAAATGACTTGACTATTTTGGCTCTATTATGGTGTTAGAAAAATCAAGGACCGTTGAATAAGTGGGTAAGATATAGTTTAATAGAAAAGTAAGTCATAAGTCCTCTATCAGTGTTCGAAGTATTAGAATCGGCGAAACTTTCCCTTAGAGTCGTCATAGAGTCGACCAATTGTTTTGTTGAATTCGTAACCCTTAAATCACATCATCGGTCTGTAAGACTGCGCCGGAAACTTAACCCCCCCCCCCACACACACAATACTGCCGCTATCGTTTACTTTTAAACCACAAGTGGCTCAGTACCTTCCAGTCAAAAGGTCAGGTTTGAACTGTGAAAGTGTGGTTAAGTTAGTGTATGGATTACCCAATATATAATATTTTGATATCAGCGAACGGTCTGAATGCCTGATGATACATCACTTTTTGACTTTCAACGTCTTTATAAAATTTAAATTTCTTTCTGAAACAGTGAAATATTTTAGAAAACTGTTTGTTTTATAGTTACACACAGTTTTACACTATAAAAAGTGTGCGTGGTTTATATTTAAATCAATTTTTGGTAGAATGGATCCAGACAAGATTGGAAGATCGACGATGAATTTGAAAGTGAAATAGAAGTTTTTGGAAACAGTTATGACAGTGATTACGATGCAGATTAATAGATAGAAACCTCTCATGATGCTGATTCTAAGCAAGATATTAATGACGAAGATCAAAGTGTAGAAGAATTTCATCATGAAAATTGCAATGCAGACAAAGTGTTGATCAAAATGAAAGGGGAAAAAAACATATCGAAATAATTTCATAACGTTATTAAGAATTGTCAACTATGATACTGCCTTGGAACCAATATATGTGTGGATGAAATGCTAGCTTTTCATTGAAGATGCAGATTTCGCATGTACATGTCCAAGAAGCCTGCTAAATACGGATTGAAAGAACTATGTATTACTCACTATTTTTACAATCCCTACATTTATTCTGGAAAAAAACTAGTGTTGGAGAAACTCTATCAGTAGCGAAAAACAAGCTTTTGGTTCATCCCAAGCTGTGATTCGACTTGTGAAACAATAGAACAAACCAGGAGAAGTATCACAACAGACAATTGGTTAACTCTATTGAACTAGTAAAGGAACTATTAAAAAAATATATAAATAAAAAAAAAAACATATCTAGGTACCCAAAAAAAAGTCAAAGATTCTTATCTAGTTTTAATCCCAACAATGAAAGTCTTACGCGTTTAAGCAGTCGAGATTGTATAACAAATTTAGCAAGAAATAGTTATCCTACAATGTACAGTGTATAAAGGGTGGATCATCAAAAGAGGACAATAAGGGGCGGTAGGTCAAGTGGCGCTTTCTGTTCACCACGATTCACCAAATAATATGATTCCCCATGAGTTTTAATTACGGAGAATTTTCAGTTTAAACAATAACTTGTCTCTCACTGAAGACGGATGACTTCCAATGGGCAATAGGATACTGAACTGAATTCTGCCTGAGATATTCCTAAGCGACATGGGGTTGTTGAAACTGGATCTTCTACTCTCATACAATGGATATACAGTGTACAACAAAGGCTTTTATATGACATGACCTTTAAAGGCTTTTGTAGTCAATAAGGATGCTAATTTCAAGATCATCGTGGATTTGTAATGAGTTTGAAAAATATATGGAAGGAATTTTACTACGGTTGTATTACGTTCATAATATATTCATTTTTGGTACCAACGGATAAAGTGGCTTCGATCAGTGGTTTTACGACATAAAAAACTGTTAAAACGAATTCAAAAGTACATTGGTGTAAATGTATTATTTTTAATTACAATCACGGCGACGTAACCGTATATTTTTATGTCTCTTCTGTTTAACATAGCTAATCATTTAATTTTCACTTACAACTATGACTTGGTACTACAAATTAGTTCCAAATATAAAGTTTTGTTTATTCCCCACCGATTCCTATAAGAACGTATAACATTACCAACTACCAATTTCCAAATGACGATAGTGTCACTTTCACGTTCTAATGATGACAAACTACAAGAACAACTGTAACGGAAACCATGGTAATCAAAGAAGTTACAAAGTAGCCGCCAGATCGCACAGCTACCAAATTTAAAAATGAATAATGGTAATTGCTATCTGAAATATACTTTGTAATAATGTCTACTTGTATTAATATTTCGTTGGTGCCATCTCAGTGATTAATGAGTGTTGCGGAATTCTTGTCCCGGAGATGAGTGAAATGTAATTTTGTTAGGTTAAACCAGCAGCTATCTATCTTAGCAACATGGGTCTTCGTGTGGTTAAATGTGGTAGTGATTGTGTACACATGTCATACGTTATGAAAACACACTGTAAAGGGGTAGGCCCTACTCATTTGGAGTAGTTTAAGGACCATATTTGAGTTATATTTTAATACTTATATCATATTTATTATGAAAAAATTCCGTACATAATGTAAGCATTGTCGTAGTGTACTAACCAGAGTACTCATTTGGAGCCATTAAAAAAAAAATCATTACTATGGGTCATGTAATATAACTATATCACTAGTTGCTAAGGTTTTTAAGACTGAATTAATATGTCTCTTTAGACATTCAAATTATATTTTATCATCGTGTGTTGGTTCTACATATATCCTAGTTGCCATATTGTGGAACACTTTGACTATGGTATACAAAGGATATACAGCCCTAAGTATATGTTTTATTTTTTTAGAACGATTTCTCTCGTTTCTGCCTCTGGAAAGTTTCCTCTATTTTCTTACACCCAAGGATCTCATATCTTATTTTCTATTAAACAATCTATTTACAATCTATTTAAGGTAGATCTGAATAATATAATTCATTCGGTTTAGACGTGCGCTTATTCCGCCGAAGTTTGGACTAGTGAACAGTCAATGATTACTAGAATTCAAAACCGTTAATGTCATAGCGTTTTTCATTGAGTAAATTAAAATAATAAGCAAAAATAATAATAATAAAATAGGCTCTTTCATTCCTCTATATTTCCGTGAATAATATGTTTAATATAGATGAACATTGAGTTTGACATGGGAGATAATATCAGGTAGAAAAAGAAGCTCAAACACAAGATCCCACAAAATTTATGTTTACTTAATCAAACACGTTTTAACGACAAAGTCTCGTTATTTTCATTATTTAACGAATTTATTATATAATTGTAAAAGCTATTTAATTTTGTAGTGTTAAAATAAATAACCAAAAATTAACCAATTTATAATATTCGCCTATTAAAATTAATAACTGTCGTTGGAAATTATACTTTTTAAATCTAATAATATTATAATCTGAATTTTAATGAAACTATGAAAACTCATTATTTGGAAAAGTGGACATGATTTTTTCAATCATTTTTTCGTAACTTTAAAAATTATCACATTAACAATTCTAGAAATAGACCTGTGTCCTTAGATTTAGTAAAGTTACTTTTAATCTTTATAATTAAACTACACATTATCAATTACAATTAAATTTGAATTTCTTATAAAAACATACATACTGTTGGTTTTTATTTTATTAATAATTATGTTCTTAATTTATTTTAAAATCACAAATTATTGGTTTTATAGGTAGGATTTTGAAATGAATTTTAATCTTTTTCGGCTGTTCTGAATCGATGTTTATGTCTTTTTTATTACAAATTAATTCTTGAATAGAAAACATCCTGCGCCATTTGACTAATCAAAAACCGCTGTTACGACACATTCGAGATTCTGAAATCCATAAACCTAAATTTCTAAAAGTAGCTTAAAAGCAACAGTAATATAAATAAACCCGAATAGTTTTCACTGCTAAGTTTACGTTTATATCTCTGTTCCACTATAAGGATCTGCTTAACACTAAGTGATTTGAGCCATTAATAGAGATTGGAAAACGTATAAAACTTTCCAATTGTGACAAAAATCCAATGAAAGAAGTATTTACGATAGCTTTTACACGGCCAAAAGTTTTGTTTAGTGCATTAAAAATGCATCAAACACGATTGGCAGTTAGTGTTTGAATAACTAATCTAGTACATATTTTTAATAATGCATAAGTACTCTTAAAGGTAATAAATTGTGTTTTGGTACTAGAAGTTGATATTACTGACATTAAACTAAACAGATATATTATTTCAAGCTGTGGTTGTTATTAACATATTTAAATTAGAAAACTACACAACAATATAACCCACCTGAATTTAAATAATAATTAATTTTAGTATTTTAACCTCTAATTCATATAAATAAATATTGAACTTTACTTGTGAGATAAATATTACACAGAACAAACTCGAACACAAGATCTCACAAAATTACGTTTACTTAATCAAACGCGTTTCAACGACAAATTCGCCATCCTCAGTGATACATGGATTTTAGTAATCGAAGGCAATTTATATTAATTCTATCTTACAACTGTAATTTGTTATTTTTATCAAGTTTGTTGATACCTCCGATTTTCAAAGCCTTAATATTTTGATTCCAATGGGGATTAAACCTTGGACTTCTCACATACCAAATAACAGGGTTAGTACCTTGCAATATTCACCCGATGGAGAAAAAACAACTCTTTGAATTAAAACTGGAATAACAGCATCAAATTTCACCAGTAGATTATTAACAATCAATGAAGCTCTTTTAAATAACCTATAACTCCGCATTCTGAAGGCTTCGTTGTTTTCTTGTATTCCAAACCTGCTTTGTGAAGCGTTAAAATGAAAATAACATCATTTACGGGATAAATGGGCTCCTTCAACAGTTATATAACAAAGGGAAAGCTTGTACCTTACAATGGACACCTGCTTACATAAACATTGAGAGTAACGAGTGTGCAGACCATTAGCAAAAGTTGTACGAAACCTAACAGATCTCTACCGACATCGCAATATAAGATGCAAATGCGGTGATTAAAAGGAAGTTCTTTACTTTACTTAACTTTACTTTACTTAACTTAACTTTACTTTACTTTAATTTACTTTACTTTACTTTACTTTACTTTACTTTACTTTACTTTACTTTACTTTACTTTACTTTACTTTACTTTACTTTACTTTACTTTACTTTACTTTACTTTACTTTACTTTACTTTACTTTACTTTACTTTACTTTACTTTACTTTACTTTACTTTACTTTACTTTACTTTACTTTACTTTACTTTACTTTACTTTACTTTACTTTACTTTACTTTACTTTACTTTACTTTACTTTACTTTACTTTACTTTACTTTACTTTACTTTACTTTACTTTACTTTACTTTACTTTACTTTACTTTACTTTACTTTACTTTACTTTACTTTACTTTACTTTACTTTACTTTACTTTACTTTACTTTACTTTACTTTACTTTACTTTACTTTACTTTACTTTACTTTACTTTACTTTACTTTACTTTACTTTACTTTACTTTACTTTACTTTACTTTACTTTACTTTACTTTACTTTACTTTACTTTACTTTACTTTACTTTACTTTACTTTACTTTACTTTACTTTACTTTACTTTACTTTACTTTACTTTACTTTACTTTACTTTACTTTACTTTACTTTACTTTACTTTACTTTCGAAGTAATATGTATCCTACTTTAATCACACAATATATATACTACGGGAAAATAGGCTACTAAGAGGGAAATAACTACTACGATAACCACACAGAACAACACATTTCATCGCCATGAAAATTCATTCCGTCTACACATGAACCTACAGAACCTGCCTGTGAAAACGGTCCAAAGTCACAGCTCTCTCCTGATCACGGTCATTATTGATCAGCTATGGCTGAAGCTATCTTTAATATAGATTAGATACTCAACCAAAGATCTTCCAACCAAAAAATCCCTCTACAGTCATAAAAGTCCTTAATAGCTGGCCAAATTCTTCACGCTTTTGAAGACATAACAAACCTGCACTAAAATGGACACAACAAGCTCAACAAAATTTTGTGTCAAATTATTTATATAAAAGAGATCTGTTAATATTTATAACTCTGCGTTTCTATGAAAGAGTTCGATATCTATAATATTTGTAATTCGTTAGAAAAGAACGACCTGTATTGCGACTTCCTTTTCGTATTTTGACAGCCAATTAACCTCCGTAATGAACTCGCTAAAACAAACAATTTGCTTTAAATTCTGTTCAACGTTTGTTTAAAGACAGAAAATCCTTGACTCAATAATGAGGCAGTGGGCAGTATTTGCATGATTTACTATGTCTTCCACGTGGGCGCGCAATATCGTTATACTCGACATTATAACAATGTATAACTTATTATACGATTATCCTTTGGAGTGTTTTCAAGAATGCGGAGAAATAAAATATTGTCTGGGAAGAGCAGAGCTATTGTTTCTATATTTTATTGCTTTATTTTGTATCATTTACATTTAAATTATAACTGACGCGCTAATAACGTTTTATAAATGAGCTTCCGCATTGATTACTATCTACAGAGTGTGTGGGTATTCCGAGTCAGGTGCAGTAGCTATAATATTATTGTATTAAGAATTAAACTATTAGTGTAACTCAACATATATTATACAAGGAATAATATATTTCTTAAAAACTATTACACAGATTTTGAAACAAAAAACTAATTGACCAAATGCATGTTGTTAAAAAATGTTTTAAATTCATTTGATCTTATGGACTACTAAAATAAATACAGTATTACAAAACAATTAACAATATTTTAAAAGATTTTCTTTTTAATTATCTTGGGAAATATTAAATAAAGTTTCTTCGAACGATTCTGGTGAAGTTTTTCTTTGAGTTATTAACATGAATGTTCATTTTTATTTTTGGATTCACAAATACAAATGACTATTTTCTACTTACTTATAAAATCAAATGTAATTCAACTAATTTAAAAATGAATGCTAATCATAAAAATAATTCAAACTACTAACAATTGAAAGAAAAACGTACAACAAACAAACATGCATTCAAACTCCTCCTCTGAATAAGCCTCTAGAATGATCAAGCACACGCAGTTATAATTGTCACTAGATACCTGTCACAACAGCTCCCAAACCTATTTAATACAGGTTCAATAATTCCTAAGGATAGGTAGCAGGAATCTAACAACTCGCCACGATATTTATCTCTAATTCAACAATTCAAAATCTAGTTAGCACTAATTCAACAATTCCCACTGATATTTACCCAAGATCTCCTGACACAAGTATTAAGTAATTCCACGTTGCAAAACTCGCCAATAATTGGGTTGTGTGCATTACCGCGGGATGAAGCCGTTATTAGGCTAATAGAATATACCGACTGGCGGACCAATCCAGTTGAGTCTGAACTTTGATTAGATCGTGCAATACAATTATTGTAATAGGTTTTATTTCAATTTGACGATCAGCTGATTACGATTCTGAACATTTCTACACGTTTCCTTATACAGAACTAAGACGTGTTTTAGTCGAAGGAGAGTCTTCGCGGATGTTTACGGTAAAACGTGTGTAGTTTTCTTTTTAGATTTGTGTTAAAATCAAAGTAGTCCCCATTGAATCCGTTCAGGTTTGCAAATGTTGAGCCTACATAATGGCCGAGACGAAACAATGAAGGTTGGAGTCACGAAGGGTATTAGTGGGGTCAGATGGATGCTGACCGCTATTTCTAGTCAGAACCCATTCAGTGGGACAACAGAGTGGATTGTGATAAAGATTTATACGTTACATATTCCAAAATTAATTTTTGTTTTATTAAATATTGTACAATTCAAATAAGCAATTTATTCATACAAAAAATATATAATTCAATTTACACTAGCTCTCACAAAATTATAAAAGGAAATGTAATACTATCTTTGAAGGTGGTTGAAATTTTTCTGAAATTTTAGCCAAAGGTTAAAAATATAACAAATATAAAACATTTAACAGACTTAATACTACTGATTGTATTTATATAGTTTTTAAAGAATGTTTAAGTATTCCTCAACTTTTATCTTAGGATATTATAATTTGTGTGTGGTTCACTTTAAAATCTTAAAACTGAAAAATCTCTTAGACACTGCATTGGAAAAACAATGTTTTTTGTTTACATGAAATGAGCACAGCTGGACAAATATATATTTCATACAGATATTATTTCATAACCAATATCTAATATTAGAATACCAAGGACCCAAAACGGCGACATTAAATAATAAATTGTTTGTTAAACTTCCGAATACACAATCAGTTTCATCATATACTGTTAATTAAATTATGGTTAGCTCATGTTGTAGAATAACAAATATATTCCTTTATTTATTGTCATGGCCTTAGACAAATAAATTTCATTATCAATTTTAAAATATTACACAACCAATAGGCTACAACAAAACGTTCACAAAAACTGTACAATAATCGGTCAATAAACACTTGATAAAATACAAACACAAAATAAGATTTTACAAAATAATTCCAACAATCAATTAACAAAAAATAGAACAAAAGACAAAAGTAAATTAATATTAACATACATGATACAGACACATTTACATATAATTACAACGGTTCTATAAATTTAGATGGAAAGAAGAGAAAGAAACACATCCATCATGTCAAGGGTCCGGCTATAGTGTACAAAGTCGTCCACATAGTAAAAGGATCTAGACAATAGTAATTGTTTAAGGGTGTTTTTAAATACTGATTTTTCCCGGATGGTTTTTAATGCTTTGTGGGAGCTTATTTACCAGTTTAGCACGAGCCTTGGAAGAAAGTTTGCTATATGAGTTTAATCTGTGCTTTCTAGCAAGATAATTACTAGCTTGTCTGGTGCTATAACTATGTATATATTTATTTTCGGTATGTTCACATCAAGTATATATTATACTCGGGAAAGTAAGAACTCCACACCCTTTAAACTCAACCCTACATGACTCAGGTTTTTATAGACCTTCTGTCTTAGGGCTTTTTTTTTAGGACAAAAACTCTTGGCATATTCCGAAATGACAAATCTCCCCAAAGGGTGATTCCATTTTTCATATACAGATATACAAGACCATAGTAGGTTTAGGTTGTTAGTAAAATCGCACAGAAGCTGATTAAGTACCTGATCCTGATTAGCTAAGTTAACTGATAGTGAGAAAAGCAGTAGGATGTGTGCTTTTCCCAACAAGAAACATCTAAGAGATTAATAGTAGTGTTTTACTACAAACACGTTTTCAACAATGTGATTTATTTTCAAGTGTATATTTTATGTGTGGTAGTTAAAATGTTGAAAGTATTACGATATAGTTATAGAACTCTCAATATAAAGAATTGTTGTAGACGGCTCAAAATGTGTTTATACAATTTAATATAAATGTTTAGCTGTTATTTCTTAATGAACCAAATTCGCACAAATTAAGTCACATGTAAACTCAGCTCTCGAAATTACATAAATGCCTAATTTAAATAGGACTAATAATACACATTTGGAACCAAATACTTTTTTAAATACACCAAAATGCTGATTTTGATACAAAATTTAGTAATTCTTTGTGACACTAACTTTGAAACAGGTTTGAAAATGTATCAATAAAATTTTGAGGTGAAGTCTAACTACAAAGTGCATGTTATTCTCAAAATTTACATTTTTTTATAAAATAATGACTAGGTAAGAATTTATATCCATATTTTGCAAATTACTATCTACAGTAATTATTATCTATTACTTGCAGTTAACCACATGGCTTTGTGTTTAAATCTTTGAGCCCCTATAGTTTATTTTTAACTGATAAGTGTCGACCCTGAACTTTTGAAGAAATGACGAATAATACATTTTTTGGGAGTTTACAGGATACATTCTAAGACGATTTGGCCATTAGCATAGCTTAAGTGTTATAGCTAACTTTGAGTTTGGGTCTTAAGGAACACCTAGTGACTTAAGGCTACTATGCTGTGAAAATATTATGTTTTCTTAAGAGGACCACTCCCTCGTTCTCATTTTTAAAAAATTATAATAAAATACATTCTTACATACCCACTTTAAACGGAATTAAAGTAGTGTAGTTGGGGGTGGGATCGATTTTGAATGTCTCTTTTACGTCCACTGTATCTCTAACATTGTTTCACTTACGTTTGTCTGTCTATGTGCAGGTATGATCTTGTTTTTCAGAAACTATTGGACAGATTTTGTTAATAATTGGTAACTAAATATTTTTAGACTCCTAATTTCACACGTAAAATGTATTAATTTTAACTGAGATTTTATGGTGGAATCCACTTTTTTAAGGCCCATTTAAATGCTCCTGAACATTGTTTCTCACAAATAATACGTTTATTAATTCAAACGAGCTTTCAAAGAAAATGTTGTCATATTAAATGAGAAATCGTGTTCAAATTTAATATTCCGAGTAATTTATATCATTTCACAAGTCAACCTCAATATTTGTTTTAAGGACTTCAATAAACATTATTAGATTATATAATCAAGAAACCAGGGATCAGGAGTAATAGGTAAAAAAGACGCCCTGTTTTAAAGGACTAATTTCTCATAATAGATACCGATCTTGATTATTGAAAAGGAAATCGTGATGTAAATATCATCGTGTTAATTCTTTTCGTATTAGAGAACTTCAAGTTTTTAAATCATTAGCAAGAAATGAAAAGGAGCATCGATAGTAGGTAAGTAAAATTGCATATCTTTGTTATACATATTATTAATTATTAATTAACTTCCCCTCCGAAATAATCGAAAACTCGATATCGACAGACTTTGAGAAGCTGCCTCCTCATATTGATGGAACCGAGGTGAGTAACATGGGATATTCAGCCTTTCGATTATTTTTTAAGGGACTATATCTTTGTAGATTATTCCAGCTGGATACGTATATATCGGTATTCAATACAGAACGATATGTAATTCTGCAGTGTGTAAGTCTAAAGTAGCTGCTCTCCTAAGGTAAGCATAAGTTTTAGAATTGTTAAGGCAGGCAGTAGTGCAGTCTTCAAAGTCGCCTAAGGTGACCTTTATTTTGAAGAAATATGTTAACAAATTTAGCACAAGTTAAAGAGGGACGGTCAAGTTAGATAAAGTTAATTTGGACACGGGGATATCGATGAATTACGGGCAATAAGCAAAAGACAGGTTATCAAAAAGGAATCATCCACAACTTTTGTAGGCCCTACATTGCAGTCTCAAAGCAAACCGGTAATTTATTGTGTAAGTACTTAGACAGAGTTGATTATTAACAGCCCGTAATTTTTTGAAGTGATCTGACGAAGAAAGGTGTAGATGGCTTACATGACAAAAAAAGGTCTTGTAGGTGAGATGGAACAGGTAACTGTCCTTGGAATGAAATCCATAGGTTGAATTCAATATAGACTGTAAGATACTGTTGATTATTTGATTGCCTCCTTTGAAGGTTAAAGAGTATGACAACAAATTCTACTTATGGGCGACAATTTGGATAGTTGAAAGTGACGATTATCCCTAAATATAATGTTATCTGTTGATGAAGGTTAAGGCAATAGGTAGGTTTTGGTAAAGGTACTCTTCTTTAGATGACATGTTGTGTAGGAAAGTCCTATGATGCCTAACTGTAGGCCTATTGATAACCCATCCATTATAGAATAAAATAATAGCATAGAGGCCAAGTTGTCGACAAAAGTTAAATGAGGCCTTATTCTTTCTTTATATAAAGGAAAAAGTATTATTGTGTGATTGAGTGGAGGATATCAATATATATGTAAATATTTTGTAAAAGTATGTTATTTAGTGATTCAGTTTACGAGAAAAATTTAAAAATAATTTTTGTTTTAAATATATTGTGTCCCCTGTGGCATTGACATCGACTACTGGAGAGAGAATTCATGTCTAACACAACTCTTTCCTTGACTGTAGGTCATATAAAAAAAAAAATCAGAAGTCGGATATTTTTACAATTGCCACTAATCTCTAACTTCGTGTGGTCTTTAAATAAAAAATAAATAAAAAACATCATAGAAGCGCAATAATCACAACCTACTAGAAACTATAACAAACCAATGGCCAGTTTTATTAAGTCATCTAATCGATGCTAATGAATAATTTCCTTTAATTGATCAGATCCTTCTAAGGCGACGCCATTAACAAACCACTGTTCTATTAATTAACATGTCTATAAAGCCAATTGTCATTGCAGTTCTATCTTCTTCTTCTTCTTCTACGCTGCTGTGATTCTTAATTGGAGCTGAGTTCATAATCAAGACGTATTGTTTCTTGGGTAATTAGAACATGCCATGTGTGATGTGTAGGTCGAATTTATAAATATGTTTTTGTATTGTATTGCCATTACTCGACGGTATTGTATTGGAACACAATATACAGTTATATCTATAATACTACTTCCGCTTTAGCCAAGGTTAGGCTGATTTGATTTGAGAAGGTAATTAATTAGAATAGTTTTTATTGTATCAGTTGATATTGTTATGGATGTGACGTCATGTTTATGTGAAAGGAAAATATGTGTTATGAAATTTGTCTTGGTGAATTATACGAGAAAATTATACATTGCAAATAATCTAAACTATTAAAACAGAGTATTTAATCACTGAGAACCTAAGTGTTTCTATTGATTCCTGTATTATTTCTTGTATATTTAATTTATCTTAGAGAGACAACAAATGTATGAAAAATTAACGATCTCATGTATGATACTTTCTTAATGTATTCGTTCACGAATCTACCTAGATTCTGAAGATCAAGCAAGGTTAGTAGATATGGGTTAGATAAAAATAATAAGCAATCAGTTTTAAGACCAAGTATATCACATTGATTATGATTTATTTCATCATGGGATAAAATATAAGAAGAATATAAATTGTGGCTAATTACCACTGGGAAAATCAAATGTTTGGTCTTTTAAAGAATTGAAAACGTTCAAGAAAAAAGTTCATTACAAAACGTTTGAGAATTTTGATTTGCTCGTAATATTTGCACGCTAGTACTACGTGAACTATGCAACAAGGAATAGCCTACTCCATGTATCATCTTGGGTACAAACAGGGTTTCTGGGAGTACGGACTTATGTTTATATGTGTTCCATTTTATATTTGTTATGTAAAGTGGTACATTTTTTGTTCTATAAGTTTCTTCATATACAACAAAAGCAATATGAATATCGTTTATTTTTTGTTTATACATAAACGATATGTATAAATATTTATTTATTCTATATTGCCAGACCGACTTAATATTGAAATATATTAGTTGAATACAAAAATAGATTTATTATATAGTAATATATATTTATATTAACACTCATCCTTCCTTATATAATAATGATAAGAGATTTGTAGTAGAATATTATTATTAACGTTTTAGAACGATCTCTGCCTCTTGGTCAAAACAGTTATGTTACTTTAATTTAATCCTATTTGGCCTGGTTGCCACTACATCAGAGGCTCTCTTGTAATGATTACGGGTAAACGAGTCCTGATAACTGTGTTTGTGTATCATTTAACACGGAGTTCTATACAAAGTACCTTCAGTCCATAGTGTATATTGATTTTTTTTGTCAAAAGACATGGTTACATCTCCTTACAATCCAAGCATGTATAATTTTCTATATGAAAGTTCTAAACAATTTAAAATTATCTCTCTTACACAAAAACCAACGTTACACAATAGAACTCGTTCAGTTAGTTGTTGTTATTATTAGAATCTGCTTTATAAAACACAAACAAAATAATAATAACAATAATCAAAATTTCTGATCTCTAAATGATTTCTAACAACTCTATTAACCTCTTCGTGACGAACTTAAAAAAACAGGAAAATCACAGCCTTCATGTTTTCAAAAATCATAGCCGTTAACGATCAGGGAGGTCTTGGATATTGCGGAAACTAAAGAAAACGAACAACTTCCGGAGATGGCTACAACTGCTTCCTTCAACCCTGTTATTAGGGGTAGCAATGTCATTTCCTTCGTAGATTATTTGTTGTTGGCGCGTGCTCAAAGGAAGTGTTTTTTGTGAATTGTTACATAATGTGAAAAGACAAATATCTTTAGAATAAAAACAGTTTTTTTTTAGGAAATATACATGTATAAACTTAATTTATTGCATTTCAACAACAAAGACGTATCTTAAAATGTAATATTCCAGGTGTCAAATTACAATAAACAAGCTTCCTCATTGGATATACTATGAGTCCCACATACTATAGTAACCAAATCACATTAAAATTATGGATAATATAGTCTATACTAATAGTTTTGACATACCGGTAATTTATATGTTTACAGTCGTATTATTGGGAGAAAAATGTCAATGTACATACAATTATTTAAAGTAATGCATTACAATATTTATGAATAACACGTTACATGTGCTTAATTATTCTGTGCTTCTCTACAAGAATCTGTGATTTACCTTTAATAATTGTAGTCCTAAAGTCCACTAATTTCGTTTTTCTTTTAAAACTCTCTGTTGTAATTACAATTAAGCAAGATTTATTCTCTTTAGCTGTAGCCTAATACAGCCAACATCATTGTAAGAACCGATCATGATTCCTAGAGCAAGTTTTGACTGTTATATTTAAAGCAAATAATTATATATATATATATATATATATATATATATATATATATATATAAAGAATAATTTGGAACACTTGTAATAAATGTATGGGAAAAACTACTTTAAGTTGTAAATTTGGAGTAAACTCATACCTCACTAATTTGCCTATGACGTTTAGAATAGTATACAAACATTCTATGTACACAAGATTAACCCTATAATATCTAAGACTTTGAAAGGCCGAACGGTGCATTCTTCCTTAATTGTTTTCTAACTTTAGTCGTTTCGCTTATGTCACAATTTTTCCCCACAGAATAATATAATTGTTTAAAAATTTAAAAAGTTATGTAGTAAAATAGTCCTAAACTAATCTAATAATTATGGTTAACAAATTTTGGTGGTGATTCTAGACACTATATTCAAAAAAGTAATTTTACCATAAACATATGTCTAAAAATCCAAAAATAGTAGGTTTTCCATTTATCTGTCTGTCTTTCTTAAAGACTTTTTTTTTTTCAATAAGATAACACCAGAACGGACTGGGATATCAAAACGAATTTTTTTTTAAAGAGAAAAAAATGTTTTCCCTTATTACTTTGAACAAAATATTGTGTTATTCTTAACTTTTTCAAATCACATTCGTTTAAATATTTAATGAAATATATTTTATAAACAATATGACTTTCAAAATATTTACAAGATACCCTGAACAAGTTGGTAGGCTATTTTATTTTCGTGTGTGTCGATATACTTTAAAAACAAATTCTTCTTAATTTAGTAAATCACACATTAGCTTATATTGGTCAGCAGTCAAATTTATAACTACTTAGGGACTTTATTTCTCAGTTATTGGGTTTATATATAGAATCACTACCCAAAGTTTGGCACTCTAAGTTATTGGGCAATGTGTATAATGTGCGAAAACAGCTATTTAATTTAAAAATCTTCAGATAACATCTTCAGCAAGGTGATTTGCTTCCTATTATTGCTGTTTTTACTAATTTACAATATACAATTTTAAATATTTTAAAATGAAGAAATATATAAATTTGAGCCCTTACATATTCTGTACAATTAATAAATATTAAAAGGAATGTGCTTAGGACAATACATTTATTAGCGCAGTTTCAACACAGAGTGTACACATAAACTTATTTGATTAACTTACTCATTAATAATGTATTTTACACAAATTCAATAATTTCACCAATTATATTTCATCCCATTAGTACTACTCCACGTTGTCCGGGCATGCGCCGTTCAGACGTAATCGTCCGTTTTCTCCAGAAACCGTCGATTCACCGTCGTAATTCTACCGGTTTTATATGAAGCTTCTTCTTTTAATGAAGCACATATTTTACGAGCATAGTCAATAGATGTAAATATGTATGTGCTCGTTAGGCCTGTTCTTATGCTTTCACCAATATGCATACACGTTGTACAACAAGTGTTTACCACTTCGTGTATAATTGTTTATATATGCAAAGACTTCTTTGTCCAGATTTGTACAACTTATTTATAGTTTAAAGATTATAATAAACTATCCGAAATCAGTACATGATGTTAGAATAAATATTTCATGGTCATTGGAAAATCAAATCAAAACATATATTGTTGGCAATTAAATTATATAATTTTCCATTAAGCTAAAAAAAAAAAAAAAAATCATATTAAAACGTATTAAATAACCGATTGACAGTTTTAAAGTTAAATAATCGTGTTTTCACCTTATTTGCATAAAACGTGTTTCCTCAAATTCGACAAACACAATATGTTTTTCTCAAAAATAAACAAGACTAAACCTCATTTATTCTACTATAAATTCTTGAGACGACAACAACAAACTCATACTATTAAAATATAGTAATATTAAGCGGCATCCAGCTGTTATGATAACATGATAATGGTATTCATCGATTTTTTTTATATAATAGTTTACCGACCATGACAAATTGACCATCGTATAATTATGTGCGCAATGATCTAATACTGACTCATGTATGCACTAAATAAAAGAAGATTGTTCAATTTAGAATTGAATTGTTACTTCAAGCTAAATCAATACGCAACAGTACCTATATAAAATGTCTATCAGATCCATACCAGGTAGGACCAACATCGAATACTTGATTATAACGAATATCAGATAAAGTACACGACCTATTAAAACTCTTGACAGCTAAGCGCTTTGAGAAGTAGCAGGGTAAATTAAAGCCTCTAAAATAAAGTATAGGACACACAACTGAACCCATCTTACAGGTATAGTAAGTTAAAGTAAAGCCCTGAAGTAAACAACGGAGAAGAGTAACCTTAAGGCTAGTCTTCGAAGTGAATAATGTAACTTGTAGATTACTAGAATCATTAAACTATAAATATGTGTATGAAATAAATAGAATATATAATTTTAAAACATAATTTGTACATTATGATGTAATCAGTTTCAAAAAACACAAACAAAAAATAAACACTACAAAAATGGTAGCAATTTAATAGATGGAGAAACTTTCAACAAAATAGATGAATAAAACCGATTAAATTTTTAATGATATTATTTTACTATGACGACAGTCAATATTTATTTTAAGCTTTTGAAACCACTCGGGAACCTAATTCTCCTTCACTGGGGTTTGGTAGGCTCCATGAATTAACTTGGCAACCAATTCCGTTAAGCTGATTTTCAGAAATCAATGTTTAATATTATTATTTGTGCTATATGTTTTTTTTAAATCTAAAAATATCTGAATTAGAATTTTGGAGGAGAATTAAAACTTGTTAACTCAATCAAAGATTTACTCTTAATATAGTTAGGGCCTACTCGCAAATTATGAATATATTAGTTGCGAAGATTATATTTTAAACGGATTATAAAGATCTTCCAAAACACGGTCCAAAGGATTGCTTAATCAAAGTTGACGGACATACCTGAGGAAAAAAACAAAAAATACATATGTCATTAGAGGAAGTGGGAGGAGGCTCCACAAATGTCCAAAAAAATTGTTCATTATAATAATACATTTGGTTCGATATACGTACGGAGGAAGAGAGTAAGATACGAACATTTTGATAATTTAAATTCATAAATTCCAAACATTTAATTTTAAGAGTCTAAGAAACAATTTTCAGAAATACAATTAAATCAGTCAAATACTGCGTCGATTTAACTCTAAAAGCACACAATAATCTCTTATATCCGTTGTCTGTCAAAGATTGTCGTGCGCGCACAATCACTCTCTTGTGTGGTCCTATCTTCTCATTACAAAGAAGGGTTCCACAAATCACGATCCAATTAGAACCCATATTACTCCTGTCCATTCTCTTTTTCTTTTATTGATACATATTTACTAATAGGCTGTGTTTAGTCGAGGGTTCTGGTTACCCTAATAACGCAATCCGAAGCATGATCGACGGTAGTTAACGATCCAGGAGTGTTTGGACTTCCTTTCACGAAGAAGAAGAAGGATATTTGAGATGTTCTGACAGTATCGCTTGTTAGCGTCATCTTTTGTTGTTAAATGATTGCAACTCATAACGGTAGTATTGTTATGATATGTTTATGATAACGAGAAGAACCTTTATGGAATAATGGCGGTTTCGTCATATCATAAACTATATAATGGATATATGTTGAAATCAATCATGATGTACAGTCCTTTAGGAGAATATAGTAAGAAAACACTTGGATGTAGAAACTACGTATAAAGGAAAACGGTTAAATACGTAAGACAACCTACAACTTGTACAATTCAAAGAAAATATACGAAACTCAGTAAGTAATGATTTGCTGCTGTAATTGGATGAGAATTTTTGTTTCGACGATCGCGAAGTAGTACAGAATCAGCTATTGGGAAGTTATTTATATCAAAACTGAAATAGTTTAGATTTTAGTGATCTTAATTTCTAAATATGAAATAACTTGCTTAAGGGGAAAAAAACGGGTATTCCAGGCCAATTCCAGATCCATCTAAACGCCAATCATCAGTTTTTTTTTTTTTTTAAATATATTTAGAATACAGTAACTTTCTTTCTAGAACGTAAACGGTGAAACCATTAAAAAATAAAATTATTAAGCTAAAAGTAATTAGCTATTTTTGACAGACTGTAGAGAAATAAGTGAGGTTGGATCACGGAAAACTACTTTAAACTGCAGAGGTATAAAAATTTATGATAGTTTTCCAATGATTCGTTAGCGAGTGTTATATATAAATCAGAATTAATGACCACATGTGGTTCTAAGTCATTAAGGACTCGTCATTAAACTAAAAATACTACCCAAATTACTTGGATGACTATTTCATAATTCCAGGTGTCCAGAAACGGCAGTTTCCGTGAGAAAATTGGCGATAGTTAGTTTTATAATACAAATTCGACAGTATTATGTATCTGTTTTGTACAAAACCGATCTTTTCATAGTCAGCTATACAGGTTCCTAATAATATTATGTGTATTGGAATTTATGAGGAAGAATGCAGAATGATTCAATTTGATATTTAGAGTACAGGACATGTTGAGCTTGACTTATGAGAAAAACTATACAGTATAACAAACACACAGAACACAATTCTCATAAAAAATACGCCCAAGTATCAGACGCGTTTCAACGACAAGGTCGTCCTCTTCAGTGATACACCAGCTACACCAATCAAACTATAACTATATTAACTAGTTTTAGTTTGATTGGTGTAGCTGGTGTATTACTGAAGAGGACGAACTTGTCGTTGAAACGCGTATGATACTTAGGCGTATTTTTTATGAGAATTGTGTTCTGTGTGTTTGTTATACTGTCAAATTATGTAGTAATGGAAAAATTGTATTATTTCTTTAGATGGTTTATAACTTTGTGAGTCGTCAAGAACAATTTTTTGGTTTTTTGGTAACATACATACACATGAAAATATTGTTAATAAAGTTTCAATATGTATATTTAAGTATTTTTGATTAGTGAGATATTTTTTAAACATTGTATTTTACCCCGATTAAATCAATTTTCATCATATTGAAAAACAAAAATGTTTAAATGATGAATCTTGTTCCGCGTTTCAAAAACTATAGGGGTCTGATAAAACAATACCAGAAGTAAGTTAAGAAGTAACCTCTAAAACAGCCAAATTATGAGAATTGTTATTTTATGTATGTCTGCAAGGATGGGTAGATTATTGAAATAATGTTTTTCCTGCACGATATCTTCAGAATTAGTTTAGCTTTCATTGCATGATTTGGAAGATCTACAATAAAGAGAAGACTGAGTTAATCGTGAAATAGATTTATTTCACCTTTAACATTGAAGTAATCTTCTTAAACATCGATACTATAAAGAGGAGACTAAAGAAGGACATGTGTTATTATAATCATGTTTAGTACAATCCAAAATTGGTTTATAAAAACATTTGTTTCAGAATTTCTAAATCGTATTTTTTGTAAATCATTTGAGACAGATTGAGTTACAAATAGGGGTAACAAAATCTTCCCTTTATAAACGATATTATTATTTTCTGCAAATGAATATATCTAAAATATTGAAATTTTTTAAAAGTTTAATTACTTAAACAATTCCGTCCAGTCAATACTTATAAATATGGATCATATTATTAATTTGGTTTAATTGAACATTTGCCATTATTTGTCTATACCTATAAAAACTAACAAAAGTGGTTTCAAGAATATAAATCAACTATCATTTAAAAGTGTAAATCTTAGAACATAAAAGAGAAAACTTTAACATAACCTAATAGCCTAGGTACATGTTCGAAATTAACTAAATCTATACTATAAGAAAATAATTCAGACCTAAATATAGGCCTGAGTAGTCAAAAGACAAGACTAAATACAAATGTAAAACCACAACAAACATTCCTACACTATACAAATGATGGCAAGCAAATAGTTGTTAAAGGGATGAAGCCAAGAGAAAATTGTCCTAACGGTTTATCGGTTAAACAACGTTATGCCACCATTTTCAATATAATTGTCCTCGATCACGTCATGATTCTCGTTTGTGGATAAATCAGCAAAATATTAAACTTGTTTAAAGTAGAATAATTTTTATCTCCGATTATTAATTCAGTTTTCATTAACGGATGACACAATGCTAGTATTTCTAAACTTTATAGGTCGCTAACTTCAACAGTAGTTTTCACGTAAGGTATAAAAATTTCCTTCGTGACAAGGAAAAGTCGCACATGGGTACTTATTCGCTACGTCGTTAAAAAGACTACTTACCTTTCAATACTCTAAATTCCTTAATGTCAGTTCATACTTATCGCCACTAATTTTTCCCTACTATGGATGTCCATTTATAGAACAGTGTCTTGTCAACAGTCTAATCACCAAACTAAGGACGTATCTTCGACTTGTTGAGTAACCATATTATATCATCTCACCAGTCTTCTAGACCGTATAAATTCTGTCCGTTCATTTCATATACCTCTGTACGAGCTCATTGTTAAAGCAGTTTCTTGAAAGAAACCTCTATTATAAATGGCGTTATCTCTTAATAACTGGATTTACATTGCTAACCTGTTTGAATTTTTATACCTTTTCACTCCAGAGTGACTCGTAGTACACATGAATTTATTTAGTCACGCACCCCTGTAAGATTGTCTTGAACTCTGATTATAAGACTGTAGTGTTATCGGCAAATTGGGAGGGCCTCTCTACCTCCATATTTCATACGAAAATGACTACTTCTACTACTAGAAATGTTTATACATACTACTAGAATTATGGCGTTCCAGATCCACTCTCCTGGCCTGGTAAGACAAGTAAAATACATTTTAAAAGTATTAATTTGTTTAATCGAAATTTAGTTTTATAGACATTTTAAAATTGTGTATGGGGTTAAAACTCATGAAAATAAATAATACAATTAATGATCGTTTATGTAATAATTATGACCAATCAGTCAATTAGTCACTCACTCAGTCAATCAGTCATGCAATGTGTCAGTCAGTCAGTGAAGTCTTACAGATTGACTCCTAAAAGAACTTTTCCTAATTTATTCCACACCCTTAATGATGAATTCGCCATATGGCACAAACCTTTTCATTTTAGATTATTATAATCTGCCCATAAATATATTTTACAACTTATATTTTATTGAAAACCATTCCCGTAGAGCTGTATTAGGGAAAGTTACATTAGTAAATTCAAATGAAGTTTCACACGATGATGATGCAGGCGAGTTCACAGGGCAACCTGTGTGTGATCCCGTCACACGTTGATACAGACGGATTCACAGTGTGAATGACGAATGTAGTTTCATTGTACTTATGATTGACACGACGTTAGGCTCGAGTTGTTATTAGGCACCTGTTCCAAATGTGTTGCCTGTTGTTAGCGATTAGAATAACCTATGTATGTGTCACTTGTGATCAATCATTCGACAGTGCATACTACAAATGTACTAATAACAGTTTTGTGTAACTATAGTATATTTTATTTGTAACACTTTACTATTTTACTTCCCCAAATATAGTATAGAGCAAAGATGTCCATGCGTTTTAAGATTTATTGGATGTAAGCTACTATCTCGCAAAAAAATATAGGCTATAATGAAATATATTAATATTTAATAATATGTAATGAAACATCAGAATAAAACTGAGTGAATGAAATAACTTTTTTTTTCTTATTTTACTTCCTATCTTTTTTCTCTCCCCTTTTTATTCGAAACCAATTGAACTAAATAGTTTCTCAAACAGTGGTCTAATTGCATATTTTCACACATTGTCTTCACTTAAAGTACCATCTTCTGTATTAATTTTACTATCCTTATATTTACACCGAGTTATTAACAACGTGTAATGGCACATCTATAAGTTAAACAAACGCTACTAAACAAATTGTGATAATATACTTAACAAAATACGTACTAATGTTGAACAACTGTATTTACTTTGTACTGTATTGCAAAGAGTTGATTAACGTGAAACTATATTGTCAGTATCGCATGTATATACAGTAGAGATTCAACGAGGACGCTTTTCGATGACCTATCAACGACACAAGGGTCGCTCTCACTAAAAAAATATGAATACTTGTTAATGGTAAAATGCATTTAAATGTAATTTTCACGTAAATTTATAAAATAATATCTTATTTTTTTTAAGTGTAGAATATTTTAACTACAAAATATGTTGAGTTTTAAATTTTTTTTTGGAAATGTCTGACATTAGGTTCTCTGGGGCTAGAAATGTGATTTTTGTAAGTTTATTAATCGTCCACATGTCCATTTGTCTATGTTTGTTTGACACTAGCCTATTGGACGAAATGATGGGGTTTAATTTTTAAAATGAAGTATGTCAGTATTAAACAAAATTATAAATGCGTTTTCCCTGCCATGAAACCAAATAAAAAAAAATCCGAATTTATGAAATCGACTTTAGTAACTTTATTTAAACTTAATGACTTTATGACACAAATACAACTTATTGGTTTTCTCTTCCACAATTCCGATAATCTTTCAATATCAGCGCTTAAGTTTCATTTTCATTTTTCGACATGCATTTCCATCATTGAAAAATTAAAGAATTATTACTTTTTTTATTAGATTTGGGTGCAGGTGTATCAAGAAATTATTGGACTCTTTGAGCACTATTTATTTCTATTGTACATTGATTTGTTTTAGTCATATTCGTTTGTTCAAAGGCTTTGATGGACTACAAATACTAAATTTCGTCAAATATACAAAACAAAACAAAACAAAAATGTTAACAATATGCAAACAATTTTCATTTGTAATAATTTCCGTTATACTATTTATTTTGGGTGATAAATGATCAAACATCTGTTTCAAAAATGTTGAACCTGGTTTAAAAATGGTAGTTGTTAAACAAAATTGGGGTTCACACAGTAGGACACGATTAGAAACCGAAGTTTTTCAAATCGAATGATTATCGATCCGGACTTTTAGCAATAGAGACGTCTGGAGAATTTATTCATTTTCTTTTAGATTAATCCATTGAAGACATCAGGTTATTCCAAGTGCTCAAATTAGCATAGTCTTCCTTCTGTAAGAAAATAATAGACACACCTTATTTCTCAAGACTGATTATTTTTAGGTGATATCTGAGCGGGTAGTGAGATATTACTCATACTCTTCTCTTATTTTTAGGTCCGATCTCAATAGACAGTGTTCAGTTAACAGAACCATTGAGCTATTGAGAGATAATTTGTTTATTTAATTAGAACAATTCCTCACTTAAACTTTGTTGTTAAATCTCATCTTTTAAATTTTATGTGTTCATGAATGATTAACTGTTAGTCACATCAGCTATAGTCCATTATCAAAATCTGTTAATAATCCTTAGAGCTCTTTATTTTGTACCTCTATAAAATCAAGAATACCATTGTCAGTGTTCATTTCACAATTAGTCGGTAAAATAGAAAACTACAATATAGCCTAGTGATGTTATTCCCCTCCCTCTTCACACACAAGTCTCATGTCGAAACGCTTATAGATATAAAATTTTGTCATCTTCAAAATTTGTAAACAGAAATATGCAATACAGAAGCAGTAATTAAAGTCATTAGGTAAGTAAATTCATTCAACAATAATCTTTATATTAATGCAAAGTGACATAATAAATATACTAGGTGTTGTTTTCTTCAGCATCTATATACATATATATTTAATACTACTAAAGTAAATGAAGTCATCAACGACACACAATCACTTTTCCAATCTACTGAAACAATACTGGCGTAGGTTGAGCAGTTTCTCATAGTCTAGCATGGAGCGTAGGCTATAATGTATTGCTTTCCTACAAGTATCAAAGAGAATCAAAACTTTACGCCTGCTTGTATAGTAAGTTTACCATGGAATATTAAATGTTATTGGTAGGCCTTCAGGAGAATATAATGTTACGATATAGACTGTCGTCAAAATTAAAGTATAAGGAATAAAATAACATTACTATAGTCAAGTAATAAGTACAGTAGGTAGTTAATTGAGTCATATGTTATTAATATATACTGTAAGTCACTATATAATCGTTATTTCACAATGGAATATAGCTTGATTATCTTTTGACTAATATCATATATCTTTTTTTCTGTAAAAGATCTTGCATTTCTAAATCAACCACGATACTCTCCTATCTGTTGGTCTATATGGTTTTCTATAATATTCTGATTTGTTACAAAGAGTATTTTTATGCTACTGGCAGCAACTATCTTCCTCTGTAATTGTTAACGTCTATTTTATTTCACTTTTTGTGTAGATGGTAGATGACGGCTTTTCCATTCATTTAGCGTTACTTATGTATCATATTTCTTTGAAGATTCTTTCAATTAATATTTAGACTTTATTCCCTGAATATTTGATAGTTTCGCTGTAATTATTTTTCACCCTGACCCTTTATTGTTAGCACTCAATATCCATTATTTAAAATTTTGAATTTATTTAATGAATAAACTAAATACCCAATAAATGAACATAGATAAAACATTATGTCTTACAATAAAACACGATATCCAAAAGCCACTGGATATTTTGAGGAATTGTAGCACAATGTGGGAATTCCACAAATATTTCTTATCCTAAGTAAGTTAGTTGTACTATTTAAGTATTTGATACACAAATATTGTTCTATATTTCCCAATAGTTCGTAAATGAAACCAAAACCTAATCATTGAACAAAAATGACAGTTGTAGAGTTGTCGCCTAAATGGTAAATATGGACAATTGGTGTAGTTATAGGAAGTCAAAAATATCGTAATCATGCATTGGTCGTGCAACCGGATAAGGTTAAATTATGGTTAATTGTAGGGCTGTATGTGTGTGTGGCTTGTGAATTTTTAAAGGCTTGCGTCTGTACACCTCAATAATATGTTAAGTCTGTGTAGACAATGTAGCTTCAAGGGAGCGTTAATAGTTCAGACATTCTTTTTGTACAATCCCGACCATTTATGAACACACACACACACACACACACACACACACACACACACACACACACACACACACTTCGAAAATTAGTATTGCTTCTTTCTTCAAACATTTCAGCCTGTAATGTTTGTTCAGTATTTAGCCTTACAACTTTTTTCATTAATACGGATTACAAAAAGGGTGCACGAAATGGCTCCTATGTACATATCGTCATGGTACCACTCTCTAATGAGATTACATTCAGTCCTATGACGCTAACTATGGATTTTATATTCATGCCATGTGCTGCTTAGGGGTTGCATCTCTCACCTGCCACCCTACCTGACTTGTAGACTTGTGTAACCCTTCTCAACGTTTGAAAGAACTTATAATTGAAAAACCACGTCTTTTGTTTTACCATTTTCCACAACTGGAAGTAAGCACTTTGTGTGAGATAATTATCATCATCATTTAGTACGTAATAATTGCCAGTTGATAATATTATTTTCGTTTCAGTGTTTCACAGAAATTGACTGGTATTCCTATAATAAAACGTGGAGTAAAGACGATAATTTTATGAGACCCAGTTATATTTATCCAACCTTATTTTACAAACCAAACATTACACAGGAACATAATCACTTGACTCTTCAATATTCTACTCTTGTAGTGACCACTCGATCTTGATAGACCATGAAACTTAAAGTGTGATATTTGTCTGTCAGTATGATTTCACTGTTGCATCACACCTTAAAACGGATTTTACGGCTATTTTAAAGTTTCACAAATTGTTGCGGAGTAAATATCTTTAAAAAATTAAATTTGTATAAGAATCGCTCAAATTTGCGTATTACCACATTGTCAAAACAGCAGAATGATGGTGTCACTGCAAGTCATTATGGCTATAAATTCGTTTACAAAGCACTTGTGACCCTTTTCTTCGGAGAGCATTTAAAATTGTTGACATAATTGTATGATAATATTTGCAGAATAATCCGATATTAGAAGAATATAAAACAATTTATTACGAACATTGGCGGTTTGCAAATAAATACGTTCAAAACAGTGTTTTTAATATTTGAATAGCTGATAACATTTAATATTTATTTGTTTTAAAATGATATTTTGGTTGTTTTAAGGACAAATTCTACAATATTATTTCAGTGTATTGCCACATTTCGAAGAGTAACATCGAAAATTGCAGAGTGTTTTATGGACTCATTAAGTCTGAGATATTTTCTAGGATATTTAGTCTTGGGTAATTTAAAACGAAAGATGGTAAAATAGATTTTGTTCTCAGGTACAGTAAGCGTCAATTATCCGAAATAATTGATACCGAGTGTAGTTTGGATAAACGATTTGTTCTTATTTGGAAAGATAAAACAGGAATATTCTAGAATGGATTAAAAAACACAAATACATTACTGTACTTACATTTTTATTTCATGAATGTAAATTCAGTAATACAAAACACTCGCTTACAGAATAAAGTACACGAATACACAAGAAAAATGAATAAGGAAAAAACGAAATGAAATGAGAACTTACAGAATGAAAAGCCTAAGTAATAAAGACCTGAAGTACTCTTTACGCCATTTGGATATAGTGCTTATTGAACAAATAAATAAATTTTTAGAAGAATGTTTCTTAGTAGAAAATGGTATTCGGGATTACTCTCTGCGCGTTTTGTGAGTAGGAGAGTGTCTTAAAATTATTATTTTTCTTACCAGTTTTAACACTTTCAATCAATTTTAAACTGGTTTGTGAGTTACTATGTTATGATTGTGATATTTGCTGGACAAGTTTAATATTTTGTGATTTTAATATTGAATATCAAATATATTTATTATTAAACGTCATTCAAAACATTTGAACTGAATTGCAACTTCTGTTTTTACGTTCCTAAAATTTTAAGGAATAAATGAATTTGTGTAATTGATTTCTTTGTTAATTGAGGTTTACATAATCTACACTTTATTCTATATGAAAATGTATATTATTGTTTCTATTATGACGAAACCTAGAAAATGAATGTGCTTTGGAAAGGGTAGTTAATTCAACAATGCTTTATAACCTTGAAATTCAAAATACAAAACGATAATTTATAATTTATTATTATCATAAATTTTGAAACTAATTAATACATGGTGTTCTAAATATTTAAAAGCATGAAAAAATTTCTTCTGGTAAATTACATAATCGGTTGAGGTGTCATTTTAAAGAATAACAAATCGATGTTTTCATTTTGGTTTTAGGTTACTACCATTTTTGATATATGGTTAAATCAATTTCTTGCCAATCTCAGTCAGTACATCAGTTGTCGATTCTGCAGTTGGGGCGTTAATTCTATTTCTCGGCAGGGAGATCGACAGGTAAAAGAGTGACAGATATATTCGTTCTTTAATTAAACCCCATACAAGAATGTAGAGGTGTCAAATTTGCCTTGCACGACCAATCCACCGACCTGCGAAACCAATAGGCCACTTATAAAATAATTAAGTGACTTCTGCCCGAAAGTGATGTTGAATGAAGGAGTCCATCTTAGTTACCTACGTTTAACTGTTAAAGGACACTTTCATACATATACACGGATTTATGATACGATTTATGATACGATTTATGGTTTTATCTATGAAAAACAACGAGTTATAGACTATTTTTCATTTTTGGACTTTTGGGAACATACTCCAAAGATGTATGTAGGCTATATATTTTCGCTAATCTAGGTTCAACAATTGTGGTAATAACAGTAAGGTACCTTCGTTTCCTATTTAACCCATGAGATGTCTACATGGTAACCCTGACAAATTAAGCATCAACAAAATCGTTGTATAGCTCAAAATACCCCCCCCCCCCAGAAATAAATGAAGTCCTGTTTCATTTTCCTTTTATCTTTTCTATTATTTTGTGATATCTTCTCAAGGAACCCACCCTGTTAACAAACCAATTATCATCACTTTTGCATTTTGATCTGTGCTCTCCTTTAACATTGTTCGGGCCTTCTCACTGTCAGCTGATCTAACTTCAGTCTATCATCAATTCTATCGGTGAAATATTTGTGACTGTAAAAAATTATTATATATATCGAGATCAAATATTACCTTTATAATTTTTCGATAAATTGTTAAATATCTATTAAATTATAAATGACGTTTATTTACAGTTTTCTTGCCCCTTACGAACATAATATTATATTACTGACACTATACTTTCTCTCCATAAATAATAATGACAAAAGATCTATCAATTGTTAAGTAACTACTCATAGGTTCTTTGAATTGAAGATTCGTATAAAATAATTTACGCCCTATTAGTGTGCAACCTTTGCTTGTACTGTACATAAAATCTCTTCTTGTAAGGCCGCCGGCTAAGCCGTACTCCCTGTTTTCTGAAATGAATTTTATAGCTCCAAGTTAAATCATTATTTTTACTACTCAACGCACTTATATACGTTTGAATACGGAAGAAACTCTTCATATCAAATTTCTTGCTAATAGTTGTCTGATGACACTTTTCAATTATTACTATTACAAATCTTTAGTTTTACTATAAGAGTCTATGGAATGCCAACCTTAACAATTTTTTTCTTATTTTAATATAATAATGTTGTTTTGAAAGATACAAACTGTTTTTTGACCTGATATTAATGTTTTAAAACAGACATTTAAGCTTTTGACTGAAATTACTCTGTGATAGATGGAATATAAGATTTATGAAAGATATAAACTTGTTTTTTTAACAGATATTATTTTTACAGATGTTTGATTTTTTTGTCAGTTAAAAAAATATTTTTTTATTTACAGATAATAAATTTATTTTGACAGATTGTATTATTTTGGCAGATATTAACACTGCACAAACATTGCACAACATTTCTAACACATTTGTACACAAACTATAGATTTTTTCTATAGACAGAGAGCATGTCATAAGTACAGTTTCTAAATTCTATATAAATAACTAAATAAATGACTTTATTTTTTTATTTTTTTATTGATCACCATACTTAACAAAGTCTACATATTCTGTATAAGTAAAACTGCAGCGTCAATTCTTGCAATTATTATACATTTCTATTAATTCATAAAACCAGTACATGTTACTAACAGGTGTGGAGCGTCCAACAAGTTAATTAAAGATATTTCAAGATAAACATACTTCCTTATTTAGAGCATGGTGTTTACATACACATACATACACACACATTCAAATTATAGCGGTCTCAGTTTAATGGATTTACTGCTGGTATTGCAGATGCCACTTTCACTGCAGACATTAAGTCGAATTGGTATCGTAACCGTTTATAGACATAACTAGTTTATGTCAGCTGTTAAATAGTAACAATATCAACTTGATATACTGGCGATATTGTCTGTGGTAAATTATTAAGACGTTTATTATGTACATATGTATGAAGATTTTTTAATGTTTAAGATGTAACCTTCATTTATTTTTTTAGATAGAATTTTATAATTATGTAACCAATGCGTTTATAATCCGAGAGTCACCACTGGTTTTTCATACATAGGTAGTATAGGATAGTATTATTATTTTTTAAATAATAAACCTTATTATATAAGGACCATTTCGAATGTTTTAACATATTTTGCTGATTAAATAATAAAACTTTCATCAACCAAATATTATTTTGTTGAAAAGTGGACAAATACACCCTATATAGCATTGTTAATGAAAATATTATACAAATATAAGAATGTTTATTATTATAATTTCAGTTTCAGCTTTTTTGTAGATCCTACGGTCTCAAAACAAAAAAGAACCGCTGCGTGAGATTTGTCTCATCATAGTTGCCACGTGAAAAGACACCTCTACATTTTCATAAAGTTAATAGAGCTTAACAAACATGACGGGTAAAAATTACACTCATGAATCACTTTCTTTGAGATATTTAATCTCTAGTCCAACAACCAATGCTTTAAAAAATGTTTTTAACTTTTTAAGATTCCTCAGGCAGAAGTAGACCTCTATATTATATGGAATATGATCTAGGTTAGGGGTAGATGGTGGTTTAACAATGCCCACCTGCACACATACCTGAGCTAGAGGGGAGAGAGAGAAGTCACACGCCCCTGACTAAAAATGTAACACAACCTTTTCAACCTGGAAATGTCAAACTCGGCAAAAAAACTATCATAACTCGGAATAGAATTCCACCCGCTAATAAAAAAAATACCTGTCTTGTATCACACCCACTGACATAGGCTGACAAGCCATATAGGTTGTTCGTGCTAGGATGGAGTAAATAATTTTATAATGTTATCAGAGCTTCAGAAGGGATAGTTTCCATTTGTTTAGTTATATGTCTTATATCTAATAGTTCGATAAATATCGACGTTGCCGTGGCGTGTTACATATTAAACTAAAAACTAGTAGTTGTTTAAGACTAACATCGATTTCAATAAGGTTTTTGTTTGATCTACTTGAGTAGCTATGTACTCGTATAATTATTTTCTTATTGGAACGATGTAGTCGTCGAATAGATAAAACTTACCAGTTTTTATCTTGATATAAGAGTGACAATTTAATATACTTCAAGAGAACTTTGCATTGTAATTATTTAAAAACTAGAGTTCAATTAGAATAATGTGTGTTAAAATACTGCTTTACGTTTGATATGAAAACACATTTAGAAGTATTTTGTCATAATTTGATGGACCTCATATAACTTAGGGAATTCCTTTTCCTTTTGCTCTATTTCTCTCTTTACCAAGACTTTTTTAATGTGGTCAGTCGTCATCTTTATTTACAGTTTTCTTGCCCCTTACGAACATAATATTATATTATTGAAACTATTTAAATTATATATTGAAAACTGTTTAAAGTATTTAGTTAACCCTCACTTTTTCTCTTCAGAGGTAGGAGGGGGATTAATACAAAAATAAGTAGAATATAGGCCCAAATTATTTATTGCATTTAAACATATTCAATTTTAAAATTTTAAATCTCAAGGTTTAGAATTACAATTTTTTCTGTATTTAAACATGTTTTAGTTGTTAGTGTTAAAGACATTTTACACTCGTACAGGTGTAACAAATTGGCTGCTTTAAAGAATATTTATTTTATCGACTAGTAACAGAAAACACACCCTATCTACCTCCCCAAAATGATCTTTCATTGTAAAGAGTGTAGAAACTGGGCGAAAATTAGTCGTAAATCAAAACATAAGACCCAAAAAAGTCGTTTATGAGGGAATCGTAGAATCCCCGACAGATAAAAATCTATATATGTTGAAGATTTTTTTGTTATATCAGATGAAATATGTATATGTTAGGTTAACAAAGTGATTCCCTGCAGGTGTTCGTTCGACTGCCCTTCTTTTAGAAAGATACAAGGCTTAGATACGACAGGTGACTCCGCCTTTAATTCATTTGCAGCAGAAATAGAACATCTTAGATATGAAACCGTAAACCCTGGGGTGTTGTAGGATTACATCTGGGCTGTAGATGAAGGTCAGTATTCATTTATTATAGTTAAAAACTTCTATGCTATAATATAAACTAACATGATTAGAATGATATAAAAAGTGAGTTATTTTATCCGTTCTTTAAAAATCACCGCTAATATGTGTAGTGACACTAGAAACAATAGAGCGCAAGTTCTAATGAAAGTTATTATAGAAATTTCTGTTGTTTGTCACAAAACACCAAGTCCAAAAACCATGAAATTTCCACTGATCCGACAATTTGGCGTAAAATATATTATGTTAGGAAAGTATTACGTTTTGTTCAATGGTGGTATATAAAATTGGTTTTAGTAATAATTGTGCAAGTTTGTTAACCAGTAATCTCGATTAGTAAATTTTAAAATTGCAGAAAATAGTTAATAAAATAAAAATTTAATGGGGACGTTTTGTAAGCTGAACACGTTTTTATCACTAATCATGGCGTGTAACATTTTTTAAATTTGGAAAAATGTAACTATTTTAAATTATGTAACTCTTTTTAAATTTTAAACCAATGTTCAAGTAACTAATCAACTCCACTGTATATGAAGCTGATAAAAGTATTTTATTATAAAACTATACAAAATTAACAGTTTGGTCTTTTAAATTGCCGCATGAGCAATATTTAGGAGTGCATAGTGGTATAGTTGGTGAAGGCATGCATAAATCTCTCTGCAGTTTTTGTTTTGAACCCTGTAACGTTACGCAGGTTTGAATCAAAATTTACTATCCTTTCTTCAATGTATAATCTGCTCTTAGGAATTCGCAATTATTAGAATTCTTTTTTTTTTTTTTTTTTTTTTTTAATTCGTCTGCATCCAGAACTTTTGAAACCGAATTATCTTAAATTTAGGCTAAGTGATTTAAGATAAGATAAGATAACTTTCTTTCTAAAATAAGAAAATCGTATTTTATCATACTGATTATTCGGAAAATTTATATAAATATATCTAATAACCGTTAAACACAATACATTTTATTGAACGATCAACACAGTTTGAATTATAATGACCATACATTGGTAGGAAAATGGCGAGAGAAAACCGTTCACTATCGAACGTTTTGTATATTTTAAATTTTAATATCATATGTTTGAAATTAGGTTTATCGAAAACTTAAACAATATAATTCTATAACATTTTTATAATCACACCTTATCTGTAATTAAGTTACTTTATTGTTCATATTAGAGGTAAAATACACTTGTTCTCATTTGTCTATATGAAACAACTTTTCAAGAAAATTGAATAACTATTCATTTATTGCAAAACTATTCTCTATTTTCTATATTCTAGGTTTTGTCACTTGATTACGAGAGTTGATACATAATCTTGAAATTTAGTTTATTTTATTTTAATTATTTGTTTAATGATTGTAAATATCCGAATACCTTTAGTTGTTTCAATAAATTGTTTGATACAAAATAAATTTTCGCAGTTAACTTTTTTTTTCAAATTTGCTTGAATCAAAGAAGCAGATCGATATTATTTGTGGATTTTATTTATTGATTATTGTATTGTCATAACATTCAACATTCGAACTAGTGAAAATAATTGCAATTAAGTAATGTTATTATATTCTAAGAAATCTGTTGCCCCATCTCTTCCCAAGCAGAACCATACTTCTGTCTAAATGAATCACAATATACTCTCCTGTTTCAAAGAAGATAGACAAATGAGTAATTTAACCTCCCCCCCCCCCTATTATCTGGTTCCGGAGAACCAAATAGTCGTCCTTGTGGCGTCCCCGGTAGCAACACCTAATTACAACTGACAATGATTGTTTCAGTTAAGCTTATCAATTTTTTATGCGACCCGGCGACAGCCCGTCCAAGACCCGCCTTCTGAGGTTTTCCAATCAAGACGTGAGTGGGCAAACATTGCGGTCTTGCGGGCCCTTTGTCAGAGATTCCAGTAGCTCATAGCGGCTACCTTTTATCTAACCTAGAACTGTTATTATTTCTCTATGAATCTAGCTATAATGTGTGCTTATTGATATTTCGTTATACATGTAGACCTAGCTTCATCTTCAGGTAATTTGATAGATGATCAACCTCAAGATCATTTTATCTACAAATCAACTATTTCTTCACTCATGTGTACAATCTGTGGCTTTCTCTCTCTCTCTCTCTCTCTCTCTCTCTCTCTCTCTCTCTCTCTCTCTCTCTCTCTCTCTCTCTCTCTCTCTCTCTCTCTCTCTCTCTCTCTCTCTCTCTCTCTCTCTCTCTCTCTCTCTCTCTCTCTCTCTCTCTCTCTCCCTCTCTCTCTCTCTCTCTCACACACACCCCCCCACACACCATCTATCTAAATTTATTTTTTGTATTACATTTTCTTTACTTTACATTATGACAAACACAGTAAAACATACATTCATATAAATATATATACACGAGGATGGATAAATTCTAGGCTATATATCAAATAAACATACTTGACTTTCTTACTTAAAATAATATAGAGAATGTTATCTAGTAATTCAATGAAATAGTTGTAGAGTTTATGACTGAAATATTTATTTTACTTTCTACTGAGGTAGACATTTACATAATTTATTACACGATTTATGTTTATTATTGGGCGTATGTTTGTTTTAGTAAAAAGAAAAAATCAAGCAATCTTATACAATACAACAATTCTGAGGAGTTAACAAAAATTATTGGATTATATTCAGATTTGTGTAATTGGAAAATACCAATATAAACACCCAACACCATTTAAAAAAAAGTTATTAACAATTAGTTTTTATTTTTATTTTTTGTTAACAGATTTTGCAAATTGGATTACGTAATAAATGCGACACATGAAAGGACGGTTTATTTAGAATATCATTTCAAATTGTACCTTTTTAACTAATACGATGTATGTTTAGTCCTAGACCTGTGTTTAGAGTATAAACTTAATATTAAATATTAGTATAAATATATTACCTTTTTCCGTCAGTGACGTATTTGTTCATCTTCCTCAGACTCGTTTCGGGATCGCATTCCCATCATCAGTATTATTCACAGAAATCGTCATATTGTAAAAATGAAACAAAAACACAATCACAAAGTTGAATAAATATAACATGAAGTCAATTTTTAACATTTTATGAGAGTGAACGATGATCTTCTAAACAGTGCACATGTATTTTAAATATTATCATCTAAATATTTACTTTATGTTATATTTATTTATCATTTGGTGTGTTTGTTTATATGTGGTTGTGTTTTTGTTTTATTATTACAATATCGCGGTTTCTATGAATGAATAATATTGATGATGGGATCGATATCCCGAAATGTATCTTAGGAAGACGATACATACATCTTAGGAAGAAATACATCACTGACGGAAAAGAGGTAATATAATTCGATTACTATTTAAAGTGACTTGGATACCTATAAATGATATTAAAAATAATGTTAATTATTGTGTTATAACTTTTTCAAATTTTATTATTTTTTTATTTACAGTATGTCACTATATTTAAAAATTATTTTCCATTTGAAAAAGGTTTTCAAAACATATACTTCAGCAACATAATATGTAAAGAATACTGCACGAGCTACTTTTTTGAAATTTCAAAATTTGGAGTTTTTGTTGTTTTACAGTACCTACGTAAAACACTGTGTTCAACAATTAATTATTGTTCCTTGTAAAAATTCTTAAAAACGCATACTTTGATCTTTCGCATAAGTCATGATATACACAGTTAGGAATTTCAGAAAAGCCGCCAAACAATGCAAATTAATTAGAGAAGAAATAGGCTAAAATGAAATTATAAACTTGCACATCCTTAAATAATAATAGGCCAAATATAATATGTATATGTTTCGAAAGGAAATTAGAGTGCTCAGACGAATAGGACTACATTTGTGGTATTTCAAACAACTCCATGTAAAAAGATCGTAATATTATTGTTACCTATCTAGTTATTAATCTGACCGTACAGTGAATTATCTTACGTGCGTATAAAAATGAAGCATTAACACTTATACAAATTGTATAAATTTATAATAATAGTTAACAAAATTGCCTGCTTATTGATTATTTCCGATTATATTGAAATTTTGGGTTTAAAACACCAAATGAAGGATTCTATAAGATCTCCCCTTCTCTCTTTCTCTCTGTCTGTCGGTAGATGTACTGCACTTTGTATTAATATGTAGTGTGTAGTATATCCTTTATAAAATTATACACAAATTCAAAGTGAATAATCTTAGTTGGAGATCGTTCTTAGCATCCAACTTGCTACCCAAAATACTTTGTAAACTTTCGTACTAAATTCTTAATTATATTGTAGTAAATTTTTATTGCAAGATAAAACTATTCCAAACAAGATAATTAAAATAAATATGTTACAGACTTTAAACTACTCCATATGTTGATAGTTTTAGTTTAACAACTTGCTTTGCTCTTAGACTGTGAGAAAACATAATAATTATTCCAGGAATCTCCCAAATTAAATAAAATATGTACAAGTGCATACCAGACATTATCGTCTCAACATTCCTAACTCCGATACAAAATATAACAACAATAAAACGGTTCTGACTAAACCAGCGAAATATCTCAACGTCGAAACAAAATAATCCTGGTACTTTGCGACCTGCATTTTTGGGAATTGTAGAAAATGTACTCTACTCAGTACTTAATACAAACTTGCGGAAATAAATACAAATTCTCCCTGCTTTAGGACTTTCTCTAAGTAAAGTATTTGTGTTAAGGCGTAATCGTCGGTTGTTTTAATGAGTGGCAATAAAACTGTAAACCTCCGACGTACAAATACCGAGATGTCATCCGCTGACATTGCTTTCCTTTCTGAGATTCTTCCTTGCGGTGGTATTAGGATAAAAATCATTGGAGGAGGAAAAGTTACTGTAAAACTAGAAAGAGGAAACTACAAATTTGGTTAGGATGTACTGTACAGTTAAACATAAATCTTCTATTTTTCCTTACTGTTTTGTGTAAATAAAGCAACAAGTTTTATGTGAAGAGTCGTTTAAATTTTCAAAGCCCATTTTCATAGAAAAATATACCTTTCGATAAAATAGACATGGTTTCTTCGTTCAATAATAACTGACCGAAGAAAGCGCTTTCTCGTTCTATCTCTACTATTTTGAAATTCATCTGTATCTATTGTTTGTGCCAATCGTTATAAAATTTCTCATTAAGGTTCGTTGCAACTACACCGAAATTAATGTAAAAGATTTCTATTTTATTTTCCCATTTTTAAATGCCAACCACTTTGTTAAATATTACTAATTTGTGGATAGATTAAACGTTCATATCGGTGTTTTTAATTTTATTGTCTTTAATCTTTATAATATAACCTTATAGTTTTTTTTTTTTTTTTTTTTTTTTTTTTTCATAAAAGTTATTCGGTCTTGCTCTTGACTGGTATAATAACTACTTTACGTATGTATTGATAGAAGAAATTATTTTTCAAACAACTCTTTTAAATTACTAAATAATTTGTGAAATATTATACAGTCTCCATTTTAAATGACATTCAGATTTGTTTAATTATGGAACCCATTTGTGCCATATGACTAACTGTGGCGAGTTTAAATGAATAATCGGAATAAACTCCATTAAATTAAATATTGTTGTTATTTTATTTTCTGAGAGGCAGCTTTTAGCTTTTATTCTACATCTTCGGTAATATTCGTTCAACTCTTTTTGTCACGCTTTACACAGCGGACATTTTATAACTTATGGACTTTTGGATTGAGGAGAGGGAGGTAATAAATATTGCTACTTGTTTCTAGTAACAGTTGCTGAAACCTTTGAGGGTGCCAAGTTTCTATTTATTACGTTTTAGTGTTGTTAATACTTGAACTAGTTCAATCAAAATAACTCAATAATTATTGTCAGTAGGCTGAAGTTAACTTTTAGGTAAGTTTTTATTTTCTCATAAATTACGTTATATCATATTATTCTGAGGAAAAAAACACCCATTATCGTCTATTAGTACATTGAGCTGTACCCCACAATAAATGGTCACATTTTGAACAACTCTCCATAAGTTATATAATGATATTAAGAAAACCTATTTGACGCTCCCCCGACTTCATAAAAAGTCATATTTCACAACTGGATCTATCGATGGCGATACACTTTTGTTGAAATTTTGAAACATATATCACTTAATACAGTACTTCAAATTTCATGTTCAATGGAAACAAATTTTCACTATAAAACTAAGAAAGAAATCAACATAATGACCAGTAATTACCTATTTGAAAGAATAAAGGATCACATTTACAGTTTGACTGACTGTTTAAAAGATTTTCTAGCTAACCTAATATCTGTTCATATCATAGTCATAAACTCGATCTCGCCGGCATGTTAAGACCAACAATATTCCACATTAAAAAAATACATCGAAATACATTTGACTTGAATACGATGCACGTAGGCAAAAATATATCCAAGCTAGAATATCAGGGGAGGGGGGGGGGGTCGAGTGAATGTAATCCGGTATATCATCATAAAATACTCTAAAATTACTCTTCATTAAATATACCACTACATCCCATCTCCAACCTGCCACGATTCTAATTCCAACTTGGTTGCTTTTATTATCCTAACTCCAGTTCTATACGAAAGCTGCGTATAATGAAATTAGGATCCGAGATCAAAATTACATTACCTTAGTGAAACCTAATTTGAGATCAGTGGCGCTGCGGTTGGACGAGAAAACAAAGAACACAGTATATCACGTAATTCAAATAGCCCAGAGGTAATTTACAGCGGGTGGCCCATGTTTGCATAGCAATTTGAAACCTAATTGTAAGCAGACTGCTTCTTGCTCCCTCATTCTGCATGGAATTACTTCTAAGTGTTGGTTAGCAACGATTTACCGGGGTTGACCGCAGACTGTTAGTTGAGTTTGGCGCCCAAGTGTCGTCTTTACACACCCTTCTGCTACTGTTTCATCAGAACATGTTATTTATTTTATATTATTTTAATCTCTTTGTAGAGTGTTTTGGATGTTGGATTACCTTATCGTATGGATACAACTTTCCACAAAGCAGCAAGAGAAAGGGAACATCTGGTAAATGTGTTAAGAGTCGCTTGTTGCGATGATTTAACATTTTATAACTTACCTGGAAGAGCAATACTGGTGGAAGTTTGCATTACCAAGGGAATAAACATTGACAAATTCCCAACATAAATATTTTTTTGATTTTCACGAATTGCGTACATTAAAATATTCTTGATTTTCAGAAAGGCTTGATATTGTTTCAGCATTATTTCGCTACTCACTGGCAGCTTCCTCAGGTGTAAATCACATAAACCTTAATTATCACATATTTATATTAAATTTACAGTTACACATACACAGAAATTTGAAGTAAATATAACCATTTAAATATACACAAAACATTATAGAAACAATCCGACAACAATTGATCGTTTAAATCCATTTAATGTTCATTGTTGCCATGTTACCAACTTATTGATTACGTACAGGGAATAACTGAAGTTTTTAAAGCAGTGAGAAGTTATCGCCTTGTTTCATCCCGTCTAGATGATATTACCTTGCTTTGCTAATAGATTTTAATGATGAGTTCTACTCGGAATGTTTTTATAATGTTATGTGTTTATTTCAAAGTTTGTGTAGACTATACTTCAAATTTCTGTGTAACTGTTAAATTTAATTTATGTGACAAATTAAAGTTAAGTGTTTAAAGCCTGGGGAAGCTACAACAGTTAAAGAATATTGTAGCAATAATAAAATAAGAAAATCAAGAATTGCAAAGAATTTCTACAAATCAAGGTAACGAATAATTAATTTTAAACAAAAATTACTGTAACATGTTTACAGTAATTACGTTTTGTTTAAGGGCACCCAAAATCAGGATTTTTTTTTTCGAAATTTTGATTTGGTAGTTTATTTTTCTCCAGAATTTTCTATATCCAACTATATATAATACTTACATATAAGCACTTGCTGACACGTAAAAAAAAAAATTAAAAAAGCCTTACAAACCATTTCGGCAATAATTTTACAGAACTATATGCTCTCGAGCTGCAGTACTTTATATAGTATATAAAGTATACACCTATTGGTAATTTTTGATAGGCCTTTGATTTTTCTCTGTGTGGTTGGCTATTCTTACTATGGCCAGGATGTGTCTATAGACAAACTAGAGTGTATAGGCTACATCCAGAAGCGTATGGGGACACGACTTTTCAAAATAAAAAATGAAAAGTTGTGTGATGGCAAACCCCTCAAAGGTAAAGGACGTTTGACTGTTGAAAGGATTAAAAAACTTCAAATCTTTTACGGATTAGCTATTAGGAGGAATACCAATAGTTTTTCTTTGTTTTTAGAGAAAGTTGTTTTCAAACACTAAATGACACGTAACTCAATAACTATTAGAGATAGAGCTTTTAAATTTGAAACACAGATAGATTGGATGTAGCCTACAACTAGTTCCTTTCACAATCTTTTTAAAAAAATATTAATTTTTAACAAAAATGGAGTATGTTAAATATGAAATATAGGAGAAAAAAAATCATGATTTGCAAAAAAATCTATTTTTTGTAATTTTGAAAAAGATATGTACGGAACTAGATATTTGAATTATATTTAAAATAAAATAAAAATTATGGTTCTATCTTTAACCGTTCTTGAGATATGTGTCATTTAGTTAACATTTCAATAAAATTATAAGCTTTGGTTATTATATGTGTAGAAACTAAGGACGTTACATGTGATTGACGCAATGTATGAGTATATGTAACAACTCAAGGTGATGAACAGTCATTGAAAAGTCGTCTTCAAGTAATGTGTCTGTTATGGATATTTTGAGTTTCTTTTTACTTCATAACTACTGCATTTTAATGTACGAATTTGTAACAACCTATATTGCATTTTATAACTTAAATATATTAGTTATAAATAAATTGCTATAGTGTCTTCTAGTTCATGACATAAAACCTGTACTTTTTTTTGTTTATATTGATAAGTAGTTTCGGTAGTACTATGCCATCTTTTGCTCTACCGCACAATAACCGTTTTGTTAAATATCCATTAAATATGTTTGTCTTTTATTGAAAGTAATTACATATTCTATTTCGGCCAAACAAATTGCTTTCAAGTTAATAAAAACAAAATATGAGAATATACCCTGTGCAAATATAATCACTGTTTCCCTCACTCACACATCTCAAACCGTAAAGTCGCAAAACGTAATTTTTATTTAACCTTTATGATTTTATTAGTTATAATATATTATTTCGTACATTACTACATTTTATTTAAAAAAATAGATAGTTTTCAATGAATCATACTTAAAAACCGATATTTTATATAATAATAAATAATACTTACATAAAATACACGTATTTTTTGGTTTATCGTGCAGTAAGATGTTTACAGATACATTCTACACTTTACCCTAATCGATTTTGAAAAAAAAGTTTGTTTTTTACCGATTGGTTAGACAAAATTTAGGATTAATTCGTTAAAATATTAATTAATTTCAAACCAAAAATTATGGTATTTAATGTAATGTTATTATAATATTTTATTTATTATTATAAATTCAATGTAGTGAATTCATTAAAAGTGTTTCAATTAAAATAGTGTAGTATAATCGAAACAACGGTTTTTGAAAACAGGAATAAATAAATAAGAAACTAAATAATTTACATATTTATATTTATGAATAAAAATAGATCTGAACTTGTGAGAAGAACTAAAATTTTTATTTAAAAAAAAAGAAAAAGAAAAAAAAGTAAAATCATGTAACTCGTTTCAACAACAATATCACAATTTTCAATTACATATTAGTTACAACACATACATTTTAAATGATTATATATTTATTTTATAATATGTTTGATTTATCTAACATTCTACTGAGGATGGTGTCTAGTTGTTGAAATACACGTTTGACAATTAATCAATTTTCTTGAGAATTGTTTTCTACTTATTATTCTTGCAAGATATTTAAATTCGTTTCATAAAATTTGTACAAGTGTTAAGTTTATTCATCACTCAATATTTTGTGTAACTAAAACATAAATAATAATAACAATAAATGTAAGCAATATTTAATATGGGTAGATGTTTAAAACGAAACTGCTGAATTGATAATTCCCTGCAGTTTGAGGAAATAAATATATTGACATCAATGTTGAAAGCGTCAAATGTGGGGACCCACGAATAAGTTCCCTCCCTGACACCTCAATGTACGAGCTGCGTGATAATTATAATATTTTACAACAATATCCGTTAGAGAATGATCAGCTATAACAATAAATTTCATGGCATAAATACTACATTATATATTTGTTGTCTATGAACACTATGACCGCAGCAGTGGCGAAGTATGAAGAAGTCATATCCTAGCAATTTAATGATAATCATCACGCCAGTGTTGATGAAGATTGAAGAGATGCAGTCAAGAAGAGTAAAGATGACTCCGCAAATGTTGTGAGAACTCAGCCTCTGCCTCGGGGAGAACTATTTGTTACACTAGTTTAAACATTAGAAAACTGGAAAGGTTTCGGATTTCCCGAGGTCATTATCACCAGTTGTGACATACATAGAATTCTTGATAAACCACTTATGTCATCGAGGTGGTCACGAATTATATTGTGTCATAATTCAAAAAGGATTTTTTTTTTTATTGAAATGATAAAGAATGAATGTTCTGTTAAAGCAATTTAGTCACTTTAAATTAATTTAAACAATCCTTCATAAATATATGAAATTTTCCAAAATAAAAGTATCGTTCCTTATCCGTTTTGAAAACTATTGTTATCCATATTGACACCATAAACATTATTATTATTTTATTTTTTTATTTACTATGACACAGAAACGTAAAATGTTAATGTTTTATTGAAATAATGTGTTTTATTAGCCTACATCATATTGGTGAGAATGTGTAAATATCAGTATTAGTGGTTTGATTCCGAATAATATTTCTTGGGACATAAGGCGGAATATAATAAACTCCTTTTTTTGCAATTTTGAATGTTATTTATTTCTAGAGGTTAAGCATGGTCTCTTGTGCTTTAAAATTGATTTTAACGTGAATCATATTAGAAGAAATCTAGTTTTTAATACCACTATAACGTTTAAATTTCGTTTTGTGTCTGATGATAGTGATTTTTATTGATAGTGTTTAAGGTTCATGATTTTTCACAATGGTTTAGGTGATTACTTTTCATAATTTATCAAAATTTGAACGAAATCAGTAGATCCGAATTTGAGAAAATAATTCTTATGTGACAGCTCCATGGAAGAATTTTCATTCCTTTACCGATAATTCCCAAACCAATTCTCTATGTTAGAGAACGTTGTTTTGGGTTTCTAGCATCTGCATTTTATCAAAATCTTAATTTATTTGTTTTGGTCTTTGAGCAACTAGCTTTAAGCTTTAAAGTTAGAATTATTGGGGGGGGGGAGAGGTAGGCAAAACTGTCATACCATATTTAATAACAATCAGTCCAAATGTAAACGGAGAATTGCACAGAAAGTAGATATTTTAGCGAAAAAAGTTGACATCTATTTTAAGCCTTTATACTACGTTATATGTAAGAAAGTCTAATCTACTGTTATGGTAAAAATATTAATACATTGAATATGTGAAAAATATATTGAATGAAAACATATTGATACTAATTAAAAAAATAAATAACCTCTAATTTTGAGGGACTTTCTGAATAGTGCTCTACATTTAAACAGCTTTCTACTGTAAAATAACTAAATAATAATAATCGTCACGGGTCATAATTTCAAAGCTGTGTATGCAAAAATAAAAGCAATTTAATTGGTTTTATACCTTAGAAATTTTAATTATTAATCTTAATAAATGCCTTTAAAATAATCATATTTATATATTTATTCGGCTTCTTCCCCAAAATCAGAAGCAAATGCTCTTAATTGGAGACATTATTTAAACAATTATTGTACCAATAGTATACATATTTTTATGTTTTTTAAAAACTGTCTCATAACTGTTTAATTGTTAAAGATATTTTCATTCAAACGTCATTCGCCATATAGAATTTATTTATTTTTTATTTTTATTTTATTTTTTATAGCCTAAAGACTATATGACATTATGCCCAAACGCAACCTCAAAATTAGAAACAAAATCTGCATTAGTATATTTCAGCATTAGGAAATTATAGTGTCTAAGATATTTATAGTAATATAATATAGGCTACTATATAATGTATATTATGTATACTATAATATATTATTATATCGTATTATGTAAATGTCTGGTATTTAGATAGAATTTTCGGAAGTTCCTTCCTATCCAGGATCTAGTAGTTGAGCCTGTAATACCTCATTTAGTACAACTGATGATCTGTATAAATTAATACCATGGTCGTATTCGGAAGTACAAGCAAGAAATACAAAATTTCTATAAACTGCGCTATAGATTTCAATAAGTTTTCTGTGAAATTGTGAAAAACTCCATTTAAAATCAAATTACTTGTGTAATCTGGGAAATACCGAAATATACCTTAATCAAATTAATCACTATGCTTTCATTTTAAATTTCGTTGTTGATTAGTACAAACGATTTTACTTAAATTGTATCTAAGCCGTTAAAATAAATAAATTTGAGAAAGTAATATTCAATCTCTACCCTCGCAGTAACAGTTTGGTTCAAATATTGTCTAAATTCAAATAAGGAAACTAGTGTAATAAAACCACAGATCCATGTTAATGTTTATGGGTTGTAGCACATGTTTATGGTAATTTCTAAATTTATTGAAATGCCTTTGACAAACTCGAAGTATGACAGGAGAGAATTAAAGTAAAGAGCGGAACGTGATCGTTATGATAATTTGAAAATGAACATCACATAAATATATTTAAAAACACATAATTATTGTGCTTGTTTATCTGTACAGTCTGGTAGTATATTTCCAATTATCCAATAATATTATATAAAAATACAGAATGTAGAATAAAGCAATAACTTGAGTAAATTACTACCGTGCGACTTGTAATATTAGATTAACCTTGGCATATTCTTGATACTGCCTGACTTTTAAATTTGTTCTCAGTTTGTAGATCGCTTCCTCACGCCTTTTCAAGGTTAAGTGGTGTACAGTACAATGAAAGTGTCGTCATCACCTAGCTAGTGTTTATTTAGTCCGTCGTGAATACATACAATAATAAACTACAGGACGTTTCGTTAAATAGAAATCTACTCTCTTTATCAAGTTGAGGTATCTCAGTTCCAGTATGAAACTGACACGGGGAACCGTTTGAACTGAGTGGTATCTAAATGTAAAGATAAACTGATAAATAAGATGAACTTTTTTCCATCCAAACTAATTCATACAAACCCAATTTTAGGTAATACTTATGTATGTGTACAATAGAAAATAGAACTTTAAACAAACGTAGATGAGAACAGCCAATTGACTTAATGATTATTTAATTAATACTAAATACATATTGAAGTTGTATTGAAGATTGTCTGTTATAACAAGTAATCAAAGATTTCAAGTTAGTGTATTTGAAGGAGCTGTAACATGGTGCGTTACATTTCTAGATTTTTGTCCTAATGGCTAGACATTTGACACTGTTTTATCCATTTGAAATGAAACACAGGAAAATTACCTAAGAAATCTCTCGAACAAAAAAATAATAGCCTGAGAATGAAAATTGGCAGTTAGGATTTTCAGTACATTTACTTGAAGAATCAACAAAGTCAACCAAATTAACAGAAGGTATTACAAAACACCAATTTCAACTTAGATAGTCAGCTTAAATATGGGATGTATGAAAACGGCATGCTATCTAACGGTTTTATTGGGTGATAAACCTTTTGTCCCCTCAGTAATGATTTTATCGCATGATCTGTAATTTATACTTGTGTAGAATTAATAGGCAAAACATCAGCCTTATTTATAGTGGAGGAATTTTTCCGTTCATTATTTTTCGTATTGGAAGCAATATTGGAATAATATCTACACTGGTTTGGTTGATAAAGCTTTATTTATGAGGATTTTTGTTCATATACCGGGTACGGTTTCCCCCCGTTTCATTATTTTTACCTGTTCCAAACTGAATATAATATATTTTGAACAAATAAATTTGAGTATTTTGTAAGTAATGGGTTTCACTTTCTTGTTTGTGTACACATAATACTTATAGAGTGTGCGCCAAAATAAACAGTACTGAAATTGTAATATTTTATTTACATAGTTTTCCCAACCTATACAACTGGAGTCGGACGATAGTAGCTGGTAGGTCATCATGGAAAAACTTCTCCTTCAACATTCCCCAGACGTAGGGGTCATGTGGTTTACGATCAGGGAGTGGGCTGGGTAAGGAAAATTTGTTCTAAGGGAGATGAGGCGGTTCCCAAAAGTTACTTGAAGGGAAGCAATGTTGGTTAAGACCGTGTGGCTGGTTGCGCCATCTTGCTGGAACCATTGTGAACGAAAAGACAGGTTTCGGGCACGACAAAATCTCCTGAGGTCTCCTATAAAACGATCGAGAATGTCCCTATATCGGTCCTGAATTACATACGACGAAGTCCATTATTGTCTTCAACAAAGTATGGACCAATTATGCCTCTCCCTGACACAGCGCACCAAATGGTTACACGCTTACTATGATGTGACCTCTCTTCAACACTGTCAGGACGTTCAAAACCAAAAAAAAAAAAAAAAAAAACGTGTTGTCTGCTTGTTAATGAAACCGTTAAGGTGTACATGCCATTCATCTGAAAACCATACATTACTCAGAAACTCAGGCACGTTGCTAACATCGAAGCGCAGTACTGAACTCTAACTGTTTTGATTGTACAGTTCATTGGTTGCCCAGTTGTATCTTGTAGGAAAAACCACCATTATTTTTAAACATTCTTCTCAACGTCGCATTGCTTATATTCAGTATCAAAGATGTTCGGTTTAGGCTTCTTTTCGGTGACTGCAACACTTGCTGCAAACACCCTTCCGTAGTTCCTATTTGTACAGACAGTAGTTGGGAAATCTGAATAGCCCTTCCGCTGCGTCAAAACACTACCTGTTTTTAGAAATTTTTGACCAACACTAATAATCCCAACAATATTAAGCGGGTTTTTGTGAAAATGTTCCTGAAAACATAATGCAGTGTGTGACAAATTTGGCCCACCCGCACGTCCAATTTTCGTATGAGCGAAAATAATAATCAACGATAAAAGCTTTCTCTTTAGTATTTAGCACCATGTCAGCAAATACTAACCTCAAATAAGAAAGAACTAATAATGAGGAAGGCGTTGCAACAATCAAACGTCGACACAGCTTATCGAGAAAGCAGCTACAGTTGATTCAGTTTCAGTAATGTTTATTTGGCACATACCGTATTTAGTTCCAAGTGAATCACGTTCCCGTATCATTTGATATCGTGAGTTAATCTATACTCTGGAATATTTGTTTATTACTTTGTGCATGTATATATGTAAAAATGATTTCATATATACGAATAAACTTACCAATTAAGAGCGAAGTCATTCCAAATCTTCAAAACATTTATATTATTTTCTCTACATGTTTCCTACAGTATTTGAGTGGACAGAGAGAATATCAATAATGACAGATGTTGAGATGTTACCACCTAAACGGATGAATCCAAGATGTGTGATACCGACTTTTCAGGGTTTGGATCTTTTATAGTATACCCGCTGTGTAAGTGTATATTCGCCCTATACTGGGCAGCGATCAGGGATAGCTCAGTTGGTAGAGAATTGACGTGTAAAACCAAAATTATTGGGTTCGATTCCCAGTCTACGTCGTATTTTGTCACTTGAAATATATATATATATATATATATATATATATATATATATTTAAACTTTAAAATCTTTGAAGTTACCGGTTAATCGTTTCCCATTAACGAAGGTAAATTGATAATTAATATAACATTTCCAGTTTACCAATATCTGATAAAAACGACAACGAGTCATCTACCCATCAGACTTTGATTTGAAGAATAAATTACCTTATTTCAATTTTAAAATTGTTTCCTTTACTTACGTTGCAGCTGCCAAGTTTCAGTGAAACATTAAAATTCTAAATATTAGATATCGCCAACAATAATTACATGGTATCCAGAAACAAATAGATTATATAAGTTTGATTTTAACAAAGAAGATTTATGAATGTAAAATTTAAAATAATCTAACTAAACTGTTCATGACAGAAAAATATTCAATGAGTGATACCAATATTTAACACTTTGTTTTTTTTCAATTGTCACTACTTATCATTAACATGTTATGGGGAAGGACTAATTATAGAGAGGAACTCTTTGACAAAGTACCCTGCAATACATTATATTACATCATAACATCAAAATACGATAGTAAACCAAAATATTTCATGAACTAACTAAAATTATAACTTATTAATGATTTTTTTCTCCAGATTTCTAAAATTTATTGACATCCTGCTAAACGTTCAAAATGTAATTATTAATATATATATGTTTTTAAATATGAGAATATACAAGTAAATTCCAATTACGTTTACTGTAAAACATGTATTTCCACTCTACAAAATATTATTCTATTTCAAGTCATTACATAAAGTAACCTTTTGAAACACGTGCAATTATTTTGTTCTCACAGTAAACGTTTTACGTAACAAAAAAATAAACACAATTTATCGTCCATAAATGAAGGCTGAACAAAATTAAGAGTATCATCAAACTCTACCGCAATAAGTAATAAAACTAGTAGAGTATCTGGAACACATTTGTTTCAGTATAATTTCTAAAACGTCAGTTTGAACACGTCAAAGATGGCGCATAATGACCCACGTTCTCTATAGAAAACGCTCAATTTAATTGTCTACTGTTCTGGTTCGTTCTTTAAATGTTTCGTCCGACACTGAGAATAACAGAATCGTTCCATTTGCGCTAATTATTCTCAGTAATAGGAGAAAACAACGTAGACTACATATTTATGTTTTATTTTGTCTTTGGGCTCAGTTAAGCCCGGAGTTGTATGCATAATTGTTGTTCCTGATTGCTGCCGAGGGGTAGTTAATTGTTGTCTACAGAGCTTATTACTAGAGTAAATTACATATCCTATGGTAACTATTTAAGTAAATTAAGAACATGGCTACTGTCTATAGGGTACTTCAGTGTGGTCTTAGTCGTAGTTGTTTAGGTTATTTGTTCATTATAGTGACATCTTTATTAGATGAGTTGATATTATATTGCGTTATTATTTGAATTTGAAATGTAAATTGAAATACCGTCATAGATGTCGCACTACACAGAAATATATATTTAGACTCTCGAAAAATGTACTGAAATAGTTTTCATCAAAATCTCAAATAAACAGATATTTTAAATTGTACTGATAATAAATCTTTCTTAAAATAAAATAATAAGTCCGATCAATGCAATAGATCTCACTTATTAATTTTATTAGTGAGACTTTTATTATAACTCAAAGTTTGTTCAAAGTCATTTAAACAATCCAAAGAGACGAGGAGTTGTATTAAATTATTATTTTTACCAACACAGATGAAAAGTTTATCGGATGTTTTTATGGGTGCACGTGCAAATCGTGTTGCATTATTTTTGTGTATCAACAAAAATCGAAAGTTATTAGTAGACTATAAGTGGTATTAGTCACCTAGTTGCCATTAGGATTAGTTAATTGAATTATTTAAAAAAACCAACATTGTATTCTTTTTACATATTATTAAGTTCTGAAAATAATAATATTGTAAATGCTGCAAATACTAGTAGTTGTTTTTGTTTGTTTGTTTCTTTTTTTGAATTACAATATATATATATATATATATATATATATATATATATATATATATATATATATATATATATATATATAAAGGGGGTTCTGTTCTAGGCTTAAGAATTATATTTTTAAGGTTTTAATATTGTATGGCTAACATTTATTTTTAGATTTGTGCTTTTTTTAATAACGCAAAATCTATATGTGTATTAATATCTATGATAGTAATATATGGTTATTTATTCCACATGCATAATAAAGTTGCGGTCTTAGAATCTCTGGAAAATAATAAATAATTACAAATACCTAATTAATTACCAATAGTAATTGACACAAATTTAAAATGTTTGAGTGAGAAATTTATATTTCATTATTATTTACAGATACAGATATTGACTTACCTCTTAATGTTTTTTATTTCTTTTTTAGTTTCCATTAGATTGCGTTAAGTTGAATTATTATATTAATGAAAATCAACTAGAAAATTGTGTATTTGTTCTTTTAGATGTTTTAAATGGTTTTGTTTTATTTTTAATAGGGAACAACGTCGTTATACAAGTTTATTTATCGGATCAACTTACTTTAAGTGCTTTAGTATTATTTTATCATTGATTAAACTAAACACAATATATTGAGTATTCATTTGACTACTATCATTTTGTGTTTACCAGTATTTTAAAATTTTAGGCGAAACATAAAGCTTTGATTCGTGAAATATGTGGTTGTTAGTATATAACAATAGATCTTTAAGATTGGAAGAGGTGATGTATTGCATTGTGCAATATTACAGCAGTCAGAAAACGCTATCGTACAATATCAGTAGATCTTTAAGGTTGTATTAGATGTGTGGCTTTACGTAACATTACAGCAGTCAGAAAATGGAATCGTATACAAAATAGGAGATCTTTGAAGCTATAGAAAGTAGTGGGTTACATTACAGAATATTACAGCACATAGAAAACACAATTGTATAAATAATATTAAATCACTTGAAGAAGGCAGTAGGTTATATTAAGCAACATTGCAGCACTCAGAAAACTTAATCGTATAAAAAATATTAGATCTTCAATGTTATAGATGGCAGTGTGACAATATGGAAAACTACAGAACTTAGCAAACTCATTCGTATTAAAAATATTAGATCTTATAAGTTGTAAAAGGCAGTGGGTTACTCCATTATAAACATTATAGCACTCAGAAAACTCAATTTTATAAAAAAAATTTTGATATTTAAAGATATAGATGGCAGTGAGACATTATGGACAATTACAGGACATGAAAAACTCATGCGAATAAAAAATACTAGATCTTTAAAATTGTAGCAAGCAGTGGGTTACATTATCAGCCTAAACATTGTAGCACTCAGAAAACTCAGTAGTAAAAATAAGAAAAGATTTTTATTATAATATAATATAAAAAATGTGTGACGTTATAAAACATTACAGAACTTAGAAAACTCAATCGTATAAAAATTATTAAATCTTTAAAGTTGTAGAAGGCAGTGGTTTACATTACGCAACATAATACCACTAAGAAAACTCAATCTTATAAAAATTAATTAATCTTTAAAGTTTTAGAAGGCAGTGGTTTACATTACGCAACATAACACCACTCAAAAATCTCAATCTTATAAAACTTATTAAATCTTTAGAGTTGTAGAAGGCATTGGTTTACATTACGCAACATAACACCACTAAGAAATCTCAATCTTATAAAAATTATTAAATCTTTTAAGTTGTAAAAGGCTGTGGGTTATATTACGCAACATAACACCACTCAGAAAACTCAATCATATAAACATTTAACAATCTTTAAGTTGTAAAAGGCTGTGGGTTACATAACGCAACGTAACACCACTCAGAAAACTCAATCTTATAAAAATTATTAAATCTTTAAAGTGGTAGAAGCTAGTGAGTTACATTACGCAATATAACGCCACTCAGGAAAACTTGAATCGTATACATTCTTAAAGATGATTTAGAGAAATTAGGCTTTTACAACTCCAATAACGATATTTGTTTTGCTTTTAGTTGAGAACATATAGTTCTTAAACTATTTTGTTTAGTGACTTGCAGAATAATCTCATAACATTCGTCTCGGTTGTAAAAGGTTATTTTAGTAAAATTTTAAATAAATCTATAAAGCCAATTTATATACATCGGAATTTAAGGTTAATCCCTAAAGTAATCTACACTCAAGGAAGGAAGGAAGAAATAACCTTCGCACCAAATTTATTAAAACAAGTTGACTACTTTTTCTGATATAAAGAACTGAACTTATTGCAGATGACATGCAGACAGCAGACAGACGATGAGGGAAGTAATTTAGACATAATTTAAAGTAAATTGGTTGCACAGAGTTAACCTCAAACTGATATACTTTTTTGACATCATATTGCTTTCTCTAAACTACATATACACCAGACGGCAAAATGTGAACATCAATTTTGTTTACGATAAATGTCTACGCCTATCTGATTGTATTTACAAAATCCACAATTAAATTTGAGTACATTAAAACTAACACAGGATGTACACAAGTTGTCTATTTGTTTTCATATTACTCTATTATATTTCTCAACGTACTTTCTAGATAATTTCTACACGAAGCATAATTTCTTTACAGACGCCCACGCTGAACTCAGTTACTACAATTGTTGAACGTTTCTTTCAACACTAGAAAGACCCAATTAACAACGAGTTGATCTTTTTTTCAGGACCATCGAAGGCAAGACCCAAGAGACAACAATAAATTAGAAGAGGCCCTTGTCTGACTCAATCGAGTGCGTACAGAATGCGTTTCGAGTGCGTGGCGTATTTAATTAGGGACCGGTCACAATTCGCTTTGCTCTCAAGTTTCTATTCTATTATGCATAACGACCCACCTCAGTTTACATAACAATTATTTGTTCCTTTCAGACGTGAGAAAACGGTTTGGTTTTGTAGAACTAAGTCAGGTATGTAAAATTACAGTTAGATAAATTGTTTTAAGTAGGAGAGAAGTTTTGTATTTATTTATAGTAAATGACTTTAATTAAAGATATTAAAATATATTTTTTTTAATTAAAGATTGTAATAACAAATAAAGATTGCATAGGCTTACTCTCATGTTGAAATACACATTATTATTGTTTGAACAAATTGAACCAAAAATATTTATTAATGCAAATGCACTTTTGTTTTGTATGTTGGCGTTCAAAGTAGTTTACCATTTTTAGTGAACTACCCCAAATGACTTATTTCTTATAATTCCAATTCGACACTCGGATTCAGTTATTACTTTTTACAATTTACAAATATGACATTGAATTGGCTGAGCTAATTTTGAGATGCGGTACACTTTATCAAATGTCAAGAAGGTTTTAGTAGATCCATTTTATTCAATGTCATTAAATTCCAAAGTTACTTAATTTGAACACAATAAGTTAAATGTTTTCTGAAAAATCAATTTGACAGAAAGACTGTACAGAATGGATAGAAGACGTAACACATGAACTAGTTAAAATGTTACATTCATTAGTTGTTAGAAAAACACTTAGTTATTATAACATAAAGGTTTTTTTTACCTTTTTACTGATCCCCATATATTGAGATTAAAATCAATTAAATAACCGATGTCCAATTAAAATCTCTTGAAGTTTTCCCGATAATTCTCTCATTCTCTTGATAGCAAACAATTATTATTTTCAGAACATCTGTTCCTAATGTACTCAACTGTATAGAATAAAATATCTGTACCGGTTTTATTAAATTTAGTTACGAAGGGTGTACTCGGTGTGACTAAATTGGAATATCATACATATACATTTTTAATTTATCAGACATAAAGAAAACTGTAAAACACCTGTTTTAAAAATAGTTTCTTTTAGGTACATTTTAAAAATATCAGTAGGAGTATATACAATTGTCATCACACAAGCATGAAATCTCTCCGATATTACCATGCTCTTCAATAATGTGTTTCATGCGGATGTAGTTTTAATAATACGCAAACTTTTCACACATTCCTTATTCAAACTTTTTTTTTTTCAACAAATTTCATTTTTAAAGTAATTGAATTTCGAGTACGCTTTTAACATTTTGCATATCATTATTATTATTATTATTAATATTATTTTTAATTCTGCAGTTAAACTTAACATACTGTCAAAATAATCAAATAAAAAAAAATAATAATAAAATAAAAAAAATAATAATAATAATAAAAAAAATGATAAACAGAATTGTGTTATTTTAAAATTATATATCGAACATACTTTACTATCATTGTTACCTCCTACTTTTTTATAGCAATTGTTCTCCAATGAATCAAATATGTTATTAGGCCTTATCATGATCTTTCTGATCTTTCCATCCCTCCTAGAATAGTGAGGAAAGAGGAGCAGTTCAACCCTCTCGAAAAACACACACCACCAGCTGGGATCAAACGCTAAACATTTGACACTATATTAAAGGACTACCATACGGTTTTTAAATATTTCTGTTTAATTGTTGAAGTTTTTATTTCATGCTTGTAACGGAGACGAGGGCCTAGAGTTGAACACGGAAAATCACAATGTTATTTACCGGAGTTGAATCTGCGTAAACTTTGATGGTTCATTCATCCGAATTGTAACGAGATATGCGTGCAACATGGATTACATTGTTTGATAATATAATCGGAGGAATCCATTAAATTTTCAGCGGCTGATAATTTTAAACCAACTTAAAATTCTTCTCTAAACCAAAAAGTACATAGTATATAAAAACTTATTATTTTTAAGTTTGATGCTTCAGAATAATAAAACTAGTAAGAAAATAATGAAATAACAATTAACGCTAAATAAACATATATTTGTGGTACAACGATTATTTTCCATCATCTCTCTTATAAATAATTCTTATGATAAGGCAAAACACACCCATTTGAGTTCTATCCACCTCAAAGATATTGAAATATCCCACAATTTTGATAGGTGACAACATAATAATTTGAAAACATGAACGTTAAACATATTAATTGGAACATTTGTTTAAATTGTTCGGAACGTAAAGAATCATAAAAAACAACATATTGAGTTTTGCCCAAACATTACAAAAATTTTCTCACTACATAAGTGATAATTAGAAACAAATAAAAACGATTTAATACAAAAACAAATAATATTATAAAGCATATCTTTTATAGAATTTATAATATATTTATTCTAGCTAAGCACTCACGTTAAAACATCTGCTCCAGACATTTTTCACTGATTCTGCCAAATACTGTAAATTGGTAATCCACTTTTTATCACTATACATTTTTCTTTAATAAAATATGTTTTATAATAATTTGGATGATTGGCTCCGTTTTAAATAATCGTTAAATTTGAATCACTCTTAAAATCTTAATTTTAAAATGTACAAACAAACAAAAATCTCGTTGTCTGTATGTCCTTCAACGTCCCTAAGAGTTTTATTTTATTTTTAAAACCATTTTATTCTACACGTGCAGTATATTACACCCATAATATAATTATAAGTTATAAAAATTTTATAAATCATATCCTACAATAAAATTTCGTTTTATTAATATTTATTACAATAATATATTTTTCGTCATACTATTTCAAAAACAGCTGTCTTCAATACAGGAATTGATATGCTAAAGTTGTTCTTTTTAGTCCTTGGACCTACAAACATCAGCTGAGGTCGAGGTCATGAGCTGTTACTTCGCTTATACGAATTAATTAACGATTGTAACAAAATTATAAAAACACTCAATACTCTCGATTGTGAATAACAGATAAAAGAGCTGTTACCATCGATTTTATAAATAAGTACCACAAACACAAACTAAAAATCTGTAATAGCTGCAAACTTTTCTAACTCTTGAAGGTAAATAGGTTATAACATTTTAATTTTTGTGAAATTGTTTTCTTATATTGTTTGTAGTATAACGAAAAATATAATTCATCACTTGGACCAAAAGAAGCTTTTCGATCCTCGCTTCACTTTTCGTCCTACTGATGAAATATACTATATTTAATAATGTACATACATAAAAAATGTTAACTACTTATACATAACATACCTGTGAAAATAAAATTTAATTTATAAACTGTATCACACAACCCTTGATTAGTGACTACATCTATAACATTTCTTGCTCTGTTGTACAATTTAAACTAATACTTCAACAATGTTAATCTACTAATACATAACATACCTGTGTAAAATACAACTTCATTCATAAACTGTATCGCACAACCCTTGATTAATAACTACATGTGTAACATTTCTTTCTCTGTTGTTGTATAATTTAAACTAATACTTCAACAATGTTAATGTACTAATATATAACATACCTGTGTAAAATACAATTTCATTCATAAACTGTATCACACAACCTTTGATTAATGACTACATCTGTAACATTTCTTGCTCTGTTGTTGTATAATTTTTCGGTTGTTCACAAAGTCGAATGACAAGTCGTTTATCATTCACTCACAATGGCGTGACACTTCGTCTTGTGTGATTCCATTGTGATTAATGATTCGGGAGGGAAATTAGATTAAAACAAATCACAGCATTTACCGTCGTGTAGGAGGCTGATTTGGTGCTTGTAAATGTCTTTAGTAAGATTTATGAGTTGATAATTATGGGAAAGTTTCAATTTATTTAAAAAATCATAACAGTTAAAATGAAATACTCCACTTGAAGCTTAAATGCTGACATTAAGAGAATCTAGCTCATTTTGGCATTTTATTGTACATGGGTTCTTTTTTCAATTTCAACACTTACTGACAAGCTGTTAAATTGACATTTTTTAGGCTTATGTGTGATTTAAGTAAAATGAATTTACATTTTGTAAATCATTTCGAATGGTTGCCAATTTTAAATATCTCAAGTAGTTTTTTTTTCTTCAATTAATCTTTTAAACCCAGATAAACGTATCATAAATTCCTCTATCATTGAACTTTCTCCATTCTAATAAATGGGAGAAAGTAAAACAATAATAACAGCAACAAAATATAATACTAAACAATATAATATCATGAATAACAATAGAATATAATTTTAATAATTTAGTAAACAATGGCTAATTTTAATTCAAATATTGATGATTTCTTAATGTCAAGGATATAGTATTGCAATTAATATTTAAATTAATCGAGCAAATAAAGAAGACGATGAGGTAAGCGGATCATGACGTAACATATGACATGGTGTATTATGAAAGAACTGAAATTAGATAACTATCAGGCTATAGTAGCTTACTTTTCCATTTTACAAAGTATAGTTAATTTCACATTAATTTGTTTAAACAATTGTTTCAATTTTTGACTCATAGTAGATCGATTTCATAATATTCGTAAGGCTTTGTGTATTTTTGTGGTTATGTATTTTAACAACTTAAGCAATATGGGATTCCATTCAATTTCAAATGTATGAGAACAGAATTTCCAATTCTACCTCTTTGAAAATATTAATATTTTGGGCGTTAATTCACCAACATAAACACATACTTTTTGGGAATGTTTGTTAATTAGACTATGTGTCTGAGACAATTTACGACAATACTGTTTCAGTAACACATTATTTTTTGTTCATTCAAAAAGCTAACGTAATATACGTAAACTGGGATATGTTTAGAAATCCAAACATAATAAAGCATGAAAACTTACCGACAAATTCTGCTTCCGATATACAACATTAATCCACATTTGTAGAATTTTTCGTAATGAACTGTACTGATAAGGGCATTTCTAAATAACTTTTGACCCAGGGTAAAACCTTGATAAAACCCTGATAAAACTTTCAAGGGTAAACGGAAATATATATAGAGAGGGAGCATTGAAGAATGAGAGAAGAAGGGGGAAGAATAAAAAGAGATAGAGAGAAAAAGAAAAGAAAATATAGATAAGAGGCAAAGATTAAAACATAGAAATAAACAGCCATAAATGAAGAGAGTTAACAGCGCATATAATATTAAGAGAGTAATTAAGAAAGAAATAAAGGGAGCGGGAAACTGAGAAAAGAGATATAGGTAGAAACAAAGAGTCGTAGGGAGAGAGAGAAGGTAACGAGAAATATAGGGGACTTACACAGAAAGAGGTATGAGATAAAAGGTGATAGAAGAGTAGTAGAATGAAAAAGAGAAAAGAGGATTCGAAAATAAGATAAATGGAGTAGGCAGACAGAAAGTGAGAGGTGTCTAATATCGACTGTTTGTGAGATAGAAGGAGAGCCAAAATATACTAGATAGAGAGAAAGTAGAGAGACTAAAAATCAGAAATAAAAAATAGTGGGGAGATGGACAGAAAAAAATGTGCGAGAATGAGACAGAGATGAGGCAGAGAGAGAGAGAGAGAGAGAGAGAGAGAGAGAGAGAGAGAGAGAGAGAGAGAGAGAGAGAGAGAGAGAGAGAGAGAGAGAGAGAGAGAGAGAGAGAGAGAGAGAGAGAGAGAGAGAGAGAGAGAGAGAGAGAGAGAGAGAGAGAGAGAGAGAGAGAGAGAGAGAGAGAGAGAGAGAGAGAGAGAGAGAGAGAGAGAGAGAGAGAGAGAGAAGGGATGCGGTAGAGAGAAAACAGAGAATGGAGGCTGAAAGAAAAACGAAATTGGTGGCAGACAGTGACGGGACATTGAAAGAAATGAGAGAGGAAGCTGAAGCGTTTGGCAGATACTGTAGATTGTTATTTTTTCCTTAGGCCTAACCTCTTTTCTTTTTATAAGTTGGACTCATGAAGTAGGGGAAGTAGCGTAAATATACAAAACAACCAAGTCAACTGATCTGAATAACGTTTTACTGAACGTTCGGTAATTCGAACTGTACGGAGTTAGGTAAGGGTGTAAGGTGTCTTGTCTGTTCTACTTGATGGAGATTAAGTGTACTTTGAAAGCATTTTGTAGGGTTTGAGGTATGTTGAGTGGCTGATCCAAAGGTACTCATGATTGTTTCATGGGACTTGGGGATAATTTTGGAGGAAAAAAACAAAATAATTCGGGTCTTAGACATTGTAGCCTATGTTCAATCCACAATAGATCCACTTTTTTGTCAGTAAAAAACTTTCCTTATGAAAACTAAAAAGGAAAAATACAACCACCACTTTAAAAATATTTATTAAAAGGAAAATAAATAAAACTATTATCATCAGTGACTTCAACGGTTTCTGTTTAGTTTACAACAGAAAATTCATTCATTTCAATTTCCATTTAAACCTAATAGAAACTAATCTAAAACGTAAGCAACCCTTTTAAAAATTAGCTATAAATCTCTCACTCCGTTGTACATAACCAAAGTAGAGGCTTTTTAAGCTATGCGAAAAAACTACCTGACAATCGGGAATTAGTGCTACCGTTGTACTTAATAGAATCTGTGACGAATGCTGCAATCTATAGGGTAGAAAAGGGGCTAACCGTTCACACGACAGTTTGCAAGTGATAATCTCAGTGTTTGCCAATTAGACAAGCGAACATTAGGGATTTATAAATGTATGTTAAAACGTACTAATACAGCTGTTAATTTGTTGATTTATGGTACATCTATTATTAATATTTTAGGTTATGTATAAATATCATTACGTTGCTTGTAAAATGAATCTAAGATATTTTAATATTTTACACCAGGTGTTTTGAAATTTCCCCTCTTTCTAAATATTGGAACCCTAAACATACGCACACGCTAACAAATACAAACATAAAAAACGCACTTTTATCAATCTTTATAATGCAAAGAAACTGTTGGCACAAAATAGATTTCATTTTTAGAGTTGATAAAAATTTTAATTAGAGGTACGTATTACTAATGTAATGTAGCTTTTAGACGAAAAAAAAGATTAGCAATGTTGTCTTTGATAGTAAACTGCATATAGGTGGCTTTTATTGAAATAATGATTTCTTTTATTACTGTGGAATTGTAGAAATATATAACGTGACGCACCTTTAATAAAAAGATGATTTGACGTAGAAATGAGTGATACATAGTACTGCAAACTCGATTCCACTGTTGGCCATCAATTAAAAATTATAAGCAAACAATATGAATAGGAACAAATAATCAAAATCGGCCTTATAAGTTAAATGAGCTTTACAATTAAGTGCACATGACGTATATTCTTGAAATTTTAACCTAACGCATACAATGTGTAAGAAATATAAAAACACGCTAGATTACGTACCTAACGGGGAATTTGTTAAAAAAGACTGCAACGTTAAAAATTGTTCTCAAATTTGGTACCTCTTTTATAATTATTTGATTTAAAGTCAATATTGTAGGGAATATATCAGAAAGCAGTCGGTCAGAGTATGTGTTTATATCGGTCATTAGCTTCCGAAAACTTAAAAGGTGCAATAACGTAAATTTTTCTCAAAATAAGACGACAGATTTACAAGTAGTCTAGGACAAAACCAAATACTACTCGTTTTGTACTGGGTACCAAGGTCCATTCAACTGTGTCTCGGTTTGTATGAGAGCGAAAATCAAGATTATTTAAAATGACAAAGACTCAAAAAGTAATGTCGTTCTGCAAATGTTTCATAAATAATCATTTTACTTTACTTATTAAAATATACTCACAGTACGTTGTTTTAATTTATCCTATAAAAAGGAATTTAATTTTACATAAGATTTTGTTTCTACCAGTCTAGTAGTTCCCGATGACATTACAACCCTAAACTTGTACAAATATCCCACACCAGCTGTACTTTCCGATATTTTGTGTCACCTAGATTACTCCCCCTCCCCCAAGATCATTTATCCTTCCTAAAATATATCATTCTAACTAATACTAGTTGGGCCAGATCAAAGTGTTTCACATTTTCCTCTCCCAAGATCTGGAAACTCTGCAGAGATGATGATTTCCTTTCTCTTTGCTAACACCCCACAATTCAAGAAGAGTGAATAATAATTTTATAGCTCTAACCGTAGCCTAATACATATTTTCGAGCAATTAATATTTTCCTCTGATTATTACAATTAATTTTACATCATAGTTTTATATCACATTTGGATGTATGAATCACAAAAAGAATTCAAATTATCTCACTTCATGCAAAATGGAATTGATAGGCGAGGTCTCATTCTTGTCCAACTGCCGGTGATATGATCTCAGTTTGACATGCCATTGCCAGATATTTGGGGTATTATCAATATGCCAGACCAGTAGAGCGTGGAGGCGCCAGACATCCTCTGCGGTCGCTTTGTCCCCGCAGAGGAAATGCTTTCCTTGTATGGAATATTAATTCATTAGAGTGAAGCTGTGAATTTGGATCATTATGTCCCGACAGAGCACGTTTTGTTCTTTATGTTGCTGAAGGTCCAATTCCTTCCAGACATTATTTAGGTGTGAAAATACTTTGAAAATAGGATTGATTTATTTCCTTGAGGTTTGAGTTTTAGCACAGATATAATTTTAAGAAGGAAAAATGAAACAAGACTTGTAAAAATATCTTTCAACTGTTGCTTTATGTACCCATGGGTATTGATCCTATGCCTAAGGAATGGACAGATATTGCTCCTAAAATCATACACGTATAGAGGGAGTACGCTCTCGTGTGTGTGAATGTTAGTAAAAATTTTAAATTTGTTTTGTACGCTCAATTTTTAAATGGTTTATCTAATTTTTCGACCAGAATATTTATGAATAAATTTCAAAATTAAGACCGATTTTCAAATCGGAATCTGGGTGAAACATGTTAAACCGTACAACGCACATCATTCCACAAAATTATATTTTTACACCTTTAAAATTTTCATTTAACCATGACAGACTGTATTTTCTACGTCAGAGAGTAATAGATATACTGTATCTATAAAAAAATATCTCCCTATAAGTATCATTTTTTATAAATAGTTTATATCTGCTAAACCTCAACCCTATTTTCAAATCTTTAGTTTACCACTATGTAATGATGTATAGGTAAGGTTTCAATCAACGAAAATTGATTTTATAAGTATTTTTTTGTTCATTTCATACAACATGATTAGTTGTAGGAAAACTTCAAAATTACTCATTGGAACCATCCGGTGTTTATACTATAAAGACAGTAGAAAATTTTATAATAATTCATTTTAACTAGAGATAAACAATCCTTTAATGAGAGTTATTTGATTTATTCAATAGGGCAACGGGATGAAAATGATAATATAATGAGTTAATAAGATGAAATGGAGGTTGCTTGTGCAAGTGAAGGGAGTTATAAGGGATAAGTAACGTAATTAAAAAAAAAAAAAAAAAAACTATATACCATGTGTTTTAGTAAAACAATAACATTTTATACGATATTGTTGTCAACGCCAACCAATAAATGTTAATGAAGATATTAGACAACTTTTTTCAAATGGTTAAGTTTAGGAAATTAGGTATATGTACGAACAAGAGAGTAGGCTATTCGCTATTGGTCTTATAAGCATATTAGCTGCAAGACACAAGTATCGATCTTAGAAAAATAGTCAGATGGCAATTGATTTTACCCAGTCGTTTTATTTTTTGCGCCTATTTATATTTAAACGAATTGAAACTCGTAGATATTTTATACTAAATTAAAATGACGTATGTTATAATTCGGCTTTTTTCAGCTTGTTTGACCAGTTATAATTAATTGTTGTCATCCTTTAAGTAAAATTTGTTGTTTTACACCAAGGAAATATACACTTCTACCGAATTCAGTCTAAAATATTTAAATTCAAAATTTCTAGTTTGGAATACATCTGGATGATAATTTGTTTGTATACATAAGCCTACACATTCCTTTCTGGGCTAGATGTCTATCTGGTGACCCACCATAGATTACAATACACCAGTCCTCAGTAACTCTTCAATTGCCCTTTGTGTGCTGAAGGTGTTTATTGGCTCTCAATTTTAATATTTTAAAGTAATTTGTTTTAACATTGAAGAGTTTGTAAGATACGTTTAATATTCAAAATATAGTTGTATACGTACATTTTTTCGAAACATAACTATTCTCAACAATATTCGATGGTTTTATTGTTTTAATATTAATGAAAAGTAGTGTTTCAGCCGTTTACCGGCTTCTTAAATCGTTACTTTTTATATACATTAGTTTTATTTTAATAATAATAATTTATTCATTCTATTTTCAATCACAAATATTAACTTTGGTGTTGATGAAATATTTTTCAAATTTTAAGTTAGGGGCATTATTGAAACAGAGCCTTCTATAAGAAAAGGGCTTCTAAAGTTGATTTAACAGCATTATTTCTACATTTCATTATGTAGAGGCAGCAATTTTCATTGAACTTAGGATACCAAAAACAGTTAAATAATTACAGTAATTTCTTCATGATACGTGTTAGAGACATAATAAAAAGGTACACATTTTACAAACTTCCAAAATGTACAGCTGCAAAAACCATTTTTTTTTTTTAAATGATCACATCAGTTCTTTTAAGATAAACTTATGAATTTTCCCAATTACTTCTACTAAACTTTTCTGAAATTAGCGCAATTTATTTGTAATAATTATAAATTTACAGTAATTTGTCGAGTTTATTTCAAGAATTCAACTTTGAATAACGGCGTTAACATTGTTTTTTTTTCCATCTATATTTTGTTAGCGATTATGAAATTTTACTATGGGCATTAGGGATCACGTTTGAAGAAAATGTAATATAAACAAATTGTTTATGAATATGTAGAAAAAGAGGATTCTGTTTTTATGTAGGATTTACTGTTATTTGTATTTATATATAAACAAGTCGTATTATGTGTACGCCTTATGCTGGGAAGCGATTAACGATAACCAAAAGGTCCTTTGTTCCTTCCCACTTTATGTGGTATATTTTTGACTTAAAATATTATATAGTTACAGTATCAGGCCTTGGTCCACAACCCACTAATATCGCGGGTTTTGAATTATTTCACGTATATTGTTAGACTAGATCTGTCAAATTATTTCGACTACATTTTGAAAAATGACTGTTAATCAAACAATTCACACAGAGTATAGTATCAGGTTGTCTTAGACTAGTGATATCATATGTTCTGGGATATTCCTCTTGTAATTCTGAACCTTGACCTATCAAATTGACTTCGACTACTGTCGCAAAATGCTTTTCTGTCCGACAGCTAGACTCTCACACACTGGTAGGTGTAAGTCAGACCGTGATGGACCACCCACTGTGAGCGTGGGCTCACCACTTCAATGAGTGCATTCTCAATGGGCGCTAATGTCCTGTCAAGAGGCCAAGTTCGAACCAGAGCATATAGTATAATAGGAGTGGCACTTGTATCGCCTAGTCTTGTCATTCAAGGAATATAGTCAAGATTCAATTTGAACTTAATTGTGCATTTAATAGTAAATATGGTGATAATTTTTATTTAATTTAACACTTATGAAACGTATATAAGAACTAAAAAAAATTAAAATATTGTAATTTTTAATTATTTTATTTCTCTATACGTACTGAGATATTTAAAAATTCTTTATTGTCTGATTTTCATGTAAATAATTATATTTTGTGGCCTTAATGTCGACATTAACATTATTATTATTATTATTTTTTTTTTTTACCGTGTTAATTATTGGAAATTTATATACAGGTAACATGAAATTTTTTTTCTCCATCTTTGACTAGGGTAAACAATCCTTAGCTTATTTATGCAAATCCATTTTTATTTTAATATGTGTTCCTCTCGTTTTTAATTACCATTTTGTTTCCTCTTATCTCTTCCAATGGTTCTTATAGTTTTCTTCTCAAAATTGCTACATGTTTCAATGTCAATAGTCAGTGGTAGTATTTGTTCGGTTATCATAAATTTATTAGTTTCATTGGTTAGCTTAATTACTGAATAGAACTGTTATACAACCTTCATGTTTTCATCATTATTGAATCTCATGATGAATTAAAACTACCATTTGTAAAAATACTAAAGGATGGTGTAGATAATTGGCTTTGACATCAGTTTTGGGGGTCCAATATTAATAGGCCTCGTTAACAACATCTACGTAATTAAACTGAAGATAATAATGGTCTCTCTCCAATTTTAAAAGGAATTAATCATGAACGTAACATTATAATACTGAGAATGTTTATTAGCAATAGAAAAATTTATAATTAGAAATATATGAATATTACAACCACAAAATTACTACTTTATATTAAGAGAATGCAAATTAATGTTGTATACTTGTCTATTTCATTCACTGTAGGGTCTGTATATAGTTTTAGAGGTTACTGTTTTGCATAGTGGCTAGCGTTGTCGTTTCGCTTTGTAACTAAGTAGTGTCAAGTTTTACTTCGTTGAGAGCTTAATAAGTTACTATGTTGACTTTGTATCACAGGATTAAGGTGGGCAGTACCAGACTGACTAGGTGTACTCTTATATATATATATATATATATATATATATATATATATATATATATATATATATATATTGATCGGTACTAGTAGGAGTACCTACAAGTTTTTAAAATAGGGGTTGGTGATGTCAGATTACAACTTTCCCAATAATTTAGTAAAAGGGAAAGTTGTATTTGAAATACTTACAGCACAAATATGCGTACAAATATTAGGTGTTTTTTTATAAATCTATCATTATTGTTAAAACAATTTTGGTGTAATATAGTTTTCTTGAGAATGCAAAAACCTTTCATCAAAATCAATTAATATTGTTAATTACCCAAGAGAAGAAAAGTCACTTTTGAGCCGATTATATGGAATTTTTAATATATATTATTGTATTTTATTTATTTTATTTTATTTTTTACATCACTACGGCTAAAGACGGTTAACAATCGTTATGCAATTTAGGTTACATCCTTTACAGCAGAGCCAATAAATATATGCATGTGATTTTTTTAAATTAATTTATTTTTTTTTATTTATTTTTTTTATTGCGGCCACTTTACTACAGGTTTCTACAGCCGCATTTACTTATTCTAGGAATACAGTACGTGGTCAAAGTTGATAATGGTTATGGTGTGAACAAAGCATAACCAGCTATCGTAATTAAAAATAATAATACATTTGAACTGTTTTCTAAAATTTTCCTACAAGCTAGTTTTATCTAAGCATTTTTTTTTTAGTTTTCTTTTATTACTATCTTTAGTTTTTATTTACTCTATTTTTTAAAATCTTTTCATGAGTGACAAATCATTACTTAATAGTTGAATGGTTTTACCCACTGAAAGAATTTTAAAACTTGATATAATTTCCATCTTGTAGTAAGTTATTCTATTAATTAGGGTAAAATATAATATATGCAGTACTCCATTGATATTGATATCCTGACCACAAATCATCAGTGTTTGTTTTACTCCTAATATCGCTCACACTACGATTTTATTGAATAATTCCTTCCACGAATAGTTCTCATTATGAAATATCACAATTATAATTCAGTTCGATTTTCTGTTCTTTAGATAATCGGTGACAACCACGTTTCCCTTTACTTTTATTTTCAGTTAATTTGTCTTGCCCTAATTTTTATATAAAAAACTAATAATTTCATAATCAACACAACCAGCATCAGACGTTAAAAGGTGTGTACGTTTTAACACCAGTTCGAGATAATTCTTGACAAAACCGCTGTGAAAACATTGAAAACAATATTATAATTTTGATATTTTATCACCAACGAAACTTGGAATTTTATTTTTTAAACTATGAAGAATGTATTTCTATAAGATAAATGTTGGTATTTTACCTAGGCATGTAGAAAGATTTTTTATTTAACGACAATAATATTGTTTCCCCAAGGACAAACAGACCATTTCATCATTTTAATAAGATATGTGATCTTGTTTTACTAATTCAAAATCATTACTCTAGGTTAGCAAATTTACCACATTAAAAGTAAAATACTTAATGGAGTAAGAATAACATAAAAATTCCATTATATCAAGGAAGACATATTGGATTAATTGTTATCCCAAAAGAGACATAAAGTGGCAAGCCTGGTAATAAAAGCGGAGAAATTATGGGTTAGTAGAGTGATTTAAAGCCTACTCAAGAACGATCTGTATCGTTAAATGGAGCAAAAAGGTATTGTGCGTGGGCAGAATTATAGAGAGTTGGGTGAAAGATGTGACAAGTGTCGTGTTTTGAGTTTAACCCTTATCGTGTGGATTTCATTCCTATTATTAATTTAATTTAAATCTAAGTAATACGATGATTACAAATTTATTTAAGTATTTTTATAATGTTTTGAAGAATTTTGTAAATAAATGGCGTTAACTCTTGATAGGCCCATGCTAATTGATTCACGTTTTTTTTCATCGGTTGAAATAATTTCAAAAATTCGCCAAAAATAGAAATTCTATCCCAATCATAATGTGATCCATAGCTTTTTTTTTAGGGAAAGGTCCAAATTAATCATATATGTAACTAAAAATTTGATTGGTGCAAAATTGTAAAAGTTATAAGCTCAGGAAGCAAAAAATTTCAAAAACGGAATATTTTTTTCTAAATTCAGGCCTAAATAAATACTATAAAAATGTATAGGCCTGGTTATACAAAATACACAAAAGTTTCATAATTTAGTTGTGAATAGAAATATGTAATAACATTTACCAATTTCAAAGTAGTTTTTATGAAATAGATTTTTTTATGTCCGTACTACACAACGGCACTAAAATTTAGCCTATTTTGAAACATCAATCTAAAATGTATCCTTTACCCAAAAATGAAATTTTTTATACCAAATTGTAGAGAATAAATCATAGAATAGAACTGTAAACTTGAACATTTTATATAACTTACCATTTTGTAATCAGAAATTACGAAACGAAATTTCGTTATGTATGTTATGAACTCACACCTACAAACATAGCCTACACTGTTTACTAAATAAAGCTTTTCTAAAACTAATTTCACTAAACAAACACAATAACAAACACTACACTTATTTATTTATATATAAAACACAATTTCATAAACGTTATTCACTATAAATCAACAAAATAACATTCAATTCAGATCAAACTAACTAACATCTTTTGTTTTTTCGACGAATATCGAACTTTTGAAGCTTTACTAACCCACTAAAACCTAATTTTTTTAATTAGTAAAATTGTGTTTCGGGTTTTCAGATTGACTTAAAATATTTAATTTTGATAGAAAAACCTCTCGGCTTATGTTTATAATTAGGCCTATCTTGTACAAAAAGTAGATAATGCAAAAAGTAGGCCTGGAATACTCTAATAGGATCGCGGTCGGATAAGAATAAGATTTGCGTAAGAAAGATCTGTTAACAATGATCAAAGAAAGAAATCTAGACAAAAACTAAATGAAAAAAAAGTGTAGATCCAGCTAATATCCCTTAGGATTGCCGCTCCTTTATTCACTATAGGTAAACCACTAAAAGCCATTCGATATAAATCCAAAGTATTGAGATATGTAGACATTAGAAAATAAATAAGGAAAACAAATATAACAAACTACAAAAAAAATTAAAAAATTTAATAAAATTATTGAAGATTTATTAAAACTCTGGAATACATAAACTGAAACTCGAAGGTTGTCAGAGTATATGCAAGTTTATTCCATATTAGTAATAAATAGTAATTTATTTTACTTATGTATTCGTATACCTCTTTAGTCGATTACGCTTAAAATTTCACTGAAATTTGCCTTTGACGATTTAAAATTTATAACGTCCATTTACGCGTCCATGTTTTATTTTCACTATGAACCATAACTGCAGACTTGAAAATCTGTGGAGAAAGCATTACTAAATATATATATATATATATATATATATATATATATATATAAACATAAATATAGCCTATAGGAGCATAAGCATAAAATAGACTTAATTTTAACACGGGTCATCAAAGCCTTCATAAAAATCTGTTCTGTGGTTCATCCGCTAAGGCCTAAATGGAGAGAAAGCATTGAATACTACTGTTTTTAGATTGCGGGAGTATTTCAATACATTTTTTTTTTTTTTAACGAAAATCTAGAAATATATATATTTCACGATAACCTTTATAGTTTCTAATTTGTCAGAAACTAAAACAATAATAGGCCTATAAAATAAAACGTAATATATATATATATATATATATATATATATATATTAGTAATTAAATGTTAATAGTAATTATTAGAGTTTGTGTGTTTCCTAACCATATGAAAGATGATGAACCGAAAATAATTTGATCCTGTTTACTCATTAATCCCTGTTCATATTTATTTAATTGTTATTAACTACTGTTTCAAAAGAGGTGTTATTATTTTCTTGAAATAATAACAATAATTCACTATAAACAGATACACACTAGACAAAATAAAATAATAATATGGTGAAAGTTATAAAAATTCCGTACTGCATTCATCTTTCAAAGAAACCCCTATTGTTTTATTATAGGGAATTAAACATGATTGACACACTTTTCCCAGTTTTACTTTTAATTTCCCTATTGTGAAATAGATATAAAATACTAATGAGAAATTACGAGCAAATAATTGCTGAACATACCGAGAAGCACTATAAAGTAACAGTTAATAATGTATCTAAATTAACTAGAAAAACATGACAAAACAGTTTGTTGTGAAAGTTTACAGTCAACAATTAACCTTCTGCTTTACTTTTGTAATATTAGAATATTAATTTCTGTAATATATGACACAATTATATATATTATTTCCTCCATAAATTATGTGTTCCTTCAACTCATGCCCTACATTTGTTTGCCACTTATGTTATTTGAAATTATTATAATATATATTTTAAGAATCAGAAGACTGATAACTTTTCAAAATTATAATGGTGAATCACTCTCGTACATTTTACAATATCACATATATTGCCTGGATAAGACCCAACTAGATTCACTAAAAGGGCGACAAAAACATTGTTTAAAATAAATTTAAATCAGAAACAACACACATGCAAACTAAAACCAATGTTTAACACCTTGCACATTGACAGATGTCTTCATACATTTTCTTGATCATTTCATGTTAGGTTTGTAGACAGTGTGTGATTGCAAAAGAATCAACTACGAGATTATTTCAGATTTATCCCTCAACAAAATGTGTGATTTTTACGATTATGTTTGTTTGTGAGTGTGTGCGTTTTGCTGAGACTAGACGTTTGTATTTATTACTTAACTGTATTTTATATACGGACACATTTTATTCTTACCTCCGCATTTGTTTCATTATTTTGTTTTTTGGCAACTGAAATCTTGATGAACCAAAACTTTTTCAAAAACCAAAACTCAAATTTCTTATTTACGAGATATATTTTGGAAATGGGTTATTTTGAAGTGAACGATTTACGAAGTGCTAAATGTTTTAAGATGACGTACCTACATGATTATTATTTTTTATATTTATTTTTTCGATAAACTCTTTCATTTAAATTATTACGAAAGCTAGTTTAATTTCTTTTTTTGTGTGTGGTGTGTGTTTTATGAATCGGTATAGGAGAAAGTTACTCTCATGTTTTTACCTTTATTATTTTTTTTTTTTACCGGTAGTAAATTTCCCTTTGAAGATTACAAAAAGGTAAACATAGGTTGACCTAGAAGGGAATAATCTGACTATTTGAGCAGTAAATATGAGTAATGTATTTATGATTTTATAAAGCAAAATTTGTATGTTACTATCCGATATTGACTAACGTAACAGTCCTTTTCCTTTGAACGGAATGTTCTTTTTGTCCTTGAAATGTTGGCTAGACGTTGTGAAACAAACTTGGCCGCTATTTTGGATAATATCCAGGGAACTGAATTTGAATTTTATCAATGTCCTCCTCTTTGACGGATATTTAAAAAGATGCTTAAAATAAAAATAACTAATTCTGTACAGATTACTCATTACTTATGTACCTATTTGAATAAGATTACATAATTTATTTTAGAACAACGAAATAAAAGCAATTTTTTTTAGACACAAAATTTACAATAGGTGAAGTCATCTTTGAAGTGGTTAAGGTCAGCATCAATCATCTCAGCTGATTTTGTTATTATTATAATTATTAAATGTTCAGAGATAAGAAACAAATAACATTTTAAAATGTAAGTTTTAATTTTTTTTCATAAGAGTAAACTCAGATTAATCATTTTTCGTCAATTATAATAAAATGAACCAGAAGTAAAACAAAAAATAAATTGCACAAACGTCCTAAATCCTTATACAATATCAAACCAATCTTCTATATATTCGAACCATCCATTCCGAAAGACAACACAAGTCACATGTGCAATCAAACAGACAAGATACGCGTAAATAGTTGTTGAATTAGTCGAAATTATCTGAATCATGTTATCGAAAATTGACAATGTTATCATTCCTCATATTTATCGATAGTTAAAATGTTATATTTAAATAAATATGTAAATTCGAGGCAAAGCATTTTTGTACATCTCAAAATGGTTAAAAAATAGCAATCTGATTTTAAACATTTTTGTAACTTTTTTTGATAACATATTTGGCAGCGAAAAATATTTAAAAAAAAAAAAATTATTCTTTGTTTTAGACGAAAAAGTAAAAATAATCATGGTCGTAGACGTGCTACTTATTTAACTGAAAATCTCAACGGCATTTATTACCTCCAAATTTATCTTATGGTATATTTTTCATTTAGACAGTTTAAATTGTTCCCTTGGTTAAAAACCTTAAAATTCCGTCAAAGATGATTAAAATAAGTTGGGCAAATTTTACATAGACCCAAACGATTGTTCAAGCCGAAACAACATTTTAGCTAAATTTAATCAAATATTATTGGAGTTGATAATAAAAGTGATTGTTTTTACAGTTGTTACCCGCTTTGTCATTATTCAATTTCACAATTTATTCCAAAACTCATATCAGTCTTAACGATAACTTATTTCTTTCTTTCCTCAAACTGCGACAGTACGCAAAGAGGATGATTTAAAACAAATATTGAATGAAACACAGTAGACGTTAATACACGCACGCTATACAATAACATATACATTGTTATCAAATATACTCACAAAGAATTCTAACAAAATGACTACACTCTCTACTATATGGATTTCACTTGAGTCTCTCCTATTATTATTACCTTGCAACGACACTATTATTTACTGTTACCTACTCGCCGCTCATCAAGAAGGACTGACTAATGAGAGCGAAATTAAAGAGCTACAAATGTCTTTGTTAGGTTGAATGAACTAGCCTAGACCGAGTCTATTGTATTGCTTGGTCAGTCTAACCTACATTAGACGAGACTAGATTAGTAATCTGTCGTCACTAACTACTTTGGTCGTAACCTTGGTCGTCATTTAAAACAAAAGTTAATTCAAATACAACGGGACTGGTTTCATTAATATATCGATTATGGTTGAAAACAAGGCTTTGAGATCGAGAATCATGTCTTAAATTATGACGGGAACTATTTTTTGTTAAATATCCATGTACATAAAGTTATATTTGATTGCATAGAAGATAAGTTAGTGATATTGTTAAAGTGTAATTGTTGAAAAGTATTAATAATCTCAATCAAAAAGTTAATAAAGCTTGTTTGTTTTAATTCTCAGTTTTTACAATAGTAACAATAAAAATGATAAAAATATTTTTTTATTTAGGTGTAAAATAGGATATAAAACGTCCCATGCCACCTTCGTTAGTCAGAAAAAATGAATCACACTTTTTTCAGTACTTCATTTATAAAAATCGTAGATTCAAATCCTTCATTGTGTGAATTTTTATGAATATTTAAATTGAGGATGTGTAATTTACATTTTGACTTTTCAAATCAAATGTAACTATTTTCCTCACCTAAGTTAGAAGTTATATATAAATATATATATTTATTTATTTATTTATATAACATTAATAATTCCAATTTAATTTTGCTTCAGAGATGTAAACATAACCTGAGAAGGAATCAAATAAGTTAAAAATTGTTGAACCATAGATATGTATCACCATTTTTGACCAAAATTACACCAAGTGAATAATAAATTAACAGTGTTTATTAAATGCTAAAAGATTTCGATGAATTGGGAATCTAAAAAAACACACATTGAATATCGAACCGGCTCTGAAGTACAATACCAGCTCATAGAGACAATACTCAGACTCCCACAATTCTTTTTAATGGAGAACATGAACAGGATTTTGTCTAAATATATCAGATAATCGAAAGTATCTGTACTAAGTGCTTGAGTAGTGGTCATTGACGATTTATATTTGTTCGAGTTAAGAGCCTGGGTTTGTGAAACTTTAAATAATAATAATTCCAAAATCAATTTTAGAATGTTGTTTAAGATTAGATATTTTTAACTCTAATTTATTTGACACTTTATTTCCACCCAAATGAGAATCAAGCGAAATCAAAAGTTTTCAATTATTTAATATACACTATTACGCTACGTTTCTAGATGTGATATTGAGTTTTATAAAGGATCATTTTATAGGCCTAAAATAAGAACATATTGGAGATTTATTATCGTATCAAATGCACAGAATAATACTTAATGTTCATTGCAAATATAAATACAAAAATAAATGCAAATTAAAATATAAACACCGAGCGCCCACGAAGTAGCTCCGTGAATTGAACTATTTTAAAAATTTTAACTATCAAGGTGAGCGAAAAGTTTCTTATCTGTTAATTTATTATGTAAAAACTTGAAAACATTGTGAAAGTTGTTTTGTTTATTCCATCTGACGGATATATTTTATTTAGTATGTAGGGATATTGATCTTTTTTTTTTAATTTTTGAAAAATCGAAATTATTGTTTAGCCGTATAATTAAAATTTTTGATAATTCAGCATTTTAAGGTCGCCGTATAAAAAAACTCCAAAGTACGATATTTCAAAAAGTAGATTTATATTTTAATAAATATTTGTAAACACTAGCTTCAAAAAAACCATCTCCTTCAATGCTCGGTTATAATTTATCGATGAAACAATTTAAATTACAAGCTGTTATAAAATATATAATTATGAAAATGAGTTTTTCCGATTTCGTAAACCGAGTTTGTAAAATATATATATTTATGTTATAAACAATTGCCCTGATTTTTTTTTTAATTTTTTTTTTTAAGTCAAGTAAAGCAAAACTATTGTATAAGAATAATTGCAAAATAAACAAATTGGATCTTCGTTTCTGTAATTAAAAACTCAATTTTAAACTATCGGATTTACAGAACGAGTATATGGCACCGGAAAATCAAACTGAAACCTTACTTACATATTATTTTTCAAAGTGCAAAACACTTTCTATATTATTTAGTTATTTCCTTTAAGAAATATATTGAAAAAAAGTCAATAATAAAAAGCATATTTGTTACTTTCTTATTACAGATAGTTTTGCCGAGATGGCGATTATAATTAGGCTATTATTACATTTGTGTAAGGGTTTGTAAGAAAGTTATTGCAATGTTTTTTACATAATTTGTTTTACAAGTACATAACAATTGATTTGAATAATTTGCAAAAATATAAATGGTATGGGTAGGAAAATTATTTAACCTAATGTGGTTGTTCCGATAATAACTTCCTTAACCCTAGAATGCTACCCTAGGTGAATTCTTACCAGTGCTCCAATTCAAATATTTGGTACTAGGTAGCAGCACTGGACTTTGCGGCTCCAACTATTCTCCTCTTTAATGCGTCTGTACGTGTAGACAGTATTGATATATATATATATGTTTGAATAATTTTTCATAAACAGTAGACCTCCAAGCACTAAAATTAAAATTTGTTTTCCTTTATTTAATAAAATAAATAAGTTAATAAATCCAACAATAGAAATTTTATTTATATTAGTTTTATATATATATTCAAATTTTGGTAACCTTTAACTAATGCTTGATAGAATAAAACTAGAAAAATAAATTCACAAATAGTACGTTTTTTTATTCAAACGTGTTTCAAAGGCAATGACAAAGTTTCCATCTTTAAAATTTATTATTATTAGAATAATTATTGTAGCCCATACAATACTAAAGATGGGCGACTTTGTCTTCGAAATGCAGTTATAGTTTAGTTACGTAGCGCATGCAACACTGAAGATGACCAATTTCTCGTTGAGACTAGTTTCAATAAATAAACGTATTATTTGTGTTCAAGTTTTATTCTATCATGTAGGTATACCATCTCACTAGTCAAGTTTAATATTTATCTTTAAATAATAGATAGTTTAATTTAATGGTTCAATAATTAATTGTCTATTAAGTGGTAATAAATTCAATATGAAAATAAAACATTAAAACAAACTTAATGTAAGTTTTTTAAAGTGTAAAATGTATTAGTCTATTATTTAAAAAAAAAAATCTTAAATTGTTTAACCCGAAAAATTCAAGGGGTTTGAATCTCATCCATTTAGCATTTAAGTATATCAAGAGTGTAACATTTTTAATAGACCTTTAGATATTAATAGACCTAAAGATAGAGTCACTAAATAAACCGATGTGGTAAACCTGACAATTTTTGAACGAACAAACCATTCCATGTTATAATTTACAATCGCGTTTAGCTAAACGTGAAACAAATTTCTCAATAGCTATTTTTTTTTATTTTTATAATAACGCATACTTTGTACACACAAAAATCACAATAACGTTACAATTCATTTGCATTCGGTTAATCTCGTTCAGACAGTTATAAAATGTAAAGGAACCACAGAATGTGTTTACCAAATCTATGTTGCCAAATCCAAGAGACACAATAGATGGGGGACGAGTGTAGCAGTATACAATCCGTTGCTATAAGATGACACTGCGCTATGTAAATCAAGCCCAAGTCAATATTAGCGTAATTTTTCAGTCCGAATTGACAGACAGGCGCAAAGTCATCTTGATCCGCCCTTCTTCATTTCCTCTCCAGGTGTTTCCTGTGCATGTATTGTTAAGGCCAATATCATTTTTGTATAAATAAATTTTGACTGCAGTTCTGTCTTATGTCATTCGGTTAGGGATTTTTTCAGCTAGTGTAAGAATAATTAATTGCGATGGAATATTGCTCAAGAGTATCATAAAAACTTGATACGATTTAAAAAAAATAATAATACCCATCATTAGTTGATACAGTGAAGAATTTTGTAGTTTTTTATGTTTACAAATTGTTTTTCTATTTCCATCTTGGTATTTATATGTGCAGACATGTTTTCAAAATGAGTAATTCCAGACCTACGTAAAAATGAACTACCAAAACTTTATTCAAAAAATCCCCACTTTAATATTATTTTAACTCTCATTTAAAAACTTATTTATATTCGCTAATTCCACTAAACCTCAACTATACCTAATTTTTGTGATATTTTATAATTTCCAAATTTTAAATTTTTATCATTTAAATTTTTTTAAATATATATAAAAAATTTGTTTTTGATCACAAAAAGTATGTTTGGTATTACTAATTACCGATTTTAAATTTGTATAAAATGAGCTAATGTGGATGGAAATACAACGTTAAAGTAAAATATTTATAAATAATTGCTCTTTTAAAATTTGAAATTTACTTAACGATTTTTATGGTTAACGCACTTGTCCAATAGTTCGTAAAATAGAACTATTAAAACAGAGGCAATATATCGTATAAAAATAGTGAACTATGAAACTTTTTAAATACAACAAGAAATACAACCATTTTTTCTATAGTGAAACAAAAATGGTGCGAAATTATTCCAATGGTAGCTTCGGTAAACATTTCATTGTTTCTCTCATTAACGTTGAAAAAAAAAAAAAAAAAAAAAAAAAAAAAAAAAAAGAGAGAGATAACGTTAGCTAAAATTTTGGTATTATGAAATATAATTTTGGCAGTTATTTCCATTATGTTATAACAACAGATAATTTCAGAATCTTAGAAATTGGTTTTAACTTTAGAAATGTAAAACTATTGTTAGTGACGTTGGTTAGAAATTAAACAATCATGAGATTAAGACACCATTTATTTATGTATGGTTGGTGTTCGGACTAGATAAGTACTAGGGTGGAGATCACGCAAATGATTTTGCATAGAGCACCCAACTATATATTTATTTTTATATTTTTAAGAAATATATGCGGAAATCCATCCAACGTGATGCATTTTCTTTTTCATATAAATTTTATATGCAAAGTCAGTGTTGAGCAAAATTATAGTTATGTAAAATATAGGTTTGTAATAATTATTTTTTATATTTATATGTTGAACGAAAAATAAAAATAAAATAAAATTTATAAAATAAAATATTTTATTTGCACGTATTATACAATAATAGAGTTTGTTTTCCAATACCCCGTTGGATTTTCCCATTGTTGTTTAAAGTCGAAAAAATCTCTCGGCCATGATCGCCTTATACAAAAAATCAGATAAACATAATTCCCCAAGTTCTCAAAAACGCAGGGTCAGAAGAGAACAAGAGTTGGTCAAAAGAGACCTGGAATAGTAGAGAAGGATTTGACCCAATGCTACGTAGAAAACATTAAATCCAGCTAGGACTCTCGGTAATTAAATAACACTCCACAAATTTCAGACTTTACTCAGTTCCGTCTAGAAAATATAGTTAAATAGTTTGTAAATAATTCATATATATATGTATTACATTTTTTCAATATATGACTATTTATTGTTAGTACTGTTATTAATACGGAAATCAATTAACATGCCATTTATTTTAAGTAAAGTCTACAATTAAACTCCGTAAAAAAAAAATATATATATTTTTTTGAAATGGCGTTCAATTGACTTTATTCAAGATCAAAAAAAAATAAAAAAATGTCTAAAACTATTAAACCCGAGAGGTTTTTAGCCTCTAAATAACAAGGAAAAATATTCATCACCAAAAATATCACTTCCATAGTTGTCAGTCACGAAAGTAAAAATAAACCATGCTCAACGACCATACAAATTCGTTTGTTAAAAATATTAATTTGCTTCTATTTTATTGTAAAATAATCCTCCGAATAAATCATATTTTATAAAAACTATTTCAATTGACGGTAGTCAAGGTTTGTTTTCGTTTTTTGTGTGAAATCCTATTTTAAATTTAGATTGGAGTATAACATTCGTGGGTAATTAATAATCCATTTCACTAAATATGAACGATATCTGTAGAGATAATTTTCATAAATTACGTTTTTTAATTATCTCAAGGACGATTTCTTTAGAGTTTTAATAGTAGACCATTCAAAGAATTTTTTGGGGGAGATGATGACCCTTGCGGGTTCTTATAAATAAATATATTAATAAAATATCATCAAAACCTTTGAAGCCAATTTTAACAAATAAAAACTTTTTATTTGTCCTTATGTCAGGAACATCATAACCCCATTGTTAACTACTTTATGAATGTCAAAAACGAGATTTTCAAAATGAGAGCACAACAAGTGAGGATAGCATCTTGATTTTTAGAAAGTTGTATACAATTTTATTAAGATTTATTTTTAAAAATAATGTTTTTTTTTGTTTTTTTTTAACTTAAATAATAAAAACAAAACAAAAATATGCAGTATTTGGTGGTTTTTAATTAGTCTACAGAATTGAAACACATAAAAGTTTTGAAAAAAGATAGGGTATTTTACTACAGGGACTTGCATTCCAATAAAAAATATAACCTACAGAAGATATGTATCTTAAAAAAATTTTGTAGTCTAGTTCTAATAGTTACAGGACTATTGACAATTAATAGCACTTACTTATAACACGTTTTACAGAAGGTAATGTTATTTGGTTCAATTGACAATATATTACATTATCATACTAACATTATTTTAAAGTTTTTGATATTTTCATTGTTTCATTAAAATTTTTCACAGTTTACTCAAACTAAATTGAACGAGAATAAAACACTGCACAGTGCATGTATACCGTTAACGGCATGTGCTTTGCGGAATGCTACACAGAGAATGTGCTGGATTTTCGCCGCATAATGGTCTGCCCATATCCGGCACTATCTGCACATCAATCTATAGGCCTCTTCCTCAAGACATCCCATGGATTTATGTGGCTTTCTTCCAGTGATTCATTTACTTCCAACAATCGGCAAACCTACTCTATAAGGGAGGAAAGTATTAGCAGTGTGGGAACCTACCTGTTTAATAAATTTTACTATTTTCTATTTTACGATAATGTTTTTGTCGTGGATAATATTTTGTGTGACTGTTTATCTTCTGTACAACATGGGTTACAGAAAAGGCGTATCAGTTATGGGTTATTTGTGTACTGGGTCGTGTTTTAGCTAAGTTATTACCGGAAACATGAAATGGGCCTAATCCTTTCCAATAATCAAAGGTCTGAGAATATAATATATAGGCCTAAAAGCTATAAATAAAATATAAATTTAGGTCTACTCTTTATTTCATTACAAATATCAAATATCGAGAAAAATAAAAACAAACCAAACAAATTAGGAGTAAATTTGCGATTTCAAAAATTACTGTTTATAGTATATATCATGTATAATTTTTTTAAAGGCTATAAAAAATGTATGACAAAAGTATTATATTATACAATTCCCTCAATTTAAGCTTAAGTTTCACTTATCCCGCTGTAGAGAGCGCATTTTAGCTAACTTGATCAAATTAGTATAGAAATAAAATTTTTCCTTGGCCACATGAGTTAGCAAAACAAAAACCCCAAATCATTTTTTAAAGGCATTACACACAATTCCGGTTTAGTTTAGTATATTATTTGTAACTAAATGTTATATAATATCGAAAAATTACTTGGTGTGTTTTTCTTACACCTGAAATTTAAATTCATCTACAATATTTATACAATCGATTTCAAAAAACGATACAAAAACAGTTCACTAACTATTTTATACCCATTCGCAAAACCAAAAATCAAAAATTCTCAGTAGCTGTTATGGGGTATACGTTGAAAGGTCTTTTTTTACGTAATTTAAAAATAAAATATTTTTGAATTATATTAGTATTTAAATAGAGACTACAGTCCACTTGTTGCTTCTATCAAGTCATAATTTCCCCCTAAGCGTAATTGTATTTGATTCGAATGACGTTTTTAATGAAGGCCTTAAACTTTTGTTCTTTCTTTTTATATTATTGTTTTTGCTTTTCCGCGGAAGTTTGGATAATTACACCATATCTTCTCACAATCAATATATCTGATTTTGAGAAGATATATCTTTTATACACTTTACGGTAGATATTTTGGTTTCTTACCAATACATCCAGACCGGACATATTTTTTGTTTAGTATTGCCTCATTGGGTCCTTCGAAACTACAAATTAGCAAAAGTTAATAAAAATCATAAACATTTATTTTGAGAAATTTACATTTTCGTGATTGCGTCTCATGACACAGCTACAATTAAGTTTTTAGATATTTAAATAAATATACGGAATGCCTTGAAAAATATAACCATCTTATCTCTTATACCAAGTTTGATGAAAATCTGTCTACTAGTCTATGCTCTAGAGCACTGCATAATCAGATATTATTATTTATTTTTTTTAAATCAGGACAACCATAAACCCATATTTCTTTGATAACAATTCATTGATTCAACTTATCACCCAAGTTTCTGTATAGCCTACCACGCATATTTGTGAGAAAGTAAAACTGCTTTAAAGCTATAATTTCGCATTGTAAAGACAAATGTTCTTTCATGTATACTTTCAGTTTATCACCAAGAATAATCTTTTCACAAATTTTATAACCTTTACGCAAAACTTACGATTTTAGTAAATGACTACGATTTCGAAACTGTAATCAGAATAATCAGTCCCACCATAATAATAGAAAGTATCCTATAAAATTGGTTTTCCAAATCTTGAAGACGGATAATTAAAAAAGGAAACACAAATATCCTAAAGGATATTGAAAATGTATACTGAAAACCTAAAGTCTGAAAGGTTTACAACTTTATAGGACCTGAGCCTGACGAATGTTTTTCAATCTGTTAATATGTGTTTAACACATCGAATTCCTGTCGACATTATTATAGCAATCTCAACTAGATAGTTACCTATTGTAGCTTTCAAATTTTCCACAAAATGCTGGTCATTACAGTATATTTTCATGCACCAACGGAGTTGTAAGAACTCACAATTGTGACTAAAATGTTCAAAACATACAGGTCTATTTCAAAAGTATATAGATCTATTGTTATGTAACCTTTTATTGAAATTTCAAAAGTTAAAAAGTAACTTTTTACATTTTGAAATGTCAAAATGTAATTTTAAATTCACTGAAGCTTTACCAGAAAAATCTTTTAAGAGTTAGGAAGTAATATAAGATTTATAATGAAAATTATTTTTTGAGTCCTGGAAGCCTAAATATCAACAAAACAAGGAACAACAAAAACATTGCTTCCTTTACACCAATAAATGTAAAAAAAGAAAAATTCACTGAAATTTAGTTTACAAATAGTAATTTAGGAGTACATTAACAATTTATTATTATATATTTCTGCACCTCCTGCCGCTATCAAATATTTAGTACTGACTGATTTAACATAATTCACATACGAAATCTGTCTTTTGTATAAAATTCCGTATAACCTCTAATCCGTTGTATAACATTAAATAAAATTCTATGAACCAAAACAAAAATCAAATTGAATAACTGTGGTATATATCATGTTATAGGAGCAGACAATACGGGGAATATAATACGTAATTAGAAACAAATATAAACTTGTGTGGTAGATTCGTTATTATTACCGGTATCATTATTTAATAAATACCAATAAACAGTTCAATATCTTGATCCTATGCACTCTCCACTACTCGGAATTCCTCAGGGTTAGATATAGGAGCCTTCCTTTTATATTGCCGCTACTCATCAAGGCAAGTCATTAAGAACGATCCAGTTTCTATCTTGACTTGTATTAATTGGTGGTTCTTCTGTAGTCGAGTTTTGAGAGCCCTGTCAGTCAAAAATATCAATATACTTGATTAATTTTATACGTGCGGAGAGGTTAAGTTATCCCTTAAAGGTAAATGCATTGTTTTTGTTTTAGTAGAGGTACAGTCAGATATGTAAACCATAGACACGAAAAAAATAATTAGAAATAAACAAACCAGATCTCACAAAAATTACGTTTAATTTATCAAAAACGTTTCAACGACAAAGTTTCCATCCTCAATAATACATGAGGTACAACAATTAAATTATAACTGAGGTATTTAAAACAGATTTTTGCGTTGTATTTAAACGTTTTAAGATGTATTTCTAAGCCACACGCCACGCTATGATTTCCCGTTTTAAAACTGACTAACAATAAGCAAACACACACTTTTCAAATCTCGGGAATATGAAGGACCACCTCTTTCTGTCTCCCATCATATAGATTAATTTACGTATTCTTCCCCTATAATAATTAATAATGTATGCATATATATGTACTTGAATTAATAAGCATTTACATGATATATAATAATCTATTATAGTTATTATTGTTCTCGTATTATATCGAAAATTTTGTAAAAACTTAGTAATTTAAAAGTTGCAATAAAGATAGAACCTGATTGTATTATTTAATCCAATGCATATATAATTTGCATACAATAATTTAACTTTTTTAAATAAAATATATCTACCTTTTACCTGAAACATCATATCCTTTAATCTCTTGCAACCTGTCCCATCAACAATACAAGTGTGGGTACGTAACCGATCAAACTGTGCCATTTAAAGAGAGCAACCATTACAAAACGTCATGTTGTACACTTCTACCAGATGTTCGAATCAACTCTATTATACAGGGCACTAATACATATTTCATAACTCTAGCAATACGTTCACAGAGCGGTGAATACACTTTTTGAAAACATTTCGCTTTTATTACTCATCGTAAAAGGAAATAATGACCACCGGAAATTCTAGCTGCAAAGGTTAACTTGTTATAAACTGGATTTTAATATAATTTCACGTAATGTAACCTAGTCGCAGCTCGCCCACTGAGCAAAAGAACGTGTGAACGTTAAATATTCTTCAAGTGTTATTATGTTTTATCGTTGTAGATTTATCTAACATGTATTTTTGTAGAACTACTTGGTTTATTTTATACTGTGATGTTTTGTGTAAATGATCTTCACACTTATGAAAATCTAAGAGTGCAAAAACGTACTAAAATATATAAATAGATCTTGCAAGAAGACTTTTAAATCGTTTATAAACCATACAAAATTACATCACCTTGGTTTCTTAGGCATTCTATAAAATGTTAAATTGTATAGTACAGGTTAAGTGTTTTTAAAACCTTTGTTACACAGGTTTTTGAATCTCGTATTTGAGGACGTCACTACTTTCTGAAATAGGATATTCTCTACTCACTTGAGTCAGTGACTCGATCCTGACCGATTTGGAAGCGGTACATTTGTGAAGAAGCCTTCATTCCTACGCTTGTATAGGTGACCCGGTCCTGCCGGATCTCTTAAACATAGACTATGACTATCACATTTTCTTAGGAGACTCGGGTTTCTAAATTACAATTTAGATAATAACTTCGTTATTTGTCGTCGTAGAGAGGTGGATTTGGTGAATACAGAATTGAAATCTGCCAATGTTTATATAATATATTAAGCTATAAGTTCAATACACTTACATGAAAAAAAAGAAGTTTTTTAAATGGCCGTCATCTTAACATTTTAATTCGGTTTATTTACGTTTCAGGACGGTTTTATGTGAGCACTCTATAGTTTCTATACTGAATTTACTTTACTTTTTGTGGCCGGTATTGTAGTAACGTTTTTTGTTTATGCGTTTATTGTTGATAGATTTCATGTCGTATATAACTTCCAGTTTTTAAGATTAAAAAAAAAAATTCTAATTATTTATTATTAATTAAATATTTAACTTCACTTGGTTCAGTGATCATTTGTGATTTTCAATTAACTTCATTTTTTCTCATCATTTGTATTCCAATGCCATTTACTTACTAAATTATTGTTGTAGTCCAACACCATTTGAATGGTGTACATAAATTTGTAAATAAATATTGAGCTTGACTTGTGAGATAATATTAGATAGAATAAAACGTGAACACAAGATACATCACTGAGGATGGCGAATTTATCGTTGAAACGCGTTTGATTGAGTAAACGTAATTTTTGTGACATCTTGTGTTCCAGTTTTATTCTTGTGTTTGGAAATTCATTTGTGATCCAACACCATCTGATTGACATTTCACTTGTAGTACAACTCCATCTGATTGGTATTTCAATTGTAGTCCAATACCATCTGATAGGTATTGCATTTGTATTACAAATCCAATTTGATTAGTTTTTAATTTGTAGTATAACACCAGTTGATTGTTATTTCACTACTTGTAGTCCATCACCATTTGCTTATAATTTTAACAAAATTCATATTAGGTCTCCAAGTTATTGAAACACTCATGATTATATTAGTCATTGAAACGTTTTCTTGTAAATGATGAAATAGTATTATTGTTATTTATTTCTGGTTAACAATATTTGCTACACTGATTTATCTGAAGTTTAAAATCAACTTGTTTGGTCTTCAAAATCTTCTTTTTTTTTAATATTTCATTTATTGAAGTATGCAGAATTTCAATTATTTATTTTGTCTTTTTTATATTTTTAACGTAGTTGATAATTTGTTGACTACCAAAATAAACCTACTTTGTATTTTCCATGGTACGTATATAAGAGAAAGTAAGTGCAGAAAATTGATTCAACATGAAATCGGTTTTACGCCTGATCCGAATGCAAAGTACCTCGCTGTCTCCTTCATCAGTAAACCTGGCTTTTCTTCTCATTTCTGCAACCAAACATATAAATTTTGGTATGCACACTTAGTATTCAGATTATTTTAAAGTAAAACGTACATTAAAAGATTATATATATATTATAAATAAATGTAATATAAGGAATACATTTTAAAACTCAACTTTATTTACACAAGAAGCTTATAATTAGATAATATATTACTCTAAGTAAGACACAACACAAAATAAATAAAAATTGCATACACTTTTTCATTCACCCACCCTCGAAACTAAATAATAAGAAATCAAAACTAATTGTTACCAACAATGAAAGGTCGGTAGTTGTAAATGAAATGAAAAAAATGAACAATGAACATCTTTAGAAAAAAAATGTATATTTTTCTGGTTTCTGAGACTTGATACTTGAAAAATAAAAATAAATAAAAAAAAAAAAAAAAAACAGATTGATTGTTTGCGATTACCAAATTTACTCAATAGAGTGGAAGCTTGATAATCCGGCACGTTTAGGAAATTGGTAAAGCCTGATTATCAAGGTATTATTTTATAATCTAGCAAAAATGGTGAAAATGTTTACCCGTGTAGAATTTGGTGAACAGTGCCATAGAAGACCCGTCTCGTACGTATTGTAGATCTGAAAAGGAAATAACTTTTGCCGGTTGACAAGAGCTAGGAATGTTATTTGGTATTTATTAACTGCAAGCTCAAAGACAGATGTTATTTCGTCTGATAAGTCTAGCCTGCGTATATCATGGCGAAACTTGATATTATGAAACCTTACATTGGAAAATATGACATTCGACTTATGACTAATAGCAAAAGACCATTCTCTAAAAATATTTCACCTTTTCAACGATCATTGGCCCTATACTAGGCTTGCATTGTAAACTTTTTTCACCAAACCATTTGTACAACGCAATATCTAGTGTCTCTAGTTTAGGCTCTTCTATAGTATGCCGAGCGTCGATACTTTTACTAGTAGCAGATTCAGAAATAATTAGTTCTAATTTTAATTTTTTCTTTTTACCATCGTGTACAGTAGAGGATCCAATATTAATTTCGTACCTAATATTATTACTACACTCACATTTTTCTAGTCGACGTATTATGTTCTGTTTTTGGTGTATTGTTAGTGTCAAGTGCTTTACCTTCCTGATTTAGGGGTACTTTTTATAGGTTTTGAAAATATATTTGTAGGTACTAGAAGTAGCTGCAAGCTCAATTATTGTTCTTATTTGTACGACCAAGACATAAGACATACAACAGCATAGTAACTTGGTGGCCAATTTATTGTGTTTTACTCTATTTTTATGATTTGAGATATAAATTGTTATAAAAGGGTTCCTAATTATCGTTTTACTAATTCTATTGCATATTTTTAAGTTACAGTTTATATTTTTATAACACCCACGAGTTTTTCCTTTTATAACAATTGCTGTGATTTTGATTTGTTAATTTTTTACTGGTAGTTTTCGAACCGACATTTTTGAGGAAATGTTATCAGTGAATATTCTTTGAGACCTTAGAAGTTAATTTTTAATGTAATTTAATTCAAATCGTTATAGTTAACTTTAAAAAAAAATTAATTTTGTGTTTTCCTACAATAGCAGCTCAATTTACATTTTTTATTATTTAAAATGAATACACGTCATAAGATGTTTTAAAAATATGAATATATAAATTTTGATCGAAATTGGTCCATTACTTAGGTCTACATAGCACTGTACATAAAAGACCGACACATATAAATACTATATTCCACTCTGGGGATTCAAAACAAGGATTTGCTGAAAGAACTCGACATCGTATTTGTCTCAAAACATATATTTCTTTATACGTCGTATAGGCTTTATGTGAAAGAGTAAACAAAATAAAATAGAAAATATATATTCAAATCCTCCTACTCGAAACATAACCTAACCTAACATACCTTACTTAATTTGGCGAAATGGAAAGTTATTCTTTATTATGCAGAAGGCTAGAATATATCTTGAACAATTTTCTTAAAGAGGACAGTGCGTTTAGTAAACTGCCACATAAACTCAAACAGATAATAGAGGGCAAAGGGTACAGGTTTGTATATACTACCTATAAGATAAGCCACGGTAACAACAAAACCGAAAGACAACAGAATTTTCGAACAATGAAATTAATCAACTAACATCTTTTAAATGTTAAAAATGTCTGAACAGAATTCTTTTTTTTTTTTTCTTAAGAACAATTTATCATTTCATAACATAAAACATGTTCTAACATTTGTATTGATTAACACAAAATATCTATCAAAATATTTTGCACAAACATACAATGTACTAAAATATATAATTGTTCTTAAATAAAAAAAATAATCTACCATGTACAATTTTATGATAATATGTGGCATTATTTAAAGTGGAATATCAATATTTATTATTTGTTTTACAGGGAGACAAATGAAGAATTTGTTAATATATATATACAAAATAGCCATAAGTTATTTTATTATTTATTGTTGGCGTTCGAAGTTGCACCGCTGAGGAATTGAAATTGTGTTTACTAAAACTCTACAGGTCTTGGAAAACTTGAATTGTTATTAACAACCAAACTTAATAATTTTAACTTTTTCAAAGTTATAGTTTAACATTTTCAGCTACAAATCTTAAAAATATATGTAACTTTCATTATTTTTTTAATAGATACTAATAAGGAGTTAACTCCAAGATGTGAAATAACTCTGCTTGTATTTCAGATACTTGTACTCAAGAACAGTCTTCTAATTCTCTTATATCCAGTTTTATATTATATTGTTATGTCTACTGTGAAAATTATATCGTTAACTTGTGACGAAACATTAATCAATTCTTGGTTTTTAGAGGAAAATGTTCTTTAATTGATAATCCACGACAGGCTTTACTTTTACTTCTATGTCTCTGTTATTGAATGTATTAATAGATTATTTTCTTTTATCTTAGTAAGGACAAATTTTAGGCATACCTGTTGATTAAATTTGAAGTTATCATTTTAACTCCAAATAAAAAATGTAATGTGAACATACTGTTTTTAATCCAGTTCACCCTTCACGTATTCAGGTATGTATATGATTAAAATATAAATAATAACATTCAGCTTTATAAATAATAATTTATAAAGCTGTTCGTGTATAATCTGTACATGATGGAAAAAGTTTCCGTTTATTATGTAATATGTTTGATAAACAACTTTCCAATGTTTGCAGCGTAGATTGTTTATCTCGAGTGATAGCCGAATATTTATAAATTCAAATTTTTGTAACTCGTTACAACTCAGTTATAATAAAATATTAAATTAAATTTGTTTTAACAACAACTTTAATTGCATTAATATAAATACTGCTTAGAAATATTAAACCTATGATACGTTTATATCTTAAAAATCAAAATAATAAAAAAAAAGATTCCTTGTTTTCCGAAACATTCTGCATAAGAGACCCCAATTAATTGTATCACATTTTGTGAAATATCTTTCCAACCTTTAGTTTTGTCAATCACTTCCTACTTCATCTAGAAACAGACACAAATATATTTAGAATTTGTTTTACACACGTTCTATATTAACTTTAATGTAATAGCAGATATTTCTTGTTGAAACTCCATATTCAAGGATAAATAAAGCAAAAGCTTAAAGTTTCAAATATTTTAATAGTATGAATGAGCTACAATTGTTTCGCCTTGCGGCATCATCTGTAGTTGCTCGATGATGCCGCAAGGCGAAACAATTGTAGCTCATTCATACTATTAAAATATTTGAAACTTTAAGCTTTCGTTCTATATTACAGGAACAAAGTTAACGTGGTCTACTTTTATAAGGAATTATTAAGTATAAACATACTACATAAAACTATACTAATACCGGTATATTACTTTTATACTAAAGTATATTATTCTAATAAAACAGTATTTAAATATAAAATAATATTAAACATTTTATTTTCTTAAGCATAAGCATATATACACATTGCTTAAATATATATATATATATATATATATATATATATATATATATATTTGGTTACTTGGGCTAACTAAAGAAAAAATAAGACAAACAAATTATGAAACATTTATGATTTTGCATAATGTAATCCAATAGAATGTAGCCATTTTTACGAAGTGTTAGACGAATTTGGAAAAACACAAGTTTGTACTTCTAAATACCACATTCTAACCGATAAGTTAAAAGTAATTTAGAATTTTACAACAAACTGATTTGCAATTCTAGCGAAATGTAAACAACTCATAAATCACCTATATATCTTTAAAGATAGTTTATCTCTAGTGAAATCAGAGTAATTACATCAAGCATTAATGAAATGTATTTTGTTTTAATTCCGTTTTTACAAAGGTAAAAAGAAACAAATAATTAATTCCACTGTTAGATACTCTGATATAAGAATTTTTACTTATAAAAAACTCAATTAGTGGTTAATATTTACGTCGCACCGTAAGTTACCTCATTTTAAACTAGGATGTGAAGCAACATATACAAAACTTACAATTTGAAGTACGGACTTAATGTGAAGCTTAATCGTTGTACGGACTATTGAAGCGTCAAAATATCTGTCACAGGAGATTAGCATTGCGTTTTCCGTGTATTATAATTACTCTCCTGTCTTCATGATTGTAATTGTATAACGAAATACTTTTTAAATGGAGGAACAATAATTGTGGTTTAAAAAGTAAAAAAATGTACGAAGTCTTTCTAACTCAAATATATTGTAAGTGATACTACATTCATCATGTTGACAATATTTTATAAACCGATATAAATATAAAATAGGCTTATGTTTTTAGAATTAGAAGTCAATCCTTGTAATTATTAAATTGATTTAAATATTTTACGATCTACTAAACGCGTCTATAAAATAACGTGTCTAATAAAAAGTAAATAATATAAAAACGTGTTAAAAAAAACACAAATCACATTATTGTCTAACTCTACAGAAAAACATTTTTTATACTTTTATGATTTTCATAACTTCAAGACATTAACCATTCATCTGATAGAATATGTTTTAATTACTATAGAATTAATTGCTGTGGTTGGAATTATCATAAGACTAATAAACTCAACGATTTTATAAATATTACTGCACTATTATAATTATCGTGTTTTATTGTCGAACTATTAAAAGTTTATAGTATGGTATATGTGTAAATCAGATTAAGATATTCACAATACACGAATTTTTAAATCAATATTTATTATAAGTTGCTTCCGTAAATAAAGGTCTAACGTTTGAGTCAGAGAAAATTTCATTAACTGTATTTTTCATTTGCAATTTAAATATATCAAGACAATACTAATAATATTTAAATAAAGAATCATCTATATTTGCACATTAATAAATGCATGCAAATTAACACTACATGACCTGCACTTTTCAACATACAGATGATCTCATTCCAAGGTGAAAGAAACAAAGATTATAAATATAGAGTGGAAAAAAACTAGTCTCAATAAAAATATAAATACATATTTTTTTGCAAAATTTTGGTTACTCACATAAATCATTGAAGATACAAATATCAATGTAAAAATTGCAGTTTTTACGTTTATGTCCATTAAGAAACATAATCATCGAAACCAAGATGATGGAGTTCAATGAAAGTTACTGTGCCATATGCAAAATCAATCGTTCCTAATATAAAACAAAATGTCAGAGATATAAATAACACAATTAGTAAATATCATTTGGTGTTTGATAAAATTTGAAAACCTCAGCGAAAAACCAGAAGAGTAGCGAAACTGAAATTCTATAGGATTATGCCAGTACACATTTTGCTTTCCGGTGCAGAAAGTATTGCACGGCCACAGAGGGATATCAAATAGTTGAAGTTTTCATAAATACAATTTTTCCGACCAACATAAGAGTAGAGACGGGGATACTTCAGGACAAGAGTGTGGGATGACCTCGTGACATAAGCTCCACCCCTTCCACTCTTGCCCCTCTCCTCCGCTCTTGCTCAGCCGCTCACCGCTACCACCCGCCCTTTCCTTTGCCCCGAGCCTTGCCCAGCCCCTCCACTCTTGTCCCGCCCCTCCCCCTTGCCTCCCCCGCCCATCCAATCTTGTCCAGCCCCGTAACCGTCCCTCCATTTGGCCCGCCAACTCCATCCTTGTCCCAACCCTTGCCCCGCTCCATCCAATTTTGCCCCGACTCTCCACTCTTGCATTCCCGCTATCCCCTTCCTCCCCGCCACCTCCCTTTGCCCCACGCCATGCTCCGTCCACTCGACTCCTGTCTGCCCCTCCCCTTATTTCGCCCGTAACTCTTGCTCCCGCCCTCCTGTCTTGAACCGCCCCCTCCAATCTTGCCCTGCCCCTTGTCCCTACAGCCCCGTTCTCTCCAATAATCCCTGCACATTAACTATTGCTCAGCCCCTAACTCTTTAACCGTCCCTTCCCCTACCTCCTCCACTCTTTCCGCGCCCCTTGACCTACCCCTCCACTCTTGTCCCGCATCGTCAACTCTTCTTCCCCTTCCCGCCCAAACTGGCCCCTCTTCTTTCTCCACCCCTCCACTTTTGCTATGCCCCTTGTCCCAACCCTTAACTCTAGCCCCGCCCCTTGCTCTACCTCTTCCACTCTTGCCCAACCCTTTACCCGCCCCTCCTTTTTACCCCGACCCCTATATTCTTGTCCCGCACCTTCTACTCTTGCCCCGCCCCTCCGCTTATGCCCTGCCCCTTAAGCGTAGTAGGGAATTACACGAGTATCCAATACTGCCGCAAACAAATCAGATTTCGTGTACAGTAAAAACCGCTAATCAGTTGGAACATCTGCGATACGTTATTCTTGTCTTCCAAACAAATAGAGAAAAATCAGATCAAAAAGGATGCCACTCGGTTTGTCATGTGCGGCCTTTCAAATTTAAAACTCTATCTAAATTAACAGTATTTTCCTTACGATAATATTTCCCTGCTTAACGATAAATCGCAAAGATCGACTCGTTGGTCACAATCTTGTTTTCATTGTATCAGATGGGATGAAGGAGGTGTACCTTATAACGAGGACACTATACGAACTTTGTGCAAGAACTTCCCAACACTTTTTAACAAACGATACGAAAAGGCTCGATTTCTGAGACAAATCCATCCGCGCGTGATGAAGTTGCCTCACAAGCAGAAATTCACCCATTGTGGAGATCTTAAATGGTTATTACCACAAAATAATAGTAGCGTAGATTGTAAATGTGCAATGTTTTTACGATGTACACCTTGCATAAATTGATGTCCTAAAGACAGATAAGAGGGCGGTATGAAGATACCTGACCGGCATCTCTGTGTGTGTATTACCTTCTTATGTGGAACTAAAAAGCCTGCAAGGTTGGATGGAGGTCCCTGGAGCGGAGTTAGTTCTCCCGTAAACCTGTTTGAAGGTCACTGGTGCAGTCGAAAGACTTGATAAACCTTGAACAAACACATTTTTTTTGGGCACGGAGTCAAAGTGTTAAATCAATAAAAAAATTTCAAATTAAAAACCAATACAAAATAAAAATACAAAAATAAAAATGATAAATTGGGGACCACAATTTCGTAATGGAGTGGTGGTCACAGAGAATAGCGATGGATTGGAGCTATTCCCACAAGGGGCAAGCCTTCTGCTTGCTCCCCGACTTGTATTGTGGACACGAGGTACGTATGTACCTCGTGACGGTTCCAGCCCCGTGAAAACACAGAGGACAAGTTTCTTTGTTTCAGTATCGAGCAAGGACGGGCTTGTAATTTGGGCACAGGGTACGTATGTACCACGTGACGGTTCCACCCCGTGAAATCACAGAGGACAAGTCTTTTTTGTTTCAGTATCGAGCAATTACGGAAGCAGAGAACATGTGGACGGATTGTATCACTACGAATACTCTATGTACAGGACACGGCTGGGTACCTATTCAAATTGAGAACACCCCATGTCACCGGATAAATTGTCTGAAGCTGGATTTTTTTATTGAGGCTTTGAAGATCGTGTATGTTGTTTTGCTAGTGGATTTTGTCTTAAAGATTAGGAGTCAGACGAGGACCCTGTAAGTGAACATTCCCATTGGTCTTAGGAAAAGTGCCGTTAAATAAAGTGGAACATAGTCGCCAAATGACGCAATCGTCGACGACAGCAATCAAACGGAATATTACCGAATCTACGCTCGATACTTTGTCGTGTAAAGTTACGTCAACAACAAAAATAGCGGCAGGGAGGGAAAGGGGGAGAGGGTCGAGGGCGGGATAAGGGTAGGGGCTGGTGAGAGTATAGGGGTAAGGGGCGGGGGAAACCAGCTTTGATAATTAATTAACAACTTAAAGATTAATGGGACTTATGAATTAACTTACTAAATTCAATAGACTATACTACATCCTCGTTTCACAATCGATCTACAAACGGAGGCAATAATGGTTAATCGGTCCATAGGGAACATCACAGAACGCCAAGAACCTTAGGTGGTCCTCTTTTAATGGTAGGTGTCGAGGTGTCACAGAGGGATCTCCATCCTTTTCTATCTTGGGCTTTGATTCGAGCTGCTGTCCATTGGACGCCTCTTGTTTAAAGACCCGTTGCAATGTTGTCCTCCCACTTGATGAGTGGACGCCAAGAACCTCTGTGGTAAATTACTCCGACATTTTGATGTTTTAAGTCCAGAAACTAAAATGGTGCAACGAAATTGCAATACGACCATATTGTTCGAGGTCATAGCACCAAATATCTGTACGTTTGGGTTTCTGCATCTGCTTCTAATAATTGTAGAACATCTAGCATTTTTGTGTGTGTTCATGAAACTTTGGACCGCGATGAGCCCCGACGCCAACCAAGGTTCTTATCGGAACCCAAGCCACAACCAAGAACCCAACCACGATGATCTCCGGTCGCAACTGAGGTGACTGTTCCATCGAACGTGTCACACATAACTAAAAGAACAAAAGATTAATTATATTTAAAATGTATTACTTAAATGGTAGGTTGTTCACATTTTGATATAGTTTATTACGATAGTTGGAGTATAATAATAATAATAATAAGGCGTTTAGTTCTGGCTTCTTTACTAGGTTACTATAATATAATTTTTGAAAGAATTTCCCTGGTGGAATGGCCGCACGGCTATCTAATAATTCTTCGTGAAAAGTTTCTACATAAATTGGTCATCAAAATGTTATAAAAAGCTATAATAAATTAGCAAATAAATGAAATGGGATCCTTGGTTATTGTACTTTCTTTGTGTAAAATTAAAAAAAAAAATCTCATCTTAAAAATCCAGAGTAAATATGTATTTGTAAAAACACGGTTTTTAATAACTCGTTTCACAATTAAACTCGTTGAAACATAAAGGAAAATAATACTAAAAACTTTCTTATTCAAGGATGGTAGATTGTTTCCTTATGAATGGTATGGTAAAGTTACAAGTGATCGGATAATTACTATAGGTGGTATTCATTTTTCTCTAACCCTTAGCTAAATACGTAAATAATGGTTTAAAAATAAAATAAAAAATGGTTTATATAACCAACAATACTACTTGTGACTTTGGTTTACTTGTCATTACCCTAGTGGAGTTAATTAAATTATTAAGTTTTTTGAAAAGATAAAACATGATATTGCGGGAATGAGTACTCAAAACCGAAGTACAGTAACAGCGCACTGAAAATGGAGCAGACGATAACCAGATGCTTATTTGTGTTCCATGTCCACTAATCAACAGCAGAAAATAACTAAATAAATTACTTTCACTTATCTTATACACTTCACTATTAATTCTTTTAACTATTAAATAATAAATTCAAAAACTATAATATACAATTCAATAAACAAATAGAGGAAAATTAACACATTAAAAACCATTATATATAACGCCTAAACATTATAAGCACAATAATCTTGTATCAAAAACGTCTGATCAACCTGCTCTCTACAGCTGCCATACGAAACTAAATTTGAAAAAGATAGGAGACTAAACATCCTCATATTGTTGCTCTATCTATCTGATAAGGTCTTGTTTACTTTACGGACGCGTGGAGACAATGTGTCCACTAGGGAACAGACTGTACTCCTGTCACTTGGCATTGCACACTATGCGTTAAAATGTGCACTTTTCTTATTACTTACCCACTCCCGCCCTGCTGTTATAATTTATAAAATTATAAATATTATATTTCTATATAATTTATTCTCGCTTTTAGCAAAATTTCAATTATGAATTACTAATACTTATTGATTTAAACTGAGTTTGCGAAACCATCAATAAGGCCCATCGTACCATATCATTCCTAAGGAACTAATTTTCCATCCCTGAATAAGAAAGTTTATTAGGTTTTTTGTTTTCGTTTCAACGAGTTTATTATTATAAACCGAGTTATTATTAAATAAAACCGCGTTTTTATTTTTTAACATAAAGGTTTACTTTGAATTTTTGAAATGAGATAAATATTTTTGATTTTACACAAGGAAAGTACAATAACCAAGGATCCCATTTCAGTTAATTGCTAATTTATTAATGGTTTTATAACGTTTTCCGAAACATTGTTAGTAGTAACTTTTTATGTACGTGGGCCGGTTTTTATTTAACCGTGCGGCCGCTCCGTCAGGGACATTTTTTTTCCAAAATCACTCTAAAGTTTAGTTTTTTTTAAATAGGTCTATGCTTACGGATCCATAATTTTATGTTTTTTTCTTTTATGTTCCCGAATTTATCACTTGATGGACATGAACAAAGTGGCAACGATTCTTCGATGTTATAGGTAGACATACCATGTATTTTTTTTTTAAAATAATAATAAAATAATAATATTATTAGAAATAATAGGAAACGTCCGTAATATATAGGCCAAAAACAAATCAATAGTGACGTAAAAAAACAATTTTCCTTAGTAGCTGTCACCATTAAATTTATTGCGGTTTTTTTTAAATAGGTAAGTATATTTAAATGGTAAACCCCTTATGTGAACATGCTATTTTTTAAGCTAAGCAAAATAAAATGTGCAGAAATATTGGATTTATTATTGTTATTGTATTCCAGCTTCTTTTATTTTTTGACTGTACTACATCTCATTTGTCACTTGCGTGCAAATCATTGCACTAATTTTCCTTATAATTTCAACACGGACTGAAATCGTGATTCACGCCTTCCGAAATTCTGAGGCGAGACAGAAGAACTAAAGTAAATAACGGTGGAATAATTCACGTACTTATGAATTCGTAAAAAAAGAGAAGAGGAAAAAAAAACCTTGAAAAGGAGAATTCATTTGTAAGAAAAATGACATTTATTAGGAGCGGCTGTGTTTATATCGCCGGCGAGTCACTCTGGTAATTTGGTCGTTATTTGACGTCTTTCCCACGGTCACAAATGTACCGCTATAAGTGTAACCATAATGTATTGTTAGTCTACACATTGTCGGCTCCACTAGTTCTAACTAAGTCATTAGATTAAAATGTGTTGACAAAATTGCGAATAAAAAAAAAATAATAATAATAAAAATACACTTTACTGCGTAGACTCTGATTTGATTATTTCTTGCAATGGTGAGTTTTGGAAAAAAAAAATATTGCAACAAAAATATTACGTGTGTTTTAGTGTCACCGTAAATTAGAGTTTATTGAAAACGTCAACAATGTACAATGCATTCGATAATAATGTAATATCTTTAAAAAAAAAAAAAAAAAAAATTTGATTATATTGTTGTTTTAACGCTAGTTAAAAAAATGAGAATTTACAAAAAAAGAGTCCAAGATATTATAATTCATATTTAAACCAACTCTCCCAGGTAAAAACTACTAACAAATAATAAAACACCTAAAACAAAAGGAATTTTCAGCTATATATGAAAATTCAATATGAATATAGGCGAGGAATATTGTAAAAAATCAAAATCTTAACAAGAAATATCATTTATCTTTAAGGAAACGTATAAGACGAATAAAGATAAAATATACTACATATTTTTCCCCCTGAGTGATATAAATAAATTTTGAGCTTGACTTGTAAGATAATATTATATAGAATAAAACTCGAAAACAAATTATCACAAAAACTACGTTTACTTAATTAAACGCTTTTCAACGACAAAGTCGCCATCATCATGAGCTACAATAACTAAACTATAACTTATATTTTAATTTGTTCTATAATATACGTTGTAAAATAACAAAAATATTAAAATACAACCGCAATAGTTTCTAAGATGCAATGACGTTTACAAATGTAAATAAATCGTTGTCACGTTATCAGAAATTGCAATCTGAAAACTAAATAACAGATTACATATAGCATTGATTTACACATACATGTTAGATAAGACATCTCCATAATATGACTTGAAGCTTAAATAATAAAGTCTTCAGTGCTGCCATCTTACGGCCTACTTCTGACAACATCATAGAGAGCCTAGCGTATTGTAAATCTCAAATTTGTATACTCCTCCCACACTAGCGCATTCTGAACTAATAACACACAACTACATCTTCGCCTCTTATACTAAACATGCTGTGTGACTTCTCTCCTAGTTATAAATTCAAAGCTGGGCTAATAGTCATTATATACGAACACCCAAATAAAATAAAATAAATTCCCCAAAACAACTGTAATATTAAAGAAAAAATTATTTGTGCTAACTATTTTAGCCTATTTTGATATGTTTTATAAAATTGTTAAAATATTCAACTGTCGTAAGTAACTATGTAATTTTAAGTAATTTTGAAAGAAATAATACATCTCCACTACAGTCGATAAACATAAGTAATGTTTCAGTCCTTCTATAAACATTTTAGTCGTTAAAATTGGAGAATCTTTTAAAATCTTAGTATTTGCCATTTTTTATTGGCATACATAATATAATTATTAGTTTTCTTTTCTCTCTAAATCGGATCTAACTATAGAGTTAAACAATTTTGTTATTATAGCTACTACAGACTACAGTCAAAATATATTGGTCTCTATCGTTCCTTAGAGCCAAGTCAAAAGTAATAGATAATAATAAGAAAACTTATCTAAATGGCCGTTATCTAATTACAATGTTCCTCAAATTGACTTTTTGGTTTCGATCAAATTTTGGTTAAATGTAAAGAGTAATAATCTAAACCTACCTGACGAACTGTAAGTATTTTAAAAGTTCGACAATAAGACATTTTTCTTTAGTAATATTTTTGGTTGTTTTTATGATTTTGTAAAAAATTGTACATTTTTATAATTTAAGCTTTACAAAAATAAACATATATGAAATGTGCATAATAATTTCACGAAATACCTAACACACCTTTTCACAAAACTAGTTACAATTAAAGCTTAAGATCTGTAGTGAAATATGCCACAAAAATAAAATTCACATTTCTGTTCTTTTTTAAATCAACTGCAACGAGTTTGATCAAATTAAAAAAAAATTGTAGCTCCTAAGGATAAAGAAAACATGTGACCGCCATATCCACAAAATACCATTTGGAGATTTATCGATTAAAAATGGTAACGAAATGGTGTCGTCGTAAATGTTTGAAAATCTTAAAATCGTAAAAAATGAAATCTTACATATTTTATTTGTAACTGCAGATCTAAATTTTAGCAAAATGTTATCAAATTGTTATAGTCAATTTTAAGAAAATCACAATTTTGAGTTTTTTTATATGGGAACTTGATTTGCATTTGTTTATACAAATAAGAATATATATATGGACTATTTGCGTTTTGTTTTATGAAGTTTATTTATTTTTAAAAAATCCTTCAATCCAAGTCGAGGTAGTATTTCTTACATCTAATTTGACTGGACTAAAGCCAAGGCAACACAGCCAGTATTGTACTTAACAATTTATTTCTAATGTCTTAACATAACTGTTGTTGAGATATATGACTCCGCCATGTAAATTTATTTATACCTTCCTTGATTTATTAAGCCATTTTCTTAATGTTAAGACACAAATTATACTCTTGAAATATAAAAATTTAAAATGATTATAATTTATAATGTTTTGTAATGATGGGATGTGTTAAATTAAAATGGCGGAGCTATTCATTGTTTGTAAGATTTATTGGAGTTTTCGTTTTAATTTATTTGTTGCAATATATAGAAGAAAATTGTGCAGGAGTGTCGATAACTGATGTCATAGTAGATATGAAAACGAAAATGTTTTAAATAAATAATATAATTTAAGGAACATGCATGTGATATTTTATTTACACTTTTTTTATGTGTGTAAAAATAAAAATGTTTAAATAAACTTAATTTTTGTATTTATTATCGTTTCCTTTCATTTAAAGCGTGGGAATTCAATATAATGCCGCTATCCGATAACGTCATGAATTATATGTTGCTTTCACCTCAACTGATATTCTCCATTACGGATTACAAGTCAATATACACTTTTTATCAATGCCATCACTATTTTTCGGAGGCTTACTAACAATCAAATTTATCTTCATTACTAGTAGTTCTACTAACCTCTTACATTGATTGTATATTTATTATGAAATAACTTTTTATTCTTATTTTCATTTTTCTTATACACATAGTAAACAGTGAAGTTCAACATATCAATGAGTATATACATTTCATATTAACTTCCTTCTTTCCTGCAGCTGTATCTAATTTCGTAGATCTTGGTCTACATATCTAACGAGCATCACTTATGTCAAAGCTAACAGTAGAATATGCAGTTGTTTTAATACACTTATTAATTAATAGTGCTCCCCTGACTATTTTACATTATTATTTAAGACTCATCAGCAGGTTGGTACTGACCGCAGTAATATAGATAGAGGAACGTCTCTGAACTCTGATATGAGGGAATCCTACTGGATATAACTTTTTTCATGTAGTATTGGGTTAGATCCCTCTCTTTCATATTTCCTATCAGATCTCGCTTGACCAGCTCCTTTTTTTTCCCGTCCCTGACACTCTTGCAGTAAGTAATCGAGGGTTAACGTTCTTTATTTTACGAGAAGTCATTTTTTAAGTAAGAACCGTTTGCACATAACAACCGCGAAAGATGTCACGTGATGCCCGTTCAAGGTTAGCTACTCTTGCTCAGTCCCCAACTATGCAGTCAGTTGATTTCGTGTCTCTGCCACTATTGTTTCTATCATAACACTGTTTTGTTTGTCGCCATATTAATAAATAAACCCGCCGATTGTGAAGTGCGCTTGGTTATTTGGTTTTGAACCTGGAAACAAGTTCGTCCCGCCGAAATTCACCGGCAGCTTGTTCAAGTTTATGGTGAAGGTGTAATAAATGACAGTAATGTGCGTAAATGGTGTAGGTTTTGCAATGAAGGAAGAGGAAATGTTCATGATGAAGAACGATATGGGCGACCAACTGTCATTGATGAAGAGTTGACAAAAAAGTTGATGAGGAAATTCGGCAAATCCGGCGCTTTACGATTAACAAGCTTCATGAGAAATTTCAAGATTCAAGTTTCAACATCGGTTGTTTATTACATTGTTTCCGACAAACTGCATTACAAATAAATTTGAGCGAAATGGGTCTATAAAATTTTGACAGAAGAACACAAAAAAGAAGCGTTTGGCACATTCTTTGTCATTTTTGGAGCGCTACGATAACAGTGGTGATGAGTTCTTGAATCATATTGTTACCGGTGATGAGAGTGGGTAGCATAGTACACTCCAGAGACTAAACTTCAATCCAGTGAATAGCATCACTCAAATTCACCGAAGAAACCACGAAAATTAAAACAAGAACTTCAACACAGAAAATCATAGCCACGGACTTTTGGGATCGGAAAGGCGTTCTTCTGATTGTCATTCTGCCAATAGGATTGACCATAAATGCTGAGAGATATTGCGAAACACTAACCAAGGTTAGGCGCGCTATTCAAAACTGCCGGCGGGAAATTCTGTCTAGCAGCGTCGTGCTGCTTCATAACGCTCGGCCTCACACTGCAGCAATGACTAAGACGCGACTGGCCAACTTTCGATGGGAATTACTGGACCATCCCCCCTACAGCCCTGACGTGGCACCACCAGGCTTTCATATGTTTAATAAACTCAAAGTATATCTCTGGGGGAAAGCGATTTGAAAAAGATGACGTGTTCAATCAAACTGTTACTAACTTGTTAAATGCTCGGTCGGCATAGTTTTATGATGAGGTTATCCAAAAGCTAGTGCCACGACATAAAACATGCTTAGATATTCTTGGCGACTATGTAAAAAAGTAAAAATATGTTTATACTTAAGTTTTTGATACAATTTGTGTTCATAAATAAAATTGCTGTTACTCCACTTAAAACCGGTTCTTACTTAAAAAATCACCCATTTATGTATGTTTTTTTCATTTTTATACAAGGCGATGATGACCGAGAGGTTTTTCGTCATCATCAAAGAGAACAGAAAAAATATCCACAAGTTTCTGAAGTTGGGTAAGAGATCAATAATTACTTGTTTCATTCAGAAGCACTTACTTCTGGGTATGCTCTGGTTTCATTTCACTATCTTCATTTCACTTTACAATTCCTTTTTCCTTTGCTCTAGATGTTATTATTCCTATACAGGTAAAATGTACCAATCATCCTACGACCTTGTGGGTGATCAGATGATACTGTAATTAATATGTAGGTTTTGTGTAGAGTTAAAAACAATATTTGAATTTATTATTTACAATAACCAATTATTTGTGTAATTGTTTAAATGTTTAATTTAATCGTATAGATTTATTGTAAACTCAAATTATGTTATCGCTTATTAACTAATTATAACATATTCATGTTTGTTTAAACTTTTTGATCATTTAAATACTAATATAATCTAATTCTGCATTGTTCAATAATATGTCACTCTGTCTTTATTATAGAATAGCGAAATAGCCCTTAAATAACATCTTATATTCGAAAATAGTATCTGTTTTCGTACATTAAATTAATAAGATTTAGTTCTGAGAAACTTATTTTATTCAGTTGTTGAATTTCAAGTTTATTAAAAGGTTCCTCTACTTAGATATGTTTTATAATGTCATTACATAAATAGCTACTTTTGACTTAAAGTATGTGATGAACCAATTCGTGTAATGTGAGTTTTAAATTTTCAACCTTAAGTTTAATATTTGAATAATTACTCAAACGTTAGCAATGTTTAGAAGAAACTACGTTTTAAAATAATTACACAGAATTACAATTGATAAATAAGATTTTATAAATTTATGCAGTAAATGCAAAGATCCATTTAATGAAATAAATAAAGTTACACAAAATGATCTAGTACAGTTGACTCTAGTTACGAATCATATATTTCATTTTTCCTGTTGCATAAAGGCAAAAACCTCTCGGTAATAATCGCCTTCTAAAAAAAGGAAGGAAAGAACATAATATGAAAACCCTTCAGCCCTTAGCGTCAAGGCTGAAAAGCAAAAGGAATTGGTCAAGATAAACCAGATAGGAAAGAAGAAAAAGAGACATTTTATCCAAATTTATATGGGAAAGGAGTAGATAAAGCTAGGTTCTATCGGAAAATATTGTTTCACGCACCGCTCTCATTTTAGAATTTTACAGCTATTTATTCAATCATATTAACTGAGTACTAAAACTTAAAATCAAAGCTAAATTTGACTGAAATAAATACAACTAGGACAGTTTTTATTGTTGATTTAAAAAACAAAACACAATTTCTTGAATTGTTTTAGCCATTTTTTTAGAACTTTTGCAAAGACTGGTAAAACCGAGCCGATATTCACACTATACTTAATAAAGTGGAATAAAAATCGTGATCTCTACGTCGTACATTAAAAGACACTTATATGTAAAATTTATACTTTTTACGAGTATGAAATCCTCTTTACATTTATGACATAATTCTGCAATTACACGATTTGTATTTCAACATCTTATATTTCTGAAATTTAGGTGTTATTCGTGAGAAATTGTTCACAACTCCTATTATGCTCGTTTTATTGGCTGTCTTACATCCTTTAAAAATAACTTCCTCCACATTCGATCATCAAATAAACCAAGGAGACTATAATCGATTATTTATTACAAATGAATATTTAAACCAAGCCATTTAAAACAAGCTTGATATTTAAGCGGTGTGTTTCAAACAGCGTGGTGTAGATTACTCAAAGACTTTCCGCTCTGGTAGCTAACTATTAATTACTCAGGTAGTTGACTAATTATGCCACTAGGTGCGTTTATTACGGCATGTTCTTTCAACACTTGTCAGTCAGGTATATCATTCTGCAAATATTCAAAGGGTGACTTAATACATTATGAAAAGAATTAATTTCTAAAAAGAACGAAAGTTCTATTTTAAAATCTAAGAGTTGTCACTGCATAGTAAGTTTATAAAACATCTTCACAGACATATATTAAACTTACTTAATATATACAAATAAAATAAACTTAAATATGTCCTTAAGTCTGTGATTTACTTGTATTAATCACATGACATACGAACACCAAGTCAACCAATATATTGATACTAAATTCATCGGATGTTCATCTTACATGTATGAAATTATGCTAGGCTTACATCAGATCTACTAGCTTTATAAAATATTTAAATATAGGTGACTTTCAAAGCATATTTCTTTAAGCATAATGAAACTTTAATATTATCAATTTTTAGGTTATTCTTACCTTATGCCAACAATCCTTAAATGTTCTAGTGGACTACCGGTTTCGATCATTCAATTTTGAATAATTACTTAATTTAAATTAAGATAATTAAGCAAACATCATATTATCCCAGCATATAAAACTTCCAACAAACTCATAGGATTTCTGAAAACTGACAATACCACTCCAATAGAAAAAAATAACTTGTCGGGTGTTCATGAGTTAACTTGCACAGATTGTGATAAAATTTATATCGGTAATTTGCTAAACGGTTCAAGGAAAACTTACCGAAACCTAATTTAAACGAACTTAAGTCTTATTTTGCGAAAAACCTCACAGTGACCACTCTTATACTGATATTAAAAAAAGGGAATATATTCTTCACTTTTGTAAGAAGACCACTTTACTTTCATCTCTGGAAGAATGTGAAATATATGCTGTCACTAAACTTGACCTCAGATTCTACTCAATAATAAATTAAAATTGTCATTGAACGAATGGCACAAAACGATAATACGAACGGGAAGGGTTTATTAATGCTAAATACCTACCACAGTCATCAGTTACTCGTTAACTTTTAACATGGAACTACGTCCAGTTTGTTAACCCTAGACACTAAACTAAATGTGCGTAATTTCTATTGTGTGTACACAGTGTTGTTTATTCAAAAATGTTATTTGTTTGTGTACATGTTAGTAATTATAATAACAAACAAAATTTGTGTATATTTTGTGTAAATTATATAATTTGCGTGTATTAAAGTTTTTGGTAGCATACACACGTTTGAAAAAAAGCGAATAAATTTTTGTCGTTAAGAGTAGAGTAAAAACATATTTTAATCACTATTACAATGACAAGACTGTGGAACTAGATAACAAACTTCAGCGTGCTTAAATTGTTGTGTACGGTGTTTAAAGCAACATGATCTTATAAAATATTACAAATAAATTTCCGTTTTAAAACTTAACTCTTTTCAAAGTATCATATTTGTTGTTTTTGAAAGCTGTTATGCTCACTGGATTTGTATTGCTATCAGACAAATATTAGTTTTTTTTTATATTTTATTTTACACTTATACTTAAGTTTGTTTCATGATTCATTATTACTGTAGTATTAATTAATAATTTATGTGCAATATTGTTTTAAAGGTAAATTATTTCATTAAATTAATTCCTGGTAATAATTATTAGACTTTTTATAATTGTTGTAGTTTATTATTCATAAAATAATTTACTTTTGTAAAGTGTTTAAAATTTATATAAATATTGTTTTGAAGTTAGGCCTCATTTCGCCTCTTTAATAAAATTCGTTTATTTAATTATTATGAAAACATCATAAACAATATATTACGATTTAATATATTTGATTAGTTTAGTAAATCGAATTGAAGTTTAAGTTTAACTTTTAAAATTATATCATTGAATGTGACGTAATTTGGTTTTTGAATTAATACATTTATTTGAACCGGAGTGAACAAGTATATCATAAACGACGTACATTATTAGTTAATATAAATAAAAATATATCTATTTTACTTTACAATTATTTTACTCAGAAATACCCACAAGGTACTCATATGATTAATAGTAACAAAGCTTACAAGTTTAATAAAGTTATCAACAGTATGTCTATTGTAAGTAATCAACACTCGGTTGTAGTATGTCACCAAATGAAGGAAACACGTAACTGTTCACAACAAACATTGTATTTGCAACAAGATAATGTTTGAATGACTAAGTCATCATCTTCAGTTCTTACATAAAAACAAATGATGTTGAAGCAGGTACAACTTTGTTGATTGTATACATGTAACAATTGACGATAATGGCTGTCATTGAATGATTTTTTTCTAATAAAATAATTGTTTTTTTTTGTGTTTTCTCAATAAATTCATGATTAAAGTGTTGCTGATTTCAAGTGTGTATTAAACTAAAAAATATTATAATTATATAAATTTTGAATTTAAAATACTTATAGAATTGTGATTTAATTTACGAATTATCACTGGGTTTTCCAGTAACGAAATATTTAAACAACACGAAATTCGTGTGGTATATTTTTAATATGTATATCGATAGTTAGATCATGTCATTGGTGAAGTTTAAATTATTTTCAACACTAAAGTATGGAATTCTTTTCATTCCTGATCACATATATAATACTATTAAACTAGCAATTCTTCTTGGTAAATTTTATCTTGAAAATGTGCCGACGGATGTTGTTGAAATGTGGATGGAGTGAATGTAGCATTTTAGGGTGCAATATTAATGAATGTCTCGAAATTGATATAATGAATTGCGAAACCAGATAACTCTCTACTAATAATAAAAAAAAATCTGTAAGGCACATTTATTACAACTTGAACAGAAAAAAATAATTTTTGAATCAGTAGTACAACAATTCATCTACGTTTAACCCATCAGTCGCTTTTCTCTTAACCGATAACACCCCCCCCCCCATATAATATTAAATGTGATAAATCCTATTTATTATTGCAGGCAGAATTTGAATTTTAAACAAAAATTATAAGTAATATATGATTTTGTTATGCACTGTGGTTGACGTTATAGTATTTTCCGCATTTCATTTAAATAGTATTCTGTGACTATCTAAATCGTGTAATAAAATCATCCCCCCTTTTTTAAACGTATCCAACATAATAATAATAACAATAATAATATATATAAAGCTAGAATTTATAATTATTATATCCCTTGTGTTTTGTATTCACAAAATAATAACATATGGCTTAATAAGTTGTTACTATAGTGTAAAGAAAGAAAAATTGATCATTCGTCATTTTTGCAATAGTAATTCCTAATAAATCTCGTTCTGTTTCTTCTAAACTTTTAATCATGGTAATTTTGATTTAATATTACAATTAAAAAAAATACACTATGCCATAATATAAACAATACAGTTATTTTACCATATAAGTAATTTCTTGCCTGCTACTGTGCCATTCAAACGTTCAAGTAATTCATTCAATTTGTCACTCTATCATAAAAATATGATCCCAGTACATTAATAGAATATTCCATTATACCTGTTAGACCTTGTCGGTTTGATCTCAAAAATAATTCTAGATTGTTTAAATTACAGTAATTATAGTTACTCTGGATGATGCTTCCGAAATGTTGATACAAATAACTAAAACCTTTTCTGATCAAATAATTAACTGTTGCTTCATACGCCAAACAATCTCAGGAAATAAGTTACGATAAGTTGTTTTACATCATTTAACGTTGAAAACTGAATCGAATATCGAAATCAACTTGTGTGAGACTTGTTTAGCAACAGTGCTATGGAACAATTAATATTTTCCTATTGCATAATTCCGTGAACCGAAATTATCGAATGTTTTTCTTGGGTATCGAGCTAGTGAAATTAAAAAATTGATTTCATCACATGTTACAAATTTATTTCTATCCGATCATAGAGAGTCCTTAACAGAACCCTCCCATACATTGTATATTGCCTTGAGAGTTGAGTGAATGAAGAACAAAAATCCCTTTTATTTTTCTCAACATTTTATCACGAATTAACCTAACGATAGAATAATAAACATCAATATAAATTGAAGATCGATCGAAAAGATTTCTATTACTCTGGTATAATGAATTGTAATGATTAAGTTAAGAAAATGGAAATTAAAGGTACGAAACTGCAATAATAAAAACACTAACAGTTTTAGAGCACTCCCATTTTTTAATTTGAAAAGAATGGCGATTTATAAACACTAGGTGTTACAACTATGTTATGTGTATAATGTATGTTTTAACTTAGGATGTGAATTGTTTACGCCCATTATTCAAAATGGTTCTAAGACTCAGTTCAGAAATATCTTGACAAAATGGGTAATGGAAAAGTTTGTTGACTAGAATAATTTTACAACAGTTTTTAAAGTTATCCAACATATGACTTATTAAATTATTACTAGAATTAACTATTGCTAGTGTATTTAATTTGTTTATGGATAAACCATTAATGAAGTCATAACAAAATTGCTATTTCTCAGCCTAAACTTCCAAAGTTGAAGAATAAAATATTTCCGTCCAATGATAAATTAATTGTGTGTTAGTAGGGTGATAGAGTTGGTTAAAATATTGAAATGTTTACAACGTTATTAAATCAGTCGTTTGGAAATTTATGATCGTCTATAAATTTGGTAAAACAAATTCTTTGTGGTTACATTGAAGTTCTATAATTATCGAATTTTATTTATAAGTTTGTTTGAGGTTTTCAAATTGCAGTTAAATGATAATTTTAAACAATTAATAAATGCAGTACAGTACACCAGTCTTATAGACTGTAGTTTTAAATTTCTCTACTCAGGGAGTTGTTCCATTTTATGTCAATTTTTGCCAAATTTATTTTGACACTGTCGTCTTAAATTATAATTTTAACCTGATGGTTCCTTTTACGGATATCAAATATGTAGTCTCTAAAAAAACCTTTTCATTCAGACTATATATCAGAGAATATAAAAAATACAGAGGTGTAGTGCAAGAAGTACTGAAGCGGATAGTTTTTCCAGGAAAATAATATTACAAAATACTTGTTTAGAGATTCATTAATAATAAAAATACTAATTATATATATGTATGTATATATATATATATATATATATATATATATATATATATATATATATATATATATATATATATATATATATATATATATATATATACTGGTGTTATATATTCGTATGGATTGAATTTATAGACCCTAAAAGGCTCGTTTTTAACACCGCTTTAATCCATTCAGGCGTTCTAGAAGTTTTATTATTGTTTAAACCAAGAAAATATTTTTAAAACACGTTAAAAATTTTTGAAAAATTGTAATACGGGCCATTCCATACTCTATACTTCTATATTTACTTCCCATAAGAATGCAATCATTTGCTATTAAGAATGTTGAAAAACAATTCAAATATTTTACTCTACTATTTGTTTTGAGATGAGTATTTCGATACTTGAACAAAATATAACGCCATCATTAATTCTCGAAATAGTCTATTTTCTTGTCTTCTATCATTTCATGTAGGCTCATATTTATACATTCGTTCGGTGTTGTAAATAAAAACTTCAAATATCCCGTTCCATTTTGAGAAACTACACCAGTTAAGAAAAGACATAATTCAAAAAAGTTATGCTATTAAGTCTTATTCTTTAGTTTTGTAAGGCGCTATGTTTTACACTATTTATAGTTATATAATTATTTACTTCGAAAATAGAATTGTTAAAAAAAACAAAATTAATAAATTTTTTAATTAATAATAAATAATTATAAATAAAATAAAAACAAAATTCAAAATAAATAAAGTACATTTATAGTTTATTTATTAGTTTTTGTAACATCTATTTACAAAACTGAAACTTGTGATGTTTCAAAACTGTAACTTTAAAATAAAAGTTTTAATTTATAATTTATTTATATTATATATTTTCAATGGCTAAGCCGAACATAGCAGACATCCCGATACTATTACTGTAACTGTGTTACCATTAATGTCTATTTCCAGTATTTCATTGCTATTAATTTTTTTTTGTTGTTGTTAAAATTCGTTTAAAAGTGCTTTATTTGTTATTAGTATTATTCCATCATCTTAATATTCTACTATTTATTCCGGGAAGTTTTCATAGACAGTTTTGAAACCTAAATATGAAAAGAATTTTTTACAGAAATAATTGTTGTCGCCAAACCTTTAAAAATGAGAACAAAAGTGGTAATTTATGCAAAAGAAGCATCTAATAACAATAATTCTCTCGATTTCTGGGGTGGCCGAAAATTAACTTTTCTTAATTACAAATTCTAGTCAGGTCCAACCCAACTAAATTCCAAATAGTGAGAATGTAAACTATTTCTTACTACTATCAACCATAAGACATGTTTATTGGTATCACAGGAGCTGAATCTACAGAAAGAAGCTCACTGAACCCATTACGGCCCTTTGTCGGAGAAGGACTCCTCCATTATATGTTATTTATGCAATACTCTGCACGGACTAGAAGTAGAGTATCCATGAAACCCGGATCCATTAACTTTCAAAGTAATGGTCCTACGAAATTGGTTCTTTCCTTCTCTCCGACTATCGTTTCGTGTTTTGTTTTTTACATCATGAGATTAAAATTTGTAAAGACACTAGTTCTTTAATTAGTTGTTCTTTTGGTTTTTATTACGGCATGGGGTCTATGAATTTAAATATTTTATCAATTAAGTGTGTAGATAACCATAGAATGGCCACTAAATGGTTTTTGTTGGAAGTTTTGGGGAAACTACATTCCTCTTATCTTAGACGAGTTTCATCTCCAACGTTAGGATATATTGGAGTCAAATGTTTATAACTAAATATGTAACGAAAACAATACATAGGTTTGGATTGTTTATTTCTATTGTTTGTCACTTTTTTATATTCTTAGAACGATATTTATTAAAATTCACTTGAGAAAACTCTTCAAAAATTTTAAAATATTATTATAATGTTTAATTAACTTTCATATAGTTTAGGATTGAGTTTAACACGGATCACAATATTGTCCGGGGATTTCTATCGACTCATTATATTTAAACAATGCAATTTTCAAAAGGTTTTTTATCTTAATTTTTAACCAGTTTGTATGTAACTTTGCCTCAAGTCTTTGAGATATTGTACCTAACTGTCTTATTAGTGTCCTATAATATGACATATATAAATCAACTAATGACAAAAAATCATTGCAAACACTTTTAAACTATTACAATATTACAAATACATACTATTTTCTACCTTACTTAAGGTAATAACTAACACATTTCTTTAAGTTGTAGAATTACTTAAACTAATAAAATATACAAATTCTTTATCGTAACAGTCTACGAAGACGGCTTTTTATTTGGATAATTTGTGGGCATCATAACTAGTTTCCATCACTATAAATATTAATAGTTTCAGCCAGAGTTCGCTAATATTCATAATTCTCCTAAACTCACCCAAAATACAGAATCAACAGAGTAAAATATTGAGCTTAATAAAGTTATTTTAACTTATTACGGTATCTTTTTTAGGGGTGAAGAAAAATTAAATAAATTTCTACTACTTATAAGGTTCAGAACAAAATAGAAATTATCCGAAGCATTATAGTTTTTAGAAAATTTTGATATTACTTACAATCTAAAATACATACTTACATTTTGTTTTGTTTAAAATACATGCCAACCACCTTTTTATTTTCTTATATAATATTAGTTATTCCAAAAGAAAAAGATATGTAATACAAAAATTATAGAGTATTTAATTTTTTTAAATCTGAATATATGTTCATTTAATTTCCATGTTTTTATGGTTTATTTATTCCATATTAAGCTTACCATCACCTTTCATTAAATAAATATTTTGCAATCACTCAAAGTCTGCCCAAAACATTTCCCTACATGATAGACTAAAACTCGAAGACAAAATCCCCAAAAAAATTACGTTTAATTAATCCAACGCGTTTCAGCGACAAATTCGCCATCCTCAGTGATACGTGATCTACAATAACTAAACTACAACTTATAATTTTATAAAGTTATAGATTTATAGTTTAGTTATTGTAGCTCATGTATCACTGAGGAGGGCGACATTGCCGTTGAAACTGTTTGAATAAGTAAAAGTAATTTTTGTGAGATCTTGTGTTCGAGTTTTAGTCTATCTAATATTATCTCACAAGTGAAGCACAATATTTATTTATTTCTCTACATGATCACTTCATTCATACACGTGAGTCATTTACACCTCTATGGAAAATAAGTGTATAGAGAGTATTTAAGTTGATTAAAATAAAATTCCATAAACTATAGATTGACGTAACTAGACTACCGTGGGTCTTTATACCTCTAACAAAATCAAAGAAAGGCATGAATGTTATCTATAGGCCCCGAATGCACAGAAAATGTTGAATGCAAACGAATGAGCCTCGAAACAAGAGGGAGGCATCTGTTTATCAAGTAACATGACGACCAATGCTAAACAACAGCGACTTCGTTATAAAAAGAAAGAAACTGTTTTAAAAGACTACAAACCTAAATCGTATGACAACATAATTGCAAGATTTTATCATCTGTGTTGAACACTTAAAGACCCTAAATAAACGAAGTTCAATCAAAATGCAATTCCTCACATTACAAAAAAAAAATTCATAAATCTATAAACCCATTAACCCACATAAAACCATCTGTGGCACACAATCAAATCATATTTTGATGCCGACACTTTTAAAACTAGATTAGTAAAGATGCTCCAGTAAGGAATGCTATTAAAATGGTAATGTACTGGAAACTTCATATAGAGGTTACACGACTAAGCATTCTAATAATTCCGCCGCAAACACTCAGCACAGTGTGTTACAGAATGAATGGACCTCATTACATGTACTTCCATATAAGGCGGACAAGCGCCAGACCCGATACAACTAATTCGCAATTGTTCCAACTCTGTCCATTTGTTAGATCCTCCTCTTCCTAATCATCCGTCTTCCATTGTGCCGCCAAATTGTTCTTAAGTGCGTTTTAATACTCGACTTTTTCTTTTTGACGCATTTCGTCAAAATAACTTTGAAGAATTTTTAAATAATATTCAGCTCGTGAGAATGTAAACTTGAGAATACCGACAAGATGACTTGCTTTTTATAATTCCGTAGATCTATCTACCAGTTATCTTTATGTTATATGAATGTACGGTAATATTTGTAGCTGGATGTTGAGTTGAAATTTTGTTTTCGTATATACTTTTACGAATCGAAAACACAAAAAGTACTGTAGTCTCGATATAAAATGTATAAATAACGTATATACAAACTTTTAAAACGAAACCATGTAAAAATATTCTCATTCCCATGCACAAACCATAAATCTAGCAATTAAAAATAGCGCGTCAGTATCACCGAACATTCTGAACTTTGCGTTTAAGTTAAAATTGTTTAATATTGTCTAACGTTTAAATAAGGAACATTTGAAAACCGTGCGTATCATCGAATTTTGTCGAATTTTCTAAGAGTGCAAGATAATTTTGGTTACTAATTATGGATTAATTGTATAAAATAAGTTTAAAAAACAACGTCAAAATAACCTAAAAAACAATAAAATAACAATATTAATAATTTCATTTTTGTTCGTTTAGGCACAATAATTATAAGGCTTCTCAATGACCAAAATTTTGAGATATTTGATGTGTTCCTTGTTGTTTAAAAGTGAAATTGCTCTCGGCCATAATCACCTCATTAAAAAAGAATATAAATTAAAGACCATTAGCCATCGAACACTCTAATAGCGTCAGGGTCAGAAAAGAACAAGAGTTGGTAAAGAGAGATGAGATAGGAAAACATTAAGGAGAGGTATATAAAAAAAGGTGTAGATCGAGCTGGGTCCCTTGGGAATGCCAACCCCGTAATAACTAAAGTATCCCTTTGAACGTTTAAGATATTTGACGCTATAAGTTATCGTTGTTGCTTTATTGAAATTTATTGTTCGATACACGTGTTCAACTTGTTGTTTCAGCATGTGGTACATCTTTTTTTTTGTCTGTTTGAGCTTCTAACAATACGAAACGAATCCTTCTTAGTCATTAATTTATAAAAATAAATCATCAACAATTTAAAAGTAATTTTGAGAATAGGTTAATTTTTTTTACCGTAAAATTTTTAATTATATAGATATACCATCCTTCAAAACCACCACACCTACGCAAGGGAAAATAATAATATATCCTTTGGCGTATATTTATTAGAATGGAGAAGGTACTTTTTACCATATAGAACAATTTCAAAAATAATGAAAGTTTTGAAAAGTTTATGATATTCGAAAAAAAAAATTAAAGAATTTTGAACCAAAATAATCGCTTTGGACATATTTGTTTAAGAAACATTTAATTAATTGTACATATTGTTTTACCACGAAATAAAATGAATCTAATGATTTTTTTTTTTTAAATTCGCTATTCTGTAGCTTTTAGTTATTCCAGGTATGATTTTAATTCCTAAACAGTCTCAGTACGTGTAAATCTTACCTTGTGACCGTCATGATTAAAACAGGTTAAACTCTACTTACACTATCAATCTAGGAATACAATTGTAATAGTATTATATCCAAAAACAGGTTAAACAAATTTTAAAAAAAAGGAAAAAAAAGTATTTCGTCATTTTGGGACTATTTTTACGTAATTATATAGGAAAAAATAAAATTGGGGGAGGGAGGGGTAATCCCAGTAATAGTTTATCATGTTAAAGGTAAACAGAACGGATTAAACCCAGTGAAACAAAAACCCTATATTTGGGGGCTGATAAGTTAAAAGGAAGCCCAATATTCAATGTCTGCTTGTCTGAAAAAATTTAGAGCGACAATGTAGACAACCAGACATTTTTTTTAAAATTTCAACCTTCGTAACTGTTGACTCTCCGTTTACATTCAGGTTTTCTATGTTAACCCTATAAATAATGGTGTCCCGTCAAATTTAAAATGCTGTAAGAATGCTAAACACTCACTTTAATTGTTAAAGTTATATTAGATCCACAAAATAACTTCCATTTATTTCTAAGAAAAAATAACGCTTGGCTTCAAAGGATCACCTAACAATTTCTAACATTTCTGGTGTAACCAGTTGGCTGAAATTTTTAATCCTTCTTCTTAAATCTTCAAATTTTCTTGTTCCGTTTTGTAAACTTTGCATTTGTGGAAACCCCCAAACGAAATCCTCCAACGGTGTGAGTTTGATGAACGTTCGTTCACTCTAGAACACCTCGACTCATTCATTTCCAGGAAATCGTTGATGCAGACAATTTCTAACTTGCATTTTTAATTTATTGATTTTTATCGTCAACGTCATATTATAAACATGGCAATCTTCTTCACAAAATATAGAAAAGAGTTTAATTAAAATTAAGTTCCCTATGAACTTCTCTCCTCTCACCTAAAATCATTTACATGTTTTGTTTATCTTATTACGTCCATAATTACGACCATATGAAATATTTCAGTTAATCAATTCATTTCCAGGTTAAAATATTAGTAATTCATTAGTTCAAAGTAAGTATAAGTTCATTACTAATTCTTGTTACGTTTGTTGTTGTTGTGGTCAGCTTTCTAAATACAAAACAGTTTCCTGTGTGAACTTTTACACTTTACCTCTTGCTTCCTAATATAGCACGTCTTCGTGTAAGACAAAGGTTACGGTTAACCGGTAGTAAACGCAATATCTCTTTCCTCGAGCAATTCCGAGTATTTAGTGATGACTCATTATATATGAAAACTAGAGAGAAAACAGATGAGGCAAAGAATGGATGGTTTTATAGTTTATACTATCCGTAACCTTAAATTATAATTTCGCGCAGCATATTTGGCTGCCGACAAACTTTGTTTCAAACCTTTAAAATTAAATAATATTGAAAACCCTAATTTTATTTTTAAATATTAGATTGAACGGCAGTCTAAGATACCCCCTTAACGAACTAAAGCCCTTTTCAATCATTTTGTTTATCCATTCAAACTAATTATTCCTTTAGGCGATAAAGTTCCTAATAAATTCTTATTCTTTAAACATATGTAAAGTCGACTTTTTTATTTTTCGGATACATGTGCTGGATTGAAAAACAGTTTTGAATTTAAAATTACAATAACGTCACATTGAGTAGTATGTTGACATTGTTTCCTGCTATTATCTGTACAGTGCTAGTCAACCCACACGTATTGATCTAGATTGATTAAATGTGATACGTGGGCCAATCTCCTTGTATTTTCGTCCTTTTTATTCAACGAAACAAAAATTGGAGGTAGCTTACGAAAAATGCCGATTTTTGTCAAATTGAGCTAGAAAGTAGCTTCTCGATCCCAAACTAAAGATATTGGTCGTAGTTTTTACAAAAAAACTGTTGTATTTCGTCTATTAAAAAGAGGAAATGAACAATTAGCATTGTCAAAAAAGTTTGATCTGAATCGGTAAAACGACATCGATCAATTTTGGTGAAATATGAATGATTTTTAATGAAACTATAAGTAAAAGAAAATTACAAACTTCCGTTGTTTGCTTGTTTATTTTTATTATTATTATTTTTTAAATGAGTAATAATGGTTTGTGTTAAATATTCAATTTAAATCAAATATTTTCAATGAAAATCATGAATTAAAGATTTGAGAATAGTCACTAAAGCACCAAAATGAATTGGGGTTAGGACAATAGTCAAAGATATAAATATGCCTTTCATTAAAGAATATATTCAACAACTAGTAGTAATCTTCACACGGAGATCTACGCAAACCTTACATCAACAATAATATCATCACTAGGCAGACGACGCATTACGTGACAAAAAGAGATGACCGCTAGGCTTAACCTCCTGTTTGGGGTCTTAAAGTTGTTTACATGGTGTATAATTTAACTTATATTCTTAAACTATTTTTGGATATTAGTTTTGTTCCAGAATAGTTGGCACAACCCAGTGGCATGAACTAAGTTGTCGTCACCAGGACTCAATTGCGTTCATATTCCTAGTTGTATGCTTATTTCACTATCGAGTAGACAGAAGACGTTGCATGTAACGCAACCCTCTGGTGAATTCATTAACTAATTTAAATGTAATATCTATCCTTCACCTTATACCAACAACCCGAACGTATTTAGCCTATTCCGCCGAACAGCTGTGTACAGCAAAGCTTTGCTCCTTCATGATCCGTCGCCAGGTTATCCTTGACTGGATTCTCTACAAGCCAGGTTTTTAATCTCGCTCTTCGGGATAATGGTTTTAATATCATACTTTCTCGAAATGACCATGAAAAATATCATCAGTCAAGTACATGGAAAACTATTCCTGAATCCTTGTCCTACTTAATAGGTATACCAAGAAGCAGAAGGTGATTTTTAATAAGCAATAATCTCACTCCCTTAATAACAGACACAAAAACGTAAATTAAAAAAAAAAAACCTCCACAAATTTTAATTATAGTACATATCAAATAGGAATGTGTTATTTAATTTTATTTAAGGTGTTGCTATTTTTACTCCATTTATAATTTATTTATGTATGAAAGCTCGGTTAAATGATCTCTAAACATGTTCATTAACCAGGAAAAACCGGTTGATAAATTGCAAAATGGAATTATTTTTTTTTTCAAGTAGAGTATTTTAGCAATTGAGGTCAGAAAACGAGCTGGTCCTTCGAAAATACCTAAAGAAATTTGCTCCCATATCATTACAGTTTACTGCATGCAAATAATTTAGTTATTCTGTTATTTGTCTTTTAGAAACAAAATATTCATTATACTTAATAATTGAAATAATCTAACTTTGTTAAAATATTATATTATTATTTATTCAGTGAGGTATTTGACTTTATTTTTTGCATAAATCTTCATATAACAGTTAAATGTCAACAATGAGATTGAAACCATAATTTATTACGTGTAACTTGATTACATTTTATCTTAGTTGTAAGAAGTGCACTGCGGCTTCAGCCTAAATCAGTTCGACAGTGTTTCATATCCAGAAGAGTACACAGTCCCGTTTTGAAGTGTTCTTCAGAAATATGTTATTATTTTAATTCATGTTTGTGTACGAAAGTTTAATTGAAATATGTGTAAATCCCACTGTAATAATGTGTAATCCCGTTCAGAAGGAAAGCTTTTTAAAGTAGTCTAGCGTTAGAACTCTCTATTTGATATTTACCATCAGATCTCTTTTAACGAACTCGTTATTTTCCGACCCCGACACTATTGGAGTCTTCGAGGGATATGAGTTTTTATTTTAAACTCTTTTCTTCCATTACTTATTGATGACACAGATGTGTTACCTTTGACCAACAAGAAAAAGAATTTGTAACAAAATCGTAACTTAATCTGTAAGAATGAGTTTTTAATATATATTTCTTTTTACTTATATTATTACCATTAAAAAAAAAAAAAAAAAAAAAAAAAAACAGTGTGAATTGTCTTATAAAATTTTGTATATTATGTTTTTGGTAATAGTTTGTAATTTCTGGTGTTGGCCTTTGGTAGAAGAGAGAACTAGACCCCCCCCCCCAATAAAATTAGTACATATCTATCTATTTAATTACAGCTGTAACCTGAACAAATAAATAGATATTTGGCAGTTAAGAAAGAATCATACACATTACAAGTATTTTATTTTACATAATTCCTATGATATTGTAATTTGAATCCGTGTAATGAAACCTTACTTTCTAGATTGTTTACATAAATCGGACTACACAGGATGGGTGTGAAGAAAAATCTTAAGATGTTATATATAATTTTCTTAATACTCTTTTGTAAATAAAAAGTTAATAGTTTTGTAAAGGGAAGATCTACGTTAGGAACCCACAAATTTCAGGGGTCATGGTTCATACAATATTCTGTTAGTCTCTCGCTTGACCGTAGTTTAAAGGAAGTTTGTGTTATGCCAAGAAATAGATGTTTAGTTTTTCATGGACTTATCCATTTTCAGCTCCTAAATTTTAATAAAGCTGTGTTTTTTTTTAATATGTACCTTATTATTAATAATATGGTTTAATCGAACATTTTCTATCGATTTGGTCAAAATTAATACTTTATAAGTTTATATTCTAGAAACGGGGCATATTCGTTTTTATATCTACAAACGGTAACAAACATCCAATTAAACCACATTAAAAATAAAATAATCCGTTATTATAAATTATGTAAAACAGAATGATGTATCTGTAGTTTCCCTGATCTAGAATTTAAATTGGTTGGCAGAATTTTATGAAATTTGTTACGTTGCATATTTCAAAAATATCTCTAGTTAAAACTGAACATTAGGGCTTTCCTAAAATTAAAATTATTGATACAGTTTTTTTCTTAACTATTCAAAATGTAAGTATTTGTCGCCACTTCCCCAAAAATGTTGTTTTGGAAGTTTTTACATAAAAAAATTAAAATAAAAACATCTGAAACGTCTACTAAATTAAAAGCCATTTTTTTGGTGAAATCTAATTGGCCTAACTATATCAACACCTATACAGAAAAAAGTTTTGTTGGCTTAAGTCACTTAAAAACTGGTAATCCACTATTTCCTTTATACTGTTTTTATTAGAAATAATATAATTTCACTTTTTTCAATACTGATTTTTTTTCATCTTGTAGTTTCTGGAGTTAAGTAGACGTAGAATAGCCCACTTTGCGCATATAAAGTGACATTTTGAGAAACATGTTTGTATGGAAAGACATTTATTTCTTTAAATATGACCTAAATTTACATCGCACGTGTCAAAAACACGTTTCTGTATTTAATGAAAATACGAAAACACGAGACTTTATAATGGTGTTAAATATTAATTTCCTTTTTTCCAATTACTTTTGAACCATAATTTTTATTTTACTCTTCTATATTGGTGTGAGTCATTAATTTTCATTTGTCACCGAATTTGGTAGAACTGATTTTGATATTTTTATATCAGCTTAATTAACGGTTTGTTCGTATTATTATTATTTTCATATATAACAACTCAAATTACTCCAAATAAAAGTATTTTATTTTTTAAATATTTATCAATACGCTTTTTAATCCTTGGTAGTAATATTTTATCATAATTATTGTTATTTCCGATATTTAAAAAAAACGATTTTTTTTAAATTTTGGTAATCAGCTGTTATCTCTGAACTTTTTTAAAAAGAACAAAATGCCTCCAACATGGCCAAAATTTGTCCAAATGCCATTTTTAAATCAAATCATTCTACTAGTGTGTAAATGATCACAGGCATTAATTTAAAAGCCACTATTTTGAGTTCACGGACTTTAAAATGAATATTGCCGCTAAAAACTCAACATAAATTAGTTTAACCATTTACTTTCTCCATTAAAAAAGTTAAAATGTCATCATTTTCACTATATTACAAAACTTTCTATGAATAGCGGAAAAGGTTAATCGTAGGCCTATATTAAAAAAAAAAAAAAACTTTCTTTAATAGACAAAACGAGGAAACGAGTTTATTTTCCATGAGTTATAATAATTGCCCTTTTGACCTTTTCATATGTTTTTAAAAGATATATTACGATTTTATTACATTTTTATTATTTAAGGAATATCATCACTTTAATTCGACATTAGTTACGACTTTCATAAAGAGTAAACCTACGCTTAGCCAAAGATTTATTTACCAATCATACTTGTTTATCCACTGCATTACTAGTTTTATTTGTTTTAATATATTTATTGGTTTATTTTACATGATTTTATTTGTTTCCTGTTGTAGATTGATAAACGATTCTCACTCTTTTCTTTTAGATCGTTATTGCCTTTAGATATTAGATCCCCCAATATATAACTGGTGATATGGTTGGAATTGCTCTACTATTATTTATAGATTATTGTATTTTATGGTCAAGCATGATTTCATTGAAATGGCAGATGGATATTTCTCCTTAATGAAAATTAAGAAATTAAAACTTCATTTCTGATGAGCTAATATAGTTTTCCGAACAAACAAATGTAACTTTTATTCATAAAGTTATAAAAAAATTTCATATCATCTGTTGAAATTATTAAAATTTAGAAAATAGTACAAATAGAAGAACAAGACAAATTTTGTTTTGGACAGTATTGAGGCTTCATCTTAAATTGGAATATTTGAATTTTGTACCATTTATATTTGGAACCTATTCTATATGTAGATTTAATTGTGATAATTATTGCTTCCAGAGTTTTATATCCAAGCACACGGAATTAAATTTAAATAATGATATAAAGTTTTTCTTTTTTTTAAATAGTAAGGTTCTATAACTAATTACCTCGCTAGCCTCCTCTTTATAGATAGAAAAGAAAATAATCTCAAATAAATGTATTTATTTTTGAGTAATAATTTACAAAATATAGAAGAGTTATTTATTTACCATTATTAACTGTATACTTAATAATATGAGCTAAGATTTTCTTTATAACAAAGATGCTATGAGCTCATTAGAATAGATTATATTTATTTATTCATTTGTGAACGACGCAATTTTATATTGACACGCGCAATCTTCACTCACTAAGCGATTCCGTCATTTAAAGATGTATTTTTTAATTCCTTCATACATGATGGATAGTTTAATAGCATTATATCGATTACTCACAATTCATGACCTCGTTGTACTTTAGCCTAACTATTCATCATCGTCAGTCATCCTAAGGATCAAGGAGAAGTGTTTTTAATGCATTTTAATATTTTCTGAACATAGGTTAACTCTATTGTTTAACTTGTAAATAATTTAAAATAAATAGTTATAAAATAGGAGAAACCACACCTAGTTCACTTTGCTAGAAAGTGCTGTTTGGTTGTATACAATAATTGAGCTGAAAGACTTTTCTACGGCAAAAAACTAATATTGCATTATATAGAGTAGATTATATAAACTTGATAACATAGAAATTTTGATGTCATTATTTTTTAAACTAAATAGTAAATATTTTTCTACATATATAAAACGCACAATAACAAATTTATTTTCAATAAGATTAAGTTTCAATGACTAAGTCGTCCTCTTCAGTCCTCATTACTTCCGTACCAAGAACAACTTCATATAACAATTGAAAATGATGGCATAGTCGTTGTAAAGTCATCGTGTCCAATATAAAATACTGTGGAAAGCTTTTTCATTTATTAAGTGACGTTGCCATATGTTTTGTTAATTTTATATGAATAATAAGTATTACTATAAACTATTTTGTTTAAATGACAAGGGAATCATTTTCAGTTATATCTTTAGATAAACATGTATACAATCCTTCTTTATACTGAACTAAAAAAGACTAGGTCTATATAACAATTGAGAAGAAACATAGCCACGACTTAATGAATAATGTCATTACAATGTATACAATAGGTCTTATTATTTTCCTGGTCCTATCTGGTTGAAACGGTGGCCTTGTCTGTTGTAATTCAGTGACAAGGTTTGTGTACATGTGACAACTGAAAATGATAGTTTTGCCATGAAACTTTGTCTTGATACAAATAAATAGTTAATTTATCTTTCATTTAGTGATTGAAGCTTTTAACAAGTGTTAGTTTTAAATAAATGACTATTCATTTTTATTCAAGTAAGGTGCAGAGAGAGGTTTTTACTGATTCAATTAGAGTCAAGTTTATCTTTTCACGTTGAATATCTGTAAAGACAAAGTGATATGAAAATGTTGTATTGAACAGATACGTCAGAAAATATGTTGGTAAATTGGTTGTCAAATAATAATATGAAATTATTATTAATGACTAATATAATGGTAAAATGTTATTTAAATCTTAACGTTGCAATAATAGTAAAAATTTGTTAAATAAAAATTTAAAACAAAAACTAAATTTAAACAATCAGTTAATAATCATTTATTGAAATTTAAAAAGTAGGTATCAAAGATGGAAGAACTATGAAATAATTGACAAATATAAATAATAAGACAATGGAAGGATTTACAGATGATTGTACTCCAGAAATATCAGATATAATTGTTATAATAATTTCATTGAAAGAGATATTCATCAGTGGACAGTTCAAGTTTTGTACATTGTACATAACGTTGGTTTCCGATAATATTTACTATAAAATACAGTTTGTATTTACTTCTAATCCATAATGGATTCTCTTTATGATATTTATAAAATCCTGAAACTGAAGTTTTGAGAGTTGAAGATGCTAAAAAAGGATTTAAAAAAAATAATAATAAGATTAAAAACAAATCTATCATTCTTGAAATACATATTACCATATTGATTAAACGTATAAATTTACGTACAAAACTATAATAGAACCGCTCTTCTTCAAACTTTACTATATTCAATCTCTAGGTCCGTCTTTAGTTTCAAATGTGTTAGCTATAAGAAATGATATTATCCTAATTTGTCAAAAATATAACATCTGTTCTTTCAAAGGAAGTATCTTTGCATAATAATTGTCTTTACCAATATCGCCTAGTAGTATCTGCTCTTCTTCAGTAGTCTTTGCGCAACTGGGATGTACAACAAAAACAGCTGTTATTATGAGCGTCTACCCCAAGTTTCACAATCGGTTATGCGTTACTCCAGTTATAGTGACACAGACACAGTTCACTTCGCCCTTTAACCTCAATCAGTATATAGCACTGTAAATTTTTAATGATTTTAAAGCAATTAATCACACAACTGTTATAAAAACAAACCATATAAATTGAACAACCATTGTGCCACGCATTGTGCAACTCTAGTAACCTTAGGTCATGAAATTCAGGTCTCGTTAGTTCTGGCGACCTATACTTTCCCCTGATATAGATTGCTGTGGATTAATCAGTCTTGCCGGTAATCTCAGAACGAGGGAAAAAATTATTCCCCCGGTATAATATCAAAAGTCAACATTATATTGGATCACGGTTACGCTAAGAAACTCATATGCGAGATCAAAACCTCACGACTCCGGGTTAATTATCGAAAACAAGTCAAAGTTCAGTATACGCCCCCACAATACTCCAATAACTTGCAACAATGAATAACCTGTTTAGAAGGAGGCATTTTTTGTTGTTCTTTACCATCGTGACGTCACTTTGGCTTGTGCCGTATTGCAAAGTAGTTTATTTTTCTAACATACGTTCGTTTCTCCACGTTCGCTGCCAATAACCCGACAAAGTTATTAATTGCTTCAATATGTATTTTTAATTATTATAATTTACACTTAGTTTGGTATTATTATGAATAAATCATGGAGAGTTTTTATATGGATAGTTATTGGAACATAAGATGGTAACCTTTTACATGTGTTTAACGTTGAGATGGTAGTTCAACATTGAAAACTAGTTCTTCATAGTAACCTACTTCTTAAAAATGATGAAAAAATAAAGTGTGCACATGTTTAGATCCGTCTTACTACCTCACTCAATTATATATTTGAGTCTTTTTTATAAATTTTTACCAAATGTAAATAACCAATTCAAACTTTTTTCAAATTTTAGGAATTCATTGGATTATAGTTTTTTCTTGCAAAGCGGTTTAAATACAGTGAAATTACTCTTACATATTACACACTGCTGTTTATATTTAGAGACATTGTGTAATTTTTATTACAGCCTATACACACACAAATACCAGGCCGAAACATTCCATGTAAAATCACTATTTGAGTTAAATAAAATATAATCCAAATAGTGATTTTATTTGATAGTTACAAATGATAAAAATCAACCCTTTTAAATATCCATGTTAAATTTTATTTTTATAAATGTTTTTGTTAATATTTTTTATATTCTACCTCAATCAAAATGTTTACAGTTAATGTACAAATCTCCATATTAATTGCTACTATTTTATTTAGAGTGGTCTTGTTCAACAATCTCATTTGTCTTGTGTCAGCAAGCCGTTTTAAATATATCGCATTATAAATTTATAATGATATATTACTTGACCATGTACCCAAGCACGTTAATTTATATTTGTCCTTTACATCTTTTGGAGTTCAACATTGATAATCGTGTGCTTGTTGAAACAGTCCTTCACTACAAAGAAGATTGTGAAGTTACGTTATTTATGAAAAAAGTTAAAAAGAAGTGTTAGTTTCTTTTCAGTCATCCTGTATTCCTCAGTCAGTTTTTCAAAATTTGTATAGGAAATCTATTGGGAAAACGATCAAATAGGAAGACCATGATGTCGAGATGAGGATATTATTAGGATGGATCTATTGGAAGTGGTTATCAATCAATGTAGTGGAAATAACAAGTCGTTGAAGAGGATCGTATAATTTTATTACGTGTATAATAATAATATTTACAAGTGTAGGGCCTATTAATAATATTTCTTTTATATATTACAAAATAAAAATTTCTAACGTAACCAATTACTGAATTCTTTTGCCATTTTAATACATCAAAATATATTTTTCATTCGATAATATATTAATTTATATATAAAAACAGCTTTACAGTTTCTATCTTGTTAATTTTATGTTCAAATAAGTAGATTGAAAATTGTAAATTGAATGGTATTAGTAAATTGAAATGTTCAAAAATATATTTCTCTATGAGAAATTCACTGAGATATTGACCGATCGTGTACACTTCAAGCCCCTTGTAAAATTATTTCTGTCTCCAACAGATATACAAAATATGGAATATGAATTATTTAAAGAAATATCTTGTCTCACAACTTTAAGAGGTATAGAGAAAGGTAAAATGACTACGACATCTAGATATCTATTAGGTCCCTCTTTTTTGTTTTCAAAGACGGGCAAATTATAGATATTCTTCAGAAATGTTAGGGGTTAAGTGTAGGTATCTCCTTTATATCAATCAGTTATAATACCATACTTCTAACTCATTTTTATTACTCCCACCGCTTTGAACTAATAGGTGGAATCATGCTCGCCTCTTCAGGCCACTTCTCAATGGGTCATCTATCCTTTCAGCTTATTCTAGTGGCGGGAATTCCACCTGAGTGGCCTGTTAGACATTTATCTAATAGATTTATTATCTCCGCGTTGTCGAGGAAATCTCGACGATGGGGAGGACTCCCCATGCTAATAGTCATGACGGAGGACATGCTCCATTTTATCAGGATGTTGAGTTACGATGGCAAGCGTGTAATTGATTATTTGTCTCTATGTTTTTTCTGCAGCTTTGGAAAGGATTGTCTACCCCAGAGCCCCACTTGCATGGGTAGACACCATTGTATGCGACACCATTTCCTTACTACCTTCCACCCACCAACAGCACGGGTCACTTCATCCATTAGGGAAGGACTGAAAATAGAAGGAAAAGAAAGTAGGATGAATACATTATAGGTGGGAATTAAAATTAAAAGGACTGAAAGAATAATTTAAAAGATACCACTACACTAGAATGGGAAGTAGTGTACATAACAGTAAAGATCTCAGAACAACATCATGAGTATGGATTTGCGTAAGGCGTTTGTAGTGAACGCCCACTGGGTGATGGGTTTGCCAACCCCTACGCCATAACTTGTAGAAGAAACAATTTATTCTAAAATTCACAGAAAAAAGGTTTTAAGAAAAAAAAATTTATTTCGTCACTTTTTTATCAGTTTTTTTCAAGTAGTTTTAGCTTTTGTATAAAAATATAGACGGTTAAACATTCAGATAAAAATCTCGTAAAAAAAGTAAACCCAGCTGCATCTCCATTTTTTGTTTGTTTTGGTCGTAAGTCGACTGAATTAAAGAATTGAGGTTAATCTTCTAAAGACACGAAGTTATCCATTCTAAGAGTACAGCAACTCTGAGTAAGTATAGAAATTTTCAATTATATATGTATTAGTCAGTACTTATGTTCAATTTGTCTGCTGAAACAGCTTTATTCGAATTCTAAATTATTAATAAAAATTACAGATATTTAAGAAAAATAAATACAAAACGGTTTTACATAAAATGAAGTCTCTGTTGTAAAATTATTTATAATTAAAATACACAATTAAAAAAAAAACTGAATGGGTCATAATTATCAAACAATGCCAGACGTTAGTGAATATACCGCCTAGGAAATAAACAATCGGCCCGAGTTCATCCTCGCTAGGTTAAACACAGTTTCACTATAAACATCCTTATAAGGAACTCGGCAAACATTCCCGTTTAATTTATCCGTGTGTACCTTTCAGAAGTAATTCTAGAAACCTAAATGTTGTATTCATAAATCCGAAGAACAATACTGGATTCAAGAATGTAAAATACACTTTGGAAAAAAAAGTCGTATTCAAATCCAGTACCTTGCAACTATTCATTAAGCGCTAGTTTAATTGGCTATGTGTGTTTAAGATAAACAAATAAGGAGACCTCAATTAGTAGATTTTATAGAGGTTGTAGCGTAGAGGAGGACAGACGTTTCCGATTCAATTTCAAAAATCGGAGACTGGAATGCCGTCTTAGTAAGAGAGAGTGGAGATGAGTAAAAGATCGCGCAGGTCAAAGCACCTTATATAGAGGTTATATTCTGAGACTCAACACGGTGACCTGAGATCGTAACATTTCCTTAATTTTTTCACAAATTGTATTTCTAATTGAGCTAATTTCAGATTGGAACTATTCATTATTCAATTTGAACTATTGTAAAAAATAATGGTAGATAGCTACCTCTGTTGGTGTTTTTATTAAAATGATTGTTGCTAAACTAGTGAGACAAATTGAAAAAAAGTAAATATATACAAAATTTAAAAAATTGTTGATAAATTCAAGTGTTATCTCAGTATTTATTTACTTTTTTGATGTCAATAGTTATTTTTCAAAATTGGTTTTCAAACAAGAGAGTATTGTTATAACTAGGAGGTATAAAACAGCTACATCCAAAGTTCTGATTGTCGAATTATTATTGTAAAACATTTTTGGAAGTTACACCTCTATACAATAAAATATAGTGATTGCTCTAATTTTGTTGTATAAAAACATTTCTTCTCTTTCCATTACTTTATCATCATCCACTCTGTTTTAGTTTCATTCGATACGTTTTGAAATTTCTATCAACGTTGATAAGCTATATTACAAAAATCAGTCTTTCCTAAGTTTATTTATGGAGCAGTTTTTTTTTTTTTTTTTTTTTTTTTAATTTGTATATTTCATGATACTATAAATTTATGTAGCAAACGGCTCTTGAATGCAAGAACTCAGACATTTTTTTAAAAACATAAAATATTTAAAAGCCATTATTTTTGTGTCTTTTAGATGTTATGAAACTCCCTCTCTGTCTCTCACTCGCAATGTTTATTTTCCAAATTTACAGTGTTCAAGACAAAGCACTAGAAAAATTTCGGGTCTTTTACCTATAATAGTAACTAATGATTTATAACGTATTTTCTTCGAATGTGTCTATTTTTACAAAATAAATTATAGAATTTTACCTTAAAAATTATAAAGTTAAACATTGTTGTTAAGCATCTTTTACATATATAATGAAACCTCCCAATCAGGTACATAAATGAATAAAAGAATTACATTCTTATATGTGTCTATTTTTACATAATAAACCATAGAATTTTACCTTTAATTGATAAGTTAAAAATTGTTGTTAAGAATCTTTTCGAATTTATATTTACATATATACAGAACCCTCTCAATCAGGCACATAACTGATTCAAAGAGTTACACATGTGAGTTATTTATGAACTAATAATATGATTAAATCACTAATTATGACTTAAAGTTATTTTTCGTCAGTGCTGTAATTTCCCAGTTTTAAATACTTTTTTGTTAACAGTTAAGAGAACATTTACACGTATGTTTCCGACGTTGTTGCACCGACAACATGTATTTGAATACAATATTCAGTTAGTTTTTTGTCTCTACATTTTTTTAATCAATAGTTGTTTAAACAAATAAGAATTAGCCAATCACATATGAAATTGAAATTTTAAACATGGGTCGAGGATGGATAACAATTCAATATTCACTCTGTTCCTTGTCTGCAAGATTGTTTAAACAATATTTGATGAGAGCAGCGTCTGCTTTGTGCGCTTTGCATATTCTGCAGTGTAGTATACAGCATCAGCACTGTCTTTTCTGCTCTCTCGCGTTGCTGTAACAGCAGAACTTGTGTTTCAAGTGTGTACATTTACCTGTATGAGCGTGTCGCGTTTCGCCCCCTAGTGTAAAATGTAATTGCATTTTCCAGTGGAAACATCCCGTTTCACGTGCTTTTGGTGATAGTGAATAGTGAACTGGGTTTTCGCCGTCAGATGTGCATTCAATAGTGTGCTAAGCGTATATGTGAATATTACGTTTCTGCAATCGTTACAATGGTTAAAGAGACGGCTACTCAACGAAAGCGACGATTAGAGACGAAGAAGCAAACACGGCAAGTTGGACTACAACAGGAATCTGAAGCAGATAAGTTGGTAAGATTAGCCAAACGCCGTAAGCGAGCTATAGAACGTCTCCAAAACAGCGCAAGTTCGAACTTGAAAATTATAAGAAACGAAAGGCTCTAGCGTGATAAAGCTCTAACGAAAATGATAAGAGGTCGCGTGAAATGGGGGACGCAAATTCATCTCGACTTGCCGATGACGTGCATTGCCGATAACGAGGCTCCTGAAGTGCGTGCTTCTGAAAAGCGAATGTAAGAAACTCCCGAGACACATAAACAGGATGTGAGATGCATTGGGAATTTCCTATATAGGTCCCTGTCAGAGTTTCCTCAATGTTTACAAAGCCGATTGAAATCTTTTACCCGGACATTAGACTAAAAAACAGAAAAAAATTAATCAAATATTTTTTTTTAACATACCGCGTTTTTAAAACGGACTAAAACGTATAAAATAATTTTTCATGACCCCTCTACAAATTTGAGGGAGGATTGTTAGTGGCTATCGATATATTTGGAATACTTGGAGAGGAAAACGTGGGGCGCAGCCAGGAAATAATACAAGTAGACAATCCGGATGAATTCACTGCTAATTTCAGTGAATCGGAAAAGAGATTCACTACAATTTAATTTATTTACTCCTCCTTAAATATCATAGATTGCCTGCGCCCCAAGTTTTTCTCTCCAAGTATTCCAAATATAGCCACTAACAATCCTCCCTCAAAATTGTAGAAGGATAAAGAAAAATTATTTTATACTTTTTAGTCCGTTTTAAAAATGTTGTATGTTAATTTTTGTTTTATTTGATATATTATTTTATGTTCTTTTCTTATAAGATGTTTATTACCAAAACAACAGACCGAGGGGGCTGATACTAAAACTTTTATAAAACTCTTTCAGCTTAGTATTTGAGAACTGCTGATCCGATTAGAATAATATATTTTCCTTTACTATGCATGTTTGTTATCTCGTCAACGTTTAGTCTATATTTGATTAAAAAATATACTAACAATATGTATTTCAGCAGTTTTAGATTAGGAGCAATAAAAATTGTATTTTAAGTTGAATAAATTATTAAAATTGTTTAAGAGTTTTCAAAGTTATAACTGATTTTGGTTTTAAACCCGCCAAGGTTTTATAGAATTAAGTTATAAATACGACTATAGATGCAGGCCTATTGTCATCTTTTCACGAAAATAAGTAAAAACACTAAGTGCGATATTTCTAAGGATATTACCTGCTGTGGCTGATGGATGTGATTACTACTGGCGTTCATGCGGTTGTTTAGGATTTTGGTTTAATTTTTGTTCTTTTGCTCTTATAGTGGGCCTAAAAACAAATTAACTTAGTAAACGAAGAGTTAAAAAAAATAAAAAAATATGTGTAAACATGTAAAGCCGCGAACACAGATAGTCTTTTACAGATATTCATGTCCATGTTCAATAAATCATGTACGAATCCCACAAATTATGTTGATTTATCGTAAATTTATTTATATTTACTACTTATTTCTTAACACAAAATACGCTTGTAAACTTATTATTTGAATTCTTACTCCACTCTGTTCAGTTCCTAGGCTGCAACATTACCTAATCTGCAACAACAAATATAGGCAACATTCAAATACAGTGAAAATAAACATGTGTTTAAAATTAGCTATTAAATTTCAAATTTTAACAATATTATTGTATACAACATTGAATTATAAGCAATGTAATTTAAAACATTAGGTAAAAAACCTAAGAAGGGGAAAATGAAGCTATTGTTTGCTTACATTAATTAAACGGTACTTATACAGCTTATGAAAGAACAAACAAACAAATAATCACACCAAGTACTTTGGTAAGCCATTTGGTACATGATCATCCCAACCAATGCAATGCCAATAGATCTTCATACAAAATAGTTTCTTTGGCCTTGTAGGAATTGTTAAATTGTTTGGTAGATCAAGGGTAAATTGTTGCATAGATTATTTGAACCCCGCTATTGTGTATATCACTATTTTCTTGACATAATTAGACCCTTGGCTGGCGTCGTAGATATGTATATATTCAAAGGTTTCCCCTCGCTGTGATACGAATATCACATTTTCTTGTAAGGTCAGGATTGAAACGACATTTTTGACAATAATTTCACATTTGTTAATAGTAGAAAGGTTGGCACCTTTGCGTTCAGAAACGAAGTTTATGGAAATTGTTATCTAACAGATGAGATATAAAAAAAATATGTTTAAGTGGCCGCCATTTTGACATTTTTACCACGATATTTAATTTTAAATTTTTATCACAAAATTTTATTTTCCTCTTTATTATTTGTTGGTGTCTTGTTATATGCTGGACGGAAGGATTATTGAAAATCACTTTTTCACTTCCCTGAAGCTATGCAATGTGAAGATCAGAGAAAAAAAAACCGTTAAAACTGTTGACGAATACCAAACTTACCCTATACTTTGTATCTTGGGTAAGTAATAATGGACGATTGAAACTTTTATTTGATTAATTTACACTCTGTGTACATAAAGACAATTTAAAATCAAAATAATGTTATGCCATTTTACAAACGGGACCATATTATACTTTTTTGAAATTCTGTATAACTTGAGATAATGAAGATATGAAAACAACAAAAATCACGTCAGTGAGTTTAAATTTACATAAACTTACGTGCTACTGTATACAAGTTTTCCCTCCCATATTCCGCAAAGCATTTGTTATCGATGTATCGCCAATAAAATCACGACAGCACGACATCCATTAAATCTGTTGCCATTAATTAACGACTGTCAACAATTAGTAGGAGAAAGCAACTGTGACATATAATGAATAAACCAACAAAACACAAAACATCGTAAAAATCTTTGATTAATATTTTATGTCGACTTCTGTTGTTATGGCCTAGCTGGGTGGCAAATCGATTTACTACCAGGAAACTTTCTGCCAAGGTGAAACCCTGTGTCTTCTTTCTTTATGGCAAGAATAATTTTACATATATTGAAACTTAATTATCATGGATTAGACGCGCATGTTTACATCTGCGTTTCTATTCCATACGAACGAGTTTTATCAACTGTTTTAAGTGGAAGGTTGTCCTATAATTTACAATAGTTGAACTATTCAATATTATATGAGCAATAATTGTTGGTTTTAACACGTGTGTAGTTTTATTAAATTTGAATTATTGCGTATTATTGTAGAATAAATATCGAAAGAATACTATGACTGTGAGAACAAAATGGTGTTTTGTTTTTGATATTCATCAAAGAAATAGGAAAGTAATGTTTTTATAATCTTTACTCCTTTCTAACTCTCAATTTTCCCTTCAGTATTTTATGTTCTTCAATTTCTGGATCAATTAAAAATTGTATTTATTGTTTTATGAAAAACCGGATGGGGACTTAGGACCATAGAGAAGACGCCTACGCAGTTGAGAGCTTTATTCTTAAACAAACTCGTATATTATATTTCTACTATCTACGAACCATGGACATTGTCTGGTTTAACAAAAGAGACATAACTTTCAGTGTATGATTTATATAATACGTATTCCTTGAAACAATGGATCTAGCCAGTTTAATTATTAAATCATTAAAGAATTACCCACATTACCTAGTTATTACATGAATTAACTACTTATTCTGTATATTAACTAGCTAATGGTTAGGAGTTAAATTGTAAAAAAAATAATAATAATAATAATAATAATATAAAGTACAAGAACTTTATTTTTTAAAATACTGCATTATAAAAGAATAAAATTACCAGTAATTAAGTAATAATATGGAATAAATTAAAATGAAAAAATAAGGAAGAGAACAAAAAAAAAATCACTTTTCTATGGAAATCATTTATTACAAGTATTTATAAAATTACACCTACCCTAACTATTTTTATTATTTTATTTGCTGACGTATACAGACGTACACTTCCTATGACGACCACTCAGGATTGGGGGAAACATTGCTTCATGGGATGGGGGGGGGGTTGTGTTTATTTAATAAATATAATTATTTTGGCTTTCTTACTGGTCTCTGATGTTTCATCTCTTCCCTTATACCACCTTACACAATGGGACAGTATATCCTCCACAGAATCCATTTTATCACACTATGTACATCCTTCGTCCTCTCTGCGCTTGAAAAATGAAACTATTGCAAAAATAACTCGCCATACCCTGCGTGAACCTGAGGGAGGAAATAATTCGCTTCGTCGTCTTTCCGGTTTAGCCACTTCTATAGATCCAGTATTATTACGCCCTTTGTCTGATTTCATTTACCATCGTAAAGTTAAATTAAAGTTACCTAACCTAACCAAACCGAAACTTATCTTACCTTTCGTAATCTTACCTTACCTTTCCTAACTTACCAAACGTTACCTTACCTAACCTAACCTGACCTAACCTAAAATAATCTAATCTAACCTAAAATAACCTTAACTAACCATACCTAACCTAACTTAATAACATAACCTAACCTAACCAAAACCTTACCTAACATAATCTTACATTAACTAACCTAACTACAACTAACAGTCATTCTACAACTTGGCGAGCAAAATTACTAATATTTTTAAAACGAAACATATTTTGATTCGATATTGTAACACAATGTATTTATTTATTCTATTAAATAGGTAGCTAAACTATAAAACGCAGAGTGTTATACATAATAAATTACCAGAACCGTTGTTTTTTTTATTGTTTTGTTGTCTAGGCCGTCTACTTATTTAATGAATATACAGTTTATATACACAATATTATAACATATATGAGAAAAACCTAATGTAATATGTGAAAATATATATCTTTTCCTATTAAATTACTTCTTCAAATTTCTGTATATTCAGTTAAATAGGTCATATACCTGGATGTTTACTGAAACGTTGAGAGATGGTCTGAGTGAAAATATAAAGGGAAAGCAACATCACTATGGCAAACATTATTGTTGCCTCTCTGACTAACCAAGAAAGAGAATCTGGTGATAGGATCATTGGATTCATTGTGATTAAAAATGAAGTAGGCCTACAGAATCTTCAAACGTATCTTTGAAGTAAATTAAATTGACAAGATACTTATATCATCTACTCTCATATATTTCAAATAGAAGAAAGAAAGGTTAACTAAATTTCTTTAAAAAATAACCAACAGTTAATCAGAAATCAAAACTTAAGGATCGTTTCGCACATTTTAAACAATTTGAAATAATTTATATGTAATGTGTATAATTATCTGATTGCAGATAGTTTACAGAATTAGTGCAAGGTTTATATAGAAAGGGTTACGCTCCGTCCAAGTAGAATATTACGTTATTGAAAACAAGTCATTAAATAATATCCTCAAGACTAGGTTGGAATTTATTTCACAGCCATAGTGATCGGGTGTTCTAATTATAGGTAATAATGAATGTGTACCGTACATTCCAACAACCATAATGTCTAATAACAAACTGGACTAGTTTTGTGTTACACCAACACTTGACGTAGGTGTGTAGTAACGACTATAAATAACAATTGTATAATCCTATGTGCTTTATTAACACTACATTCGTTGAGACTAAAGTAATTGTAGCTTTGCGAAATGCACAATTATATTGCTAGTTTGTATTTAACTATTAGAATAAAGAAAATTGTAAGACTTCAGAAAGTTCTTGTTGTAGGGTTATTTTTGGTTCCTTTGAAGTTTTATGATTTCATGACCTTTGAAAATAGTAAATCTGTAAAATTAATATTTCTAGCTAGACTGGGTTTCAGACCTTTTCAAATTGAATAAGAAATATCAAATACAGAGATATATTTGAGTTATAAATTTATACTTTACTTATGTACAGGTATGACATTCTTTACAACTTCATTTATAAAAACTTTCGCACGAGCTCTCATACTCATTTCAAAAATCCACTGTAAAACTGTTAAAGGTATTACTTATTAAGTTTTTTTAAATAAAAATATTTCTGTATAATGCTCTTCTTATTTTAACATGTTTCTTTTGAAATATAATATTCACTTGCAAATTCTAAAGACAATTTATGTATCCTTTTAAAATAGTGCGTTACATATCTTTATATTATTCTATTGATCTACTTACGAAATTAATGCCCCTTTGTTCTATCCTTATATATAAATTTAGATATAGCTCTGAAAACACTTTATAAATATATATAATACACTTATTAAAAAAGAAAACACAAATATATAATATAACACTTATAATTTTTAAATGTTTTATTAAAATATTTTCTTTTTACCTTATTATTATTTCACAAAACAGTTACAAATCACTTTATATTCACGTGTTTCCTTTAATTTATACCTTAGTTTAATTTAATTAAAATATATTTTAATGTTTTTCATTCTGTTGTCTGGACCTCAATGATTCCCCGGTCCATTTCAAACCCCTCCTCTCATCTTTTCGTTTCGTTTCACGTTTAAAATATATATATATATATATATATATATATATATATATATATATATATATATATATATATATATATAGGTTGAAACGGTCACGTGAGTTATTTCGTTTTTGCTAAATATGGGGTTTTAGTTTTGCAGTAAAATCTGCAAATTGGGTGAGACCGATTTATTTATATTTGATTATTTTAACCTTGAGTTTGCTGGACACCACTGTCTTCGAGTATAAAGCTAGTTTTACTTTATTTTTCTATTGACTTACAAAATAAAATTTTTCACGTAAGCAATATGGCTTACAAAATTAAAAATTGGTTTGTGAGAGTCCTCGAAATCCTTTAGTATTAATAAGAAATAATATTTAAAACATTTTAACAATGAATTATTAAATAAATTGCAATAAATAGTGCAGAATATTGTACTTTTTTTGAAATTCATCCACAAAATCATGATTAACAATATATGTTATCATCGGAACACCCCAAACATGTTCGTAATAATGCTTATAATTAAAAAAAAAAAAGAGAAATTTAATCATTTTCTTCGTTCATTATTCTTCCTCAACATGCATTTTGTATGAGTGATACGTTGATATAGTGAAGGTCTCCTTGTCATATATGAGATTTCTTAACAACTTTTAATTATTTACACCACTGAGACCTAGTTTATCAGTCTTGAGTAACATAATTGAGGTTTCAGACACAGCCATAGACGTCTAGGGCCTCTGGTTATTTATTTATTTATTATTATTATTATTATTTGTTTTATATGTTCTAAGTTGTTAACTGAAATTGATTTATACCATCAAAATTGTAGTGTATAATTTTTACGAACAAATTACGGAAAATTTTTCGAATACATTTATAACAAACTTTTTGAGCGTTAAAGAGTTTAATATAAGTGTTAGTAATTTTGGTTTTAAACGCTAATTTAATGTAGGTTATTATAAAAGTAATATCAAAATTATGTGTTGATCATATAGACTATTTTGTAACTAATAGTTAGGTTCATGAAATTTGTACCTTATTTTAGCCATATAAATTTATTCTTACAAAATTTCATTATGGCAATAAATTTGGGTTTGTACGCAGTTGTGTAAATCAATACTAGAAAATTGTTTGATTATTTTACTATTAATTCTTTTTTTTGAGTTTTACATAGTTGTTTTCTTGCCTTAGCCAGTAATAAAACGATTCCAAGACTGTATTTAATGTTTTTTTTTAATAGGAACAATTTTGTTTATAAGTATTCGACATAATCACTATCGAAACAAATAAATACTAGAAACTACTATAAAATTCGTTCAATCGTTTAAGTTGAAAAATATTTCAAAATGTGGATGTCTAGATTCAATCTTAACAATAAAATACTTTAAACGAAAAAAAAAAACATTTTTTAAATACAAATTCTGTATACATAAAAGCACATACATATACAGTACAGCTGAACGAAATTGTTGAGCAAAATTTCGAAGCAATAATACTCTTTTTTTATAATTGCAGCCACTTCGTTACAAAAAAAAGCCATTCGGATTATTATGAAGGATACAAGTCAGTATAAATCTTATAAATAAAATAGCATCAACAGTGTTCCAATTACATTGTCTATAAATCATTTCAACACTTCGCTTACTAAGGCGGGAAATATAGTTCTGTAACATGAATTAAACGCATACGATATGAGCTGGGAATTGCGAGCATGAGGCCCGCGATATCTGATGCGCAGAGGGTGCAACTTCGTGCGTGGGAGGGCTGCGTACTATCAGCTATCAGGGCGGTCACTCTGCGCATTATCAGCTATCAGGGCGTCACTCTTAGCTCGTAAATCTGTCATCGTCCACTATCTTCACCGCTACTCAATTAACAGTCCAGAGCAAACATTTGTAAGAGTTATGGAGGCGCGCCTTCTCACTTCAATGCGCGTGGAAATTGTTTTAGTTTTTGTTTGTTTTATAAAGCCTGGGTCAGGATAAATTGTGAGTCTTAAATGGATTGCATTATTCTAACAAAAAAATTGTATTGAGATTAAATTCAAATGATTTTAGACATTTAATTAATTTACCGAATATATCGAAACAAGAAATTCGTTGGAAATTATATAATGAGAAATTATTATTTTTTCTGTAGAGGTGCATTATAGAACACTTTTTGACTTCCAAGCTGCTTATAACTGACCTCAGGCCTACACCCATTTAATAGGTTTTCTAATGTAACAGACGTAAATAGCTGAAATTTCTCATTGTAGTTCTCCTATGTTCAACAATAACTAAGAAAGAGTTTTTACTAAATCAGATCCTAAGAGGCCGAAAACTTGTTAAAGGTTAAAAATTATTTGTCACCTATTTCCCAAATAAATAGATCTAGAGACATACAAATTCATATGGTGGATCGTTGTATTTACTCTTTCAATAATTTCTATTTATTTTAAAGTCTTTACTAACAAAACTACTCCACGAAGATTTTAAAGATTTAAGACCAAGTGACCATATTTACCCTGATTTGAACGAATTACACATTAACGAATAATATTAGCTTAAGGATAGAGATATTCTCAGCAACAAGCATTAGTTTCAGGGATAAAAGTTGTACTAAGGTGGTGAAATATCGGTCTATGGACTCCGTGGTGGAGATACAGGACATGACCATTACCCTGTGAAGTTCCTCTACATTTTAAATCCACCAGGGATTCCATCTCTGTCTAAAAGTTAAAGCACAAATAATTCTGCTATAAAATTTGATACTTCGTGAGCTTTGTAATGGCATCGAGTTGTAACTGAATTTGTTTACATAGAAACGTAATCAATGGAACTGTCTTTACTGCATGTGGTCCCTTCGACTACTACTTTCAATTTAAACGAATCCAATTCCTCGTCAAAGCATGCTTCTAAATTGCTATAAAGAAACCTCAGTGACAGGATTTGAACGTTGCTGGTGTAGATTGAAGGAATGACAGTTTCTGCCTTAGATAGTTGTACGTAGTCTGAATATAACGTTATCCTCACACAGTCTTGATTCTGCAGCCAGAGGAGTGAACGAAACATATTGTTTACAAGGAAGTTTTATAAAATGTCGTTAGATACAACTATAAATTCACAATGTAGTTGAAATATGTATTGCTCCTTATTTCACTTTCCTATATAAATATTGAAAAAGTTCATTACTATATTTTCTTAGTACAAAAAAATAAAAAATTCCGTATTGATCATAAACGAAATTAGCGGTATTTAGCTAGTAAAATTTATATCTGAGAACGTGTAGATGTAAGTTTCTTCATTACTTAGTTGTTTAATATCTATTTCTTGGGAGAGATAACTTTTTATGGAACGACCTTTCATCAACTTTTAGTAATATTTTTCAAGGTATATTTCTAAATATATTTAAATAGAGCCTAATAAACTTAAAATTTAAATTCGTTTACCCCAATAAACTTAAATCGTACTTGATTGAAATGATAGCGGTCAAAGTGCAACTTCTTTTTCTTTTATTACAAAAACTCTTGAACAATAAATAAATCCTTGCGGACTGATTTATGTTATTAATCTTCACAATTCAAAGGAATTTAAATTAAATCCATAAAACGAATTTTAAGAATATAGTTTCTCATAACAGCTCTATAGAGATTCCTGATTATTTTGCCAATATCTACTGACAGTATTTTGTATGAAGATGTAAACCAATACGTTTTATTTCGGTCCTTGAAAGCAAAAGTAGACCATAATTCTTTGGCCTGGTTTTGAAAAATCGAATTTTTGAGTTTTGATGTTGTGAAAACTATCCTAAGTTTTAGGATAACACAAAATGTAAATACAAAAATTCCTGGAGATATAGTTTAACTGTGTCCACATATTAAAAACAAAATAAAAATCATTCGTCTTATTTGGGCTGTAAAGCACTGATAGGTTTACTGACAGACACAGAAAAACATCATTCTGAAAAATAGCCTTTTTATTCTTTTGTCGGCATCCCTTTTTTGTGGCTTCCCAAGGTATAGATATGGTTGTGTGCGATATGATCACTCCATTGACCGAATGTAGAATACTGGACTGTCTGACTTTCCAAGGGGTGTATAATATCATTTAGATTCTAGATTGTTAGCGATCTTTGATCTACCGGATATTAGTTTGTGGATTGTTTGGAAGATGTGATAACCCTTCTCTTGTGTTTTTTACCCCTTAAGATTTTTTAACCCGTTTTAGGATGGTTTATCTTATTGAAAATATGGTCTTTAAAATTTCCATAAAATTTTTATTTCATGTAAATCTCACTCTCTCTTTGCCCGAGTGAATAATTTTTATTCGCCATAATAAATAGCCTGTAGTAGAACGAAGACAGTTCAACCATATTAATGAATGAATTCATGTTCAGGTCATTATTAGTTAAAATAAAGTTTCTTACTTTGTTTTCGTCAAGTGACCTCTATTTTTGTATTAGTGACGCGTTTCGGGAATTTTACCCCATCTTCAGAAACAACAAAAATAAATTACTCAAACGAGGTTTTCAAGCACTAAAAGTATTTACACAAAACACGCATATCATATTAAAAGTACGTTTAGGTGTACACCTTCCGGCTACCGGAAGGCAACTATTAATGTGATTTGTGTGTTTTGTGTAAATAATTTTAGTGTTTGACGACCTCGGTTGAGTAATGTATTTATTTTGTGTCTGAAGATGGGATAAGAGTGCCGAAACGCTTTACTAACAAAAAAGAGGTCACTTGACAGAAACAAGGTAAGAAACTTTATATTGATGAATTTTTTTTTTGTACTTAAGACCTGATACTATAAAATTGAACATTTAAATATAAAATTTCTGATTGTCCAACATAAAAATACATAAAATATTCTTAAAATAGGTTCGAAAATTAAAGATTTGTATTACGTTTGTGAGAAATAAGATAAACACCATGTACTAAATCGATAAATATATTTCTTTTAGATAAAAATTGAAAGGCAAAAAAAGAAACTCAATGAATTTTGACCAACGACGTTGAAAATTCGATTTCATTTTTAAAACATGGTTTAATTTGGATATTTTTCATTTTGCTTAAAGACTTGCTTAATATCAAATTAAAAGTTTCTATTTAAGTCTTGCAGTATTTACAGTAACAATATATTTTATTTTAATGTTGTTGTTTACAAATATATATACTGTAACGAAATAGAGGGCTCCCAAAAGGCCAGTGCTCGGCAGGCCATATATTGTAAAGAGTTGAAAGGGTTGACAGCTAGAAAAACTATTCTAACATCAGTCACGAATCTCAAGGAGTCAAATAAACCATTCCAAAAGTCAATGCCTTTAACCGATAATATTTAATAAGGACCAATGAAAGGACCTCAATGTTTCAAAGTATTTATTTTAGTAATGCAGATTTGTTATAATACACGATACACCACATGTTAAATAAGTCTTGGGATGGCTTATTATTTTTTTAACCATAACCATTACAGGTAGAGCTACAAATCTTTGCACATTGCTAATGGACACCAAAACCGATTTTTAGTACGTATTCAGTTGACAGCTACCTCTCCAGGGGGAATGTCCATAAGCATTAATTGTCAAAATATTAAATGAGAGCGTAAGTCGAATTGTACATCGAATTAAAAGCCTTTATGAGTAGAACAAAATGCCTCAAACCCGACCTCAAAACGTTAATCCAAGATAAAATAGCGTGGGTTTAGGGATCATTATGGAATGTTTCCAATTTTATTACCGGTTCTAATTTTGTTCTGAGGATCAAAAGTTAAATGTATTTTTTAAGCCAGTGTCAAAAGTTCATATGTGGTATATACAAAATGATAATAATAATAAATGAAATGAAAAGATCTTCTATCGTTTTATAAAATAATAACAACCCATTTCTGACAGAGTTTTACCAATTGCTTCTTTTCAAAAACTTCATTAATAAAATCATCGCTAATTATAATTTTTTTTAAAAACTTTGCGTGCCTTTAGAATTTTATATAAATCATACAACTTTACTGGGTGTAAATAACAAAATAACAAAGTAAATAAAAAACAGACATGTTTTCAGATTGATCTGATAACCATGGTAACGATAAAAATATTTCAGTTCTATACTTGAAAAGGTATGCATGAATATAAACATAACTCTTTACTCTCTTTGCCAGCTCCGTAATATATAATTGTGATCCCAAAATTTGATCCTTGTTACAAACAATTTCAAATAATTCGTTTCAAGTTACCTTAAAGTCAGGTTTGAATTTCATTCTCCATTAGATATGCAAGATTAGAAACAATCGACGCTAATCACACCTCAGTTGACAGGTAGACCAAAGTTTAGGCGGCCAAATCAACCAATTAGTCCAGTCCTCCACACTTGTTGTATCTTGACAAACCATCTGATATGTCGAGACTCCAAATATAAAGAATCTGCTGAGTTATGATACTGCGATGCGAAATATTGACTGATAAGATCTCAGATAAGAGTCACAGTTGGTTCTTGGAACGAATTGAGATGAAAGAAATAACTGATTACTTTAGTAGGTGCGGCAAGTTGTATCTCGTTATGATGTTTTGATACAAAATGGAGAAAGCAGTACAGTAATAAGTAAATATTAATTGAAAATAGATTATTTTTATTTAAATTGGGTTTTATGTTATTAAATTTCATTGGAATGATTTGTATTCACTTTTTAATGGCATATTTTTTCAATTTCAGTTTATTTCAATTTAAAACGACTTTAAATTGTAAAACTTTAAAACATTATTTTCAAATATTAGACCAAATTAATGAAAATATGAAATGATACCTTACAGGAGTGGAACAACCTCTTTCAACTTAGTTTTTTTCCCAAATTTTTCGCAAATCGTAATTTTTCCGAGTAGCAGTTTAAATTTTTATAATTTACGAAATTTATTTTCAATCTCATGCACCTATTTTGAAAAGTTTTAATATTTACATTTCCAATAGTAAATGTTCTCATTTCACTGATAAAACTCTAACAGTAATTTTGGAGCAATGGCAAAAAAATGTATTACAATCGTATAGCGTTAATTTTGAACAAACTATCGGAATTTTTAATTTTTACACTACACCATCTCAAAATGTTGTACTTGTTAATGTTTGATTTTTTGTATGGGCGTTTAAGAAAACTAATCTTCTTGTTTTTGTCGTAGGGAATCCGAAAAGTTCGTTTTAGATAAGTGATCCGACTATCGTCATCGATATCTATATCTAAGAACGAAGCTCACTCGCTGTCACACTAACTTATAAAAACTTCAATAACCTAATGAAAGTGACCACAAACTTTTCCACAACAATACACTTTATTTCAAACAAAACGACGTTGTTTCATGTATTTGTGACAATAAACCATAAGAAGCCAGGCTAATTTTTCACACAGATAACAGCAGACTAGTGATAATATTAGACTTGGATGAGAATCTATATTGATTCACTGCTGTTATCTGCAAGAGTGGCCTTGGTTCGTGAGGTTCAATGTCACAATACTTGGTCTATATGTAGAAACTAAGGATATTGACGTAGAAAATGAAACGTTCGTTTCAAAGACGATATTCGTTGTGAAAAATACGTGTTTTTTTAAATTTTATGTCAGATAGATTTAATTAAATTTTGACATGTTGAATTTGTATGGGCTTTAATTTACTATAGATACCAATTTAATTTTAGAAAAAAAAAATGGTAAATTAAAAGTCAGCTATTTCATATTTCCCATATTTTCCAAGAAATAAAAATTATTAAAATTTGATATTCCCAAGGTTAAGAATCGTCAACACGAGTGGAGGATATAGGTAATGTATTTATGAAAATATGTACGAGTATGTATATAAAAAAAAAATGTGGATATATAAATATGTAAATATCTACGATTTTTTGTCAGTGGCTATACGATATAAAGGCCGGGTAGGCACTACAATGAACCTCAACAACTTTTCTTTCTTTATAGAAGTTCCCATAAACACATACTTGTATCATTTTACACAAACTGTATCCAGATCGCGTTGAGAAAGTGGAGCGTTGCTATGAGCATAGTTCGTGGTCCATACAGTACGAACCCATTTTAATTGCTTGGCACGCCCCCGACGGCACAAACTGTAATTACCTGTTTGCCTAAATTAATAAATCAATTATAAATCATGTTTTATGGTTTACTACACATGTAGCCTAGCTGGAAGATGGAAGGGGCGGGGCTATGGGATAAACTACAATGTAAATATGCATTCCTGTTATATAGGGAAGAAGTATTAGCTGATTTCATCAGAGTGATTATGATTAGTGGGATTTGTTTTGGGGTTACTCTAGTTCTGGTTTAATTAGTATTACTCGTGTCAAAAAAATACAGCACGATTTTGGAGATGAAAGTTGTTTTGATATTAATAATTACTTGAAAAATCTGAGCTTAATGTTTCTAACGTGGTAGTTTTATGGTATACATTTCTTTATTTTTTAAATACATTTTGATTTACAAACATATATTCTATTTCAATCAGAAGTATAAATAAACGTAAGGTAATTGTATAACAGCTCAAAATGTGTGTATTTCGGTTTTCTTTACTTAAATTACTACATTTTTGTACACTAATAAATACAACAACTTAAAATGGCTACACGTTAACTTTTAATTAGAAATGCACACCGGTACTTATTTTTATAGACTATTGGTAACTTACCAGGAAACCTTAACTATCAGTATAGTGATGAGATACATGGTCAAGTCACAAACAAGAACGTATCGATTGGAGGCTTATGGTCGACCTATAAATGAAGCTTCGTTGTCCGTAAGGGCTAAGACAATGACACGAATGTAGTGACTGGATGTTTAACACATGTACATTTCGAGGACCCTTAACTCCCAGCTGACGTTGAGGTCCTAGTGATATATACAATTAAAATAATCAGAAAACCTGTGTAAAAACTGTTTTTAAGGAAACTTACTTTATACTTGATTAGCCTACAAAAAAAAACCCCATAATCAACCAATAAAATAAGTTAACATTTCCCACAAGGTGGGCCCAATTTTTGGGGATTATCACATTGTATTATGTGGCTGGATATATACCATGATGAACCATCAATTTCTTTTTCAAAAGTACTTCCACAAATTTTCTTTCTAATATGTAATATATAACGTTTATATTATTTTGTAATATAAGTATTTACACTTTCTGTATTAACAACATGTAATAGTGATATGTAAAATAAATTCTTTTGGAATAAACATAGAAACATACATGCTGAATATATATTTTGTTCACGTTTGTTCTCTCAAGCATGTGGTCGCGCGTGTACGTTCCACCTAAACCTGTTAATAAATATGTTTCCTCATGATTTCCTCTCATTTCTGGTTTCCAAACAAGGGTTAAAATACCCATTTAGGACCGACCAATAAACTAGCAGGGTCTGATTTGCCATTACTTTTCTAGAACTATGTTAGATCGAGGTAGGTGGGCCGTGGAGTCGTTTAGCTAACTGAAAACTCCATCCAAGACTCCACTAATGTCAGCTTTATCCGATTTTATTGCTGTACTCAAGCTCGTTGAGCGCGTTTTTGGTCAATCACTGACGGCATGGTGCCATTTTGAGTTCGAATCATTAACTCGTAGTCATTTATTAAAGCGGAACATGAAAATTTGTAAATGTTTCTTGTAAAATTCAGTTGTTATATTGGTGTTATCAGTAATACATAACAAAGATTTCTAATATAGAGTATGACACATAATAAGTCATTTTTACAACACATGACAATAATTTTAGTTTTTTTTTGGAACAGTTTCAGTTTATAGTGTGTGATAATTTTAATAGTAAAACGCATAGATATTGTGAAGTTTGTAGTGTGTTGCTATTTTGAGCATTTATTTTTAATTCTATAGTAATAAGTAGTTTAATGGTGGGTTATAGAACATTTGTAGTGGATGCAACATGTTGACTAAAAATAATGAATAGGCTATTTGTTGTAAAAATCTATTAAAATCACATTGCAATTACTGTTGTGAAAGAAGGACAAGTTAAAGATAATTTTAAAGTTACTTGAAGAAGGACTTTTTTCTTTAATTAAGAATTTTTAAGATTTTTGGATGGAATCATTTAGACAAATAACGAAGACGACTTCCAAAACTGTAATGACAAAAGAAAAAAATAAATATTATCTACTCCTTTGATACAGACCCATTCAAAATAAATCAGAGGGTAATCTGAAGACTAGGCTATATGACACCAAAAACTTCAGTTCATCTTAGATGGGACATGTAAGTTTAAAAATTTCTTTCCGCCGCGTTGATGCATGTTTTGTAATATGGCAAGTGCTTACAACTGTGTTAAATTACGCTTAATCAGTGTTTTGAGGGATATAATGTTTTTCATTAATATTTTTTATGAGTCGAAAGTACTTTAATCTAATGAAGTAAAATTCACTTTTTAGGAAAATGAAAATATTATTTTACACCACAACTGTATCTACTGGGATACAAATAACTTCAACCGTGATATTGAAAGTCATCTTAAACAGCCATTAATTTTTGTGTGAGACTGGGAACACACCTAAAGGACACCTTTGACGTTTTGAATTAGCCAACTTGAATATGTTTCTATGCCATATGCTTAAAATTTGACCAGAATTCCCTAGAATAAATACAGTGTATCCCATAAAAAAAGAAAAACATGAATGCGTCTGTTTATGAAATATCGTAGGGATTTTATCATTTTCTGTTTCATGTACACTAATATTCCGAATTAGGCCTACACATATCTATAGTCTCGGAACTCATTTTGGTGGATATTATGATTTAATGGAATTTTGGTATGGTAATTAACGCATAATTATTCCATGTTAAAAATCCTGTAAAAAGACTTTTTTTTTTATTATTTGGAAGTCACTAGGCACTTCAGCCATTTAAGACTTTTTGTGCGCTTCCTTATCTTAGGCAATCCACTTTAGTTCTAAATCCTTCGTGAGTCTTAGAACTTGTGCAGCTAGGTCGTCTTCCTTTGTAGGTATGCCTGTGAGGCCGAAAATCTGTAGTCTACTCCTCTCCAGAGCTTCACAATACAAAAGTATGTGTTCTGCTGTGTCTTTATATTGGTTACACAGTCTACAGGTTGTCCTGCCTTGAGTTAGACCCATGGTGTTTAAGTGTTCCCTGAAAGCTCCATGACCAGTCATGAAGCTTAAGACTTTCCTTAGATTGTTTCTATTCAATGATATTACATACCTAGAGAGTTTCTGATTCGGATTGTACAGCGACCCGTAGAGTTTTCCTCTAGAGGCCTCTCTGCAGCGGTTGAGAGTTTCCTGTTCGACCCATCGTCTCAGAGTGGTTCTTGCGACAGATTTACTGATACCACAAGCAGGTTCTGGTCCGATGAATGGAGTCTGTGCTCCCAACTTAGCCAGTTCATCAGCTTTCTCATTTACCTCATAGCCTCTGTGTCCAGGTATCCAGAATAGGCTTACCTGGTTTCGGGTCGAGAGTTGGACTAGAGCTTGATTACAATCCCACACTAATTTGGAGTTGAATTCGTGTGAACAAATAGCCTTCAAAGCGGCCTGACTGTCAGATCTGATTGTGATATGTTCGTCATCATATCCTCTTTATAGACACAGTTGTGCGCAACCAAGTATGGCATAAACTTCGGCCTGAAATACCGTTGCATATCTACCTAGGGCAATGCTTATTTCCACCCTAGGTGATTTACTGAAGATTCCTGCTCCGACTCCTTGGGCGGTGCGAGAGCCATCAGTGTAGAATTCTAAGCTCTTAGCTGTAGCCGCTATTCCTTCTATCATGTCCTCCTCGTGTGGAATACACATATCGAAGGGCTGTGTCCATGAGATTTTATTAATCATATAATCTTGTCTATTTCACAATAGAATTGAATCATAAGATTTAAAAGTACGGATTGTGCCTTGCCCCTTAGGCCACCGGCTATCTCTCCACATTCCAGAGCAATATACTCTGTATGCTGCCAGACTTGCTTCTGCTATGATGCTGAAGTTAATCGGGTCTATTCCCAAGAGAGTTTCAAGAGCTGTAGTAGGTGTGCTTCTGAAAGCTCCTGAGATGCATAGACAGGCCAACCTTTGTATACTCATTAGCCTGTTAGTTGTAACGGTTTGGAGAGCTTTTGTCCACCACACCAGCGATCCATACTGAAGTTGTGGTTTAACCACTGCTTCATATAGCCATCTAATCATGGCTGGACGAAGTCCCCAGTTCTTTCCCAAAAAGGCGTTTACAACTCATTAAAGATTTCGTTGCTTTTTGGATACTATGTTCTACATGTTTGTTCCAAGTAAGTCTTTTATCCAGTATCACCCCTAGATATTTGACCTTTTCTGATAGGCGCAAACGTGTTCCTCCTAGACTGATATCAATGTTATCTAGTTTGATTCTCCTTGTAAAGGGTACTATGATGGCCTTTTCCGGGTTTACGGCTAGGCCCTCATCCCTGCACCAGTTATGAATTATCCTCAGAGCTGTGTTCAATAGGTCTGATATTATGTTAGTATGTTTACCTTTAATTATCACGACAATGTCATCTGCGTAACTTTGCGTGTAATATCCCATATTATTTAATTTTATAATTAGGGAATCTACTACCATATTCCACAGTAGAGGAGAAAGTATACCACCTTGAGGGGTACCTTTAATGGCGGACACATCAAGTTCCTCGCCATACTGGATTGCTCGGATGGTTCTACTACTGAGCAATGACCTAAGCCAATTACAGGTCGTCATATCCAGTCCTCGGGTTTCAGCTGCAGTAACAATTGACTTATAAGCCGTGTTATCAAAGGCGCCCTGAATATCAATAAATGCTCCAAGAGCCACCTCTTTAGACGCTAACGAGTCCTCAATCCTGCTAACTAGCTGATGCAGTGCTGTTTCGCAGGATTTTCCTGACTGATATGCGAATTGGTTACAATGAATGCGGTTAACTGATATTACCTCATTTTGTATGTGAACTTGTAACACTGTCTCCATAGTCTTCAATAGAAAGGGTGATAAGCAGATTGGACGAAACGACTTGGGGTCTGTATAATTACCCTTGCCAGGTTTCGGAATAAATACAACCCTGCTAAGTGTCCAGTAAGACGGCACGTAACCTAGGGCCATACTAGCTCTGAACACTTCCCATAGAAGAGTGTTTAGAGAGTCTGGAGCCTTTTGTAACAAGGCAGGAAATATTCCATCCTCTCCAGGTGATTTAAATGGGCTGAATTTATGTATCGCCCATTTGACCTTATTGGTCGTTATGATTTTTCTAGCAATTTGCCAGTCTGCTCGTGAGGCTCTTACGTGTCTCCGATTCTGCTCAGGCTCTAGATGAGCCACAAGTTTACAATCTGGAAAGTGTGCTTGAAGCAAAACTTTCAATGTTTCTAATCCAGAGGTTGTCAGTCCTCCCTCCCGGCTCTTGAGAGAACCAGTCGGGCAGACCGACCCCTTCGAAATAACCTTGTATATACGGGAGACTGATTTAGTATTGTCTATCTCCCCGCAAAATTTTCTCCAAGAAGTTCTTTTAGACTTTCATAGGAGTAGATTGTATTCGGTGAGGGATGTATAATATTTCTCCGATTGTCCGTTTCGTTTAGCGCCATTAAATAATCCCCTTGTTTGTTTTTTCTTCCTCTCCAGATCCTCGTTCCACCATACCACACCTCTTCGATTGGATCGGGATTGGATAGGACAGTTATCGAAATATGAGTCCATGATAGCTTCTTGTAAGTAACGGTCACGGACTCAATATCATTTACATCTCTAATGAATGTATTTAGGGATGCCAGCTTACATTTTAACTCCTGGTGATAGGAGTTCCAATCTGTTCTCCTAGGATTCCTAAACCTGTCCTCATCTGAAGCAAAGTTTAGTTGCCACATAATGTGACAGTGGTCAGAGGAAGATACGTAGTCTGATACGTGCCATTCACTGATAAAGGATCCCACGTATTCAGTAGCTATTGTAATGTCAATGACCTCCTCACGTAATCTATTTCTGAAAGTAGGCTTATCACCGACATTAACTATCAGTAAATTATTACTGTTAAGGAAATCTAATAATGACTCACCTCTAGCGTTGGTGTTACTAGATCCCCATGCTTCGTGGTGTGAGTTGGAGTCTATGCCCGCAAGGAACTGCTCCTTCTTCCGCCTGACGAAGTCGGTAACACTTTCTAGTTCCCTAGAAGGTGGAAGGTCTCTCGCATCATACGCAAGGTATACTGAGCTAACAATAATGCTCCTTCTACCATCCGTATGTGCGAGAGTGATTTTCACCGTTGTGATGTCTCTGGAACAGAAATCAATCAACGGTAAGCAGGGCAAATGTGTCTTTACCACAATACAGGTTCGCCAATTATTAATAGAACAATTAAAAATAAGCTTACCTTTGCTGTTACCTAGTCCTCTGATCTGTCCTCCGCTTATCCATGGTTCTTGGATCAGGGCTAGGTCAATGTTTCCAGAGAGAAACCTCTGACAGAAGACTGCAGAAGCAGCCTTACTGTGATGTAGATTGCACTGGAGTATCCTCAGAGGCATTCTCCAGTACCTTCTCTTTACTTTGTTTCTGGAGGATGGTAAATGTAGTTTTTCCAAATCCCAGATGAGCTCTTATGTCTGTCGCTTTCAAAGCTTTCAGAGACGAGTCGTCTATTAGGGCTACGATCGTCTGCCCATTGTCAGTTTTACTGGAACTGATGATCTTCCAGTCCTCTATCTTGAGGGACTTGTTTTGTTTGCCAAGCACTTCCAGGACTTTGGACGGATCTACCTTTGAGTAGACTTTTGGTGCTTTAAAAATCACCTTGGTCACCCGCAGGATGTCCTTCCTAGGTCCTGTCCGTAACTTGGCATTCTCCCAAGGTTGTAATTTGGGAACAACCTGTTCCAGCCATTTCCGAGTGTGGTCATTTGCACACACAAATATGCATGCTCCTGTCTCTAGGTAGGTAGCATTGAACTGAGGGAATTCTCCATGTTCAAGGATATTAAATTCCAGTGACAGGGAAGTCTCCAGTTTTTCCAGTGACTCTCCAGTTAATCTTTTCTCTGGATAGTCCTCTGGAACTACCGCCATCTTGATAGATGTTAGCATCTCCTTGTATTTACCTTGAGTCAGCTGTTCGGTGACTGCTGCTCTCGGTTTTTTACAATCTCTCTCTGTAGGAGGAGTGCTACCACTCGAGCGAGCTCTCTTGGTGCCGCTGGTGGCTGCTTTTCCTGCCTCTGAGTGTTGTGTGGAGGATTTGGGTTTCCTCCACAATTTCGGATTCCAGGCAGTTCCTTGCTCAGCGAGTCTTGCTCTGAGCGCCTTTTTCCTTTCCGCTGTGGTCATTCTGATCTTAAGTCCTTCCAGCTTCTGGGCTGTCTTGTCCAAATCGTCCTGGGAGGACTGTTCGGTCTCCCCCAGTAGCATTTTCTCCACATCTATTGGGATGGGTTCTGCTGGACGGCTCTTAGGCTCTTCCGAGGTACTAGGAGTAGCTGCTCTAATGGCTACTTCTCCCAGTGTTTGAACAGAAGATAACTCTAGGTCATATTCTGATTTTTGGTTTTTGTGTTTTTGAGACTCCATATAGTTCCCACGAGTATTTTACATTCTAAACAAGTGGCTGATTACTGTGAGATGGTGCCAGTACCTCACAGTCTCCGTTTGATATACTTTACCCTGTATAATCCATCCATCGGCACGGATTAACGTAAGACACCTGACACCTTGGATTGGGGGATATTTATTGACCTCCCGGTCTAGATCCGCTGTGTGTAGTAAAAGCAGGGTCACCTCGTGCAGGATGCGGCTCTTCGCTCGCGCACAGCGGTCCTGAGGGTAGCGTCCTCGGATGTGTATGTGTTAGCAACATCCTCTACTAATAGTCCCCTGGGACTATTCATCTAGCCCCTTAACCCCGTAAAAAGACTTTAGTATTGTGTGTTATATTTACAGTGATCCTTTATCAAAATTAGATAAACATTTTTGATGTGGTCCTTACAAATAATGAAAACATGAATTAACAAGTTAAAATTAAAGAAACTTTTTTGAAATATAATAATAAACATATAATTATATTTACAGTTTTTTTGAAGTTATTAGCCACATGGAAACATAATCTTTATTTTTTATTTTGTCTTCTGAAATTTCCTTTACCATATAGAATCATCATTTATCACAAACTACGAGCAAGTCCGATTAATTCATTTATAGATATAAATGAACTTGTGAAGTGTTCATTTAAGCATACTTAGTCTACATATCTATCTTTTAGTAATTTAGGTTAGTATAGACTTTATACTATATTTTTATAGAGGTAAGAGTATCGTGTAACACGTCATAAAATTCGGTGGAAACTACTCAAACAATAGCCACTTTAGTCGGCAATCGAGGAGTGTCTGAGTTTTTGGGTGTTTTAAATGAATCTGCGGTAACAGCAGCTAACAATGAACGATTGCCCAATCGTCAGTACTAACAACCGAACCCCTTTATGTCGTCTTCACACAACCAACTGTGCACCTACTGCATGCCGACTTTGTATGCCGATCACTCACAGTATGGTAAACGTACAGTAGGAGAACGAAGATCAAGTGAAAACGAAAATTCAAATTTTATATGTAAATTAACCGTTTACCCACTCCATATAACAGTATAGTCAGAGGATGACAGGAATATGGGTGAGCCAACGTGTGCAAATGTGACCTATGTGAAATCGGATATGTTATATCAAACTTTTACTCACTATATTGTGTTTTAATGTTACAGTATAGTTGTCAAAGAATATGGATTTACTGTATTTTCTCGTTTGTCGTTTAGGACAGAGACAAACATATATGTCCCCGCCATTATTACTATAAGGCAAAATAAATTTTATTAAATTTTTTAAAATAAGTTTATAATTTATTACAACGAATTTAAATAGTGTTGAGTATAGCTGAGTTTCAAGTATTTACAACATTTGCAGAATATCTGTCAGTCTGTACGCTCATTCGTCAATTTACGAATTTTTGTCTTATATCAAGAATATGTCGACCAAGCTTGATTTCGAGTGATTGTCACTTGAAATTTATTAATTATGGATCAAATTATTTTCATGTCTTCTTGTTTTCTCTTGAAAATGCTCTTCCGGATATTCCTATGAAGTAGACAGTATATATATATATCTCTTGATGCCAATTTTTTGTAGTACATTAATCTCTCATTTAAAAGTTGGACTTTCCTTTTGAGGAATATTTTATTAGAAAATTAAGTATTGAATAGGCAACCTTAAGATTTTCCATTATTAGCGGACTACTATTGTATAAATTTTAGCTACAGCTTACATTCCTCCTGGAAATGCTTACATTTGAGACTATGATTATCCACTTATTCTATTAGGTTATTTGTATAAAAAAAGTACCGGGCCAGTTAAATGACTTTTAAACTAGAAAAGGTAAAGATACGAAAATGCTTAATGGTTAAAAAAACGTTTGTGGTATTATAAGTTATATTCACACATAAAAATGAGGTTTCATGGGGACAATTAAAAAATTCCAAGTGTAAAGTCCAATTGAGCCTTCATTTTCTTAATAGAATATAACTGCCCAAATTAAAGGAGCTCTATTCTACACTTCAATCAAAAATAGCAGCAGGTCAAATATTCAAAGAATCCAGTTTTACAATGTAAGTGTTTTTATCATAAAAATAAATATTGAGGTTAAAATTAATTTTTTTGATAAACGCAACTTCCTGGTCAAACTTGAATAAAATAACTGTACAATTTTTGCTGAAACATTTTTTCCCCTATTTATTTTACTCATATTTTCCCCTTTGTCGTTTAAAGTTAAAAAGCTCTGGGTCATCTTCCCCTTGTAAATAAGGGGAGAATAATACATAAAATAAAGACCCCCCTAGCTCTCGAATACTCTAATAGCGTCAAGGAGAAAAAGAATAAGAGTTGGTCAATAGATACCTGATAGGAAATATGAAAGAAAAGGATCTAACCAAAAACTACATGAAATAAAGTGTAGATTCAGCTAGTTCCTTTGGAAATGCCACACCCGTACTAAAAAGAGTAGATTCTGATGTAAATTAGATTTTTTGAAAATTTCACAGACCGCAATTATGGATTGGAGTAAGAGACATCTACTTTGGACAGTTATTTTGTATTGCACATTTGCGATTGCGGTATTTGAGAGAATCGAGGTACCCATCCAAAATAGGATGGGGCTCAAATTATGTTAAAATGCCAAATAATATTTCGTACACAAAAAACACTTATAAAGTTTCAGGTTTCTACCATTCTAAGTTTAAAAGTTATTCAACAGTTTCGGGACTTCTCTTTGGTAACAAAATAAATGATATAGTTATTTACCTTAGAGGTTGTCCTCAGTCCGTATTATAGTTTTGGCTACAGCGGTGTTTCGCCGAACACCGTCGGCTTCGTCAGGCCCGCACTAACACATAAACGAGTAACACAATGTGTTAGTGCGGGCCTGACGAAGCCGACAGTGTTCGGCGAAACAGCGCTGTAGCCATAACTATAATACGGACTGAGGACAACCTCTAAGGTAAATAACTATATTATATATTAAACAGTCCAAGGCAACACATTATACTTTATTAAAACAATTATAATAAATAAATGAGTAATTGTTAAAAAAAAACTACAAATTTAACCATCAAAACAAAATTACTAAAAAAAATTGAAGTGTGGTAGTAGTATATATATCGTAAGAATTACTGAAAAATAATCACGTAAAGTGGGTTTTTATATTCTTTGAATACAGCTTAAGAAATGGTTACAAAATGTCTAAATAGCACATGATTAAAATGATTTTTGGTTAATTTTATTTTATCTGAATCTTACATGATCCTGTATAGAATTGTCTTCTTTTATATTTCAACTGAAAACGAGCAATAAATAAAGATTACTTAAACAAAAGAATTACGCATTCTATCTATTCACTATATAACTAAGTATTTATTTTAATGTGAAATGTAAACTTCTTCAAAACACTCCAGTTGGTGATCGTGATTATTCATCTCAAATTAGTTTTTTCACTTTATAGAATAGAGAAAATCATATAAGACTGAATTAAAAGAAGCCAAGTACAAACAGTTTAAAATTACCATCCAAAATTAACTGCTATTTAATTAACAATTAATACTATCTCTTTGAAATATGCACCTTTATTTATTGTTATGACCAGACCTCAGCTCATATCATTTAATAGAGAATGAACTGAAAGAAATATGAATAATTAAAAGCGGAGACAAGATGTTAATCGACTAATAACAGGTAAACACAAAACGAAATGAGCGTTGTCAATAAATCCACAAGTTAGATGACTCCTCCCCATTCCAATTCACTTAACCTTCAGCGATCATCCGTGATAACCCTTCTTTCAACAAACAAACAATAAAATCATCAGGAAAAACACAACCTCCTTTCAATTAGGCTAAGATATCTTGATCTCCGAGCATATTCTCTTCCATCATAACTCAGCAAAGGTACAGTACGATACAAAAATATCCATGTTACGTATCCTGGCCGATTTTTCATTACATTCTCGCTCTGAAATAGTGTGGTGGGGTGAAAAGTCGGTGTTGATATTTTAGTGTTGAATAACTCTAAAGTGTTTAATGTTCTAAAAAATAGTAATAAAAAAAAGATTTTGTTTTATTAAACTACTAGTCAATTCTGAAGTCTTGCTAAATTTTCACTAGTCATCTTTCTTCAAATTAACCGTAATATCCTAAAATAGCTGTCAAGTCGACTATACCAATGGGTCAAACACATTACTCAAATTCAAATGTTTTATAGTCATCATCACAATAAAAAAGAGCATACAATACCTAACCTAACCTAATCCACTATTAGAGTTAGCATCGGAAGAGAACTATAGTTGGTCAAATGAGACCCAATAATAATAATAATAATAATAATAATAATAATATATACAAGAAAGGGATCTAACCCAGTATATCCAGATATGATAACTCAGGATCCCCACACCCATTAGTGACTACATTTCCCTCCACCCAAGCAATTAAACAGAATGCACATATCGGTAACGATAATATCAAATTTAAAACTGTTGTAGAATAAACAGCCCAATAAATAAGCTGTTGTTAGATTATACAATAAGCTGGATAATCATTATTGGTTTATAGAAAATGAGTAATTCTTTTTTGAAAGTTTCGACCGATGGAGCCTTCTCTGAACTACAAATGGTATGTATCCTTGTCGAAGAGAGAGGCTACTTAGAGTTAGTTGTCAAACGTTCGGGAGCCGTCTCTTCCGACTTCTAACGATGGTGTCTAGTTTACCCAACAACCCCTATGTCGGTTCTACTTTACTCTATGAAAAGACCAATTCTTCCTCATCTCAACTTTCTAGGCTAGGATAGAACATCTCGTCGGTTGGAGTATAAAATGACCACTATGACAGTAGATCACTGGACCTCTACATAGAATATCTCCAAATATATTATTTCAGAAGTTTATATAAAAAAAAAAAAGAAAGGAAAAAAAGAAGAATGTATCTACTGTGTTAGAGATAACATAAACTTTTCTGTTATTAAAAGGAATATCTTAAAATTACTTGATAACAAAATTATTTTCTAAAATAGTTTAATAACTCGTAGTTACATCGAATTTAGTATAAACACGGAATAATTCCATTAATTTCAAAAACTGGTACAATTTTTAACGAAAAACCCCACTTCATCCAAAGAATTGAAAATAAGCAGCCTCTTCTTCCTTGAACACTTTTTATTCAATTTAGCTAACAAACTAACAAAATTAAACATATTTTACTAAACCTTTAGAAACTATTATTTCCTCTTCTTCTTCTTTTTTTCCCCCACTGTTTCCCATATAGGCCAACAAAAAATAATGGTGAATTTTATCGGATATATGAGATCCCTGAAATATAATTTTTTATTTTTTTTTGGTTTGATGTCTGTAATGTCATCTGTTTTCTTATCTGTCTGACATCCCTGCTATTCTCTACAACTCAAACGAGTGAACTGAATTTTTTCCGTGGAGTATTTTGAATGTGGACATATTTTAGTTATATATAATTTTTTTTTCCAATCTCGAAATTATGGGTAGCTGCTATAAAACCAAATCACAAAACTCTAATTTTATCCAGGTTGGCTATATCGATTTTGATGAAATTTTGCTAAAAACCTAAGTGCTGAAAACATATATTGGTTGCCATTCTCAAAAATGTCGTTGTGGAAAATTTGGAAATTTTTGAAGATTATTGTTTGAAACCAGTGTGCCATAGACTATCGCAAATAAATGGAAATTATGGTTCACAAATATTTTAATAAAAATGAATCTTGAAAACTAGATACTCTCAGGGGCTCAGTTACAATAAGTATGAATTTGGCAAATCCGAAGGTCGTAGCTGGATCTACACACTTTAAATGTTGTGGGATAGATCCTCCACTTTCCTACTACGTTTCTCTAGACCAACTCTTGTTCTTTTCTGTCTCTGACGCCATTAGGTTATACGAACGCTTGGTGCATTAATTATTTGCTCTTTTCTTCTTATTATTAAGACGAAGATGAGAGCCCCTTAAATAATAAGAGAAAAATCTAATACAAAATACATTTCTATGAAATAATATTAAAGCTTAAGACGAGTTTATAGCACACCCGGTACAAACTAAAGTTAGTTAAAAAAATTTTTTTTCAACACATCTGTATAAATTGAAGACGATAGATTCATTCATTTTAACTTTTCGACTTAGTATTATAAACAAAAATAAATTTTGCAGAAAACTGTTGATAATTTATTGATAATTCACAATTTTCTAGCAATTTTTAATGGATTATTCACTAAGGTACGAAACTTAAATAGTTATCATTTAATATTAACGTTGTTGTATTTAAAAAAAATAATAAATCATCAATTTAGCGAAAACGTTTTGTATCCTCTTGCATAACAAAGTTTCTTGACATTCGTCAATGTGACTTTATTAATGTAATAATATAACAAAAATTAATACTCAAACTATTTTAATTTTTATTTCTAAAAATTATAAATGATGATAGTATTTTTCAACTTACTTATTACGCACAGATTTTATAAAAATTAATTATTTAGTGATTTTTAGAATGTTAAATGCTAGATTCTGTCTACCTTAGGCTAACATTAAAACAAGTTCTTTGCCGTTGAGAATTGACGTTTTATGGAGATAGGATGAAGTATTTTTTTTATTTATTTGGTTTTCACGGTGTGTGTAGGCCTATGTTTGTGAGAAAATAAGTGCAATATTTAAAATAGCTGAATATCCTTCTAAAATATTTTGACAATACTGTAACTAGCGAAACGATGGTCGGGAAGTTTCGTTAAAATTGTGTTTATACTAAAAATTAAAGTTTTTTATTTATTAAGAAGGAAATAAGTAGTAGAAGCTCACATAGTTGTGACAATTGATTTGCGTGTCATTTAACCACATACGTTGGTTATTGGTTAAGTTTATTTATCAGGAAACACTATGTCCGTTTAATAGATATTTGTATTTCATATAGTCTACAAAAAAATTTTAACTCTGGTTTGACAACAGTGTTAAAGCGTGGTTAACAGATTTCGTTTAAACAAAATGACAAACGGTGTAGGTGAAGAATGATGCCGATAGGTTGTCGAACACATAGATACCAGAAGTAACTTTCACAGTTGGTTGACTTTGGAATGTTGCAGGCTCTATGCAGATAAGACATCGATGTTAACACGTTCAGAACACTGGTTATTGAGACTACAACACAACTACTGCAATCGATTGTTTAACACATACTTCGATATCACCTGATTGGTTTAACATATTTAATAGTTGTTAGAGAATTTATAATAATAAAATTATAGTTATTACAATCTTCCACATAAATAACGACTTTAAAATGTCCACCGATCCTACTTATTGGGAGTAATTTGATTTTTGGTTCACTGTTTAAACAAGGAATGAGTTCAAATTACCCCCCCCCCCCACAGTTAACTTTCGTATTAATGAAATTAGTTAAACAGAGTCTAAGTTGAACTTTTTGCAGTAAAGGGCTGCTTGTATGAGCCCACGTTTTATATATTGTACTTAAGGGTAAGTTACAAACATCATATGGAGCATATTATGGTCACGCGATATAAAATTTTAAAAGGCTACCAGAGAAAATGTCATTATCTAAATTTTATTTTAGACCACGGTAACTAAAATTACTGGGCAGTTAATATGATGGTGTTATTATTATTTGAAAAATTTCTCAGGTAAGAGAGGTGACAGCAATAAGTCCTAACATTGGATTTTTTATCCCTAAGGAGGTGGATCGACATATTTAAATAGGATACAATGGCATGGTAAATTGGGACTTCATTAAAAAAAATCTTTGTAAGTCGAGAAAAATCATAAACAAAAATGGAGTGCTTAAAGTCCAAATCAAAATGACAGACAACATTTTATAGGTATACAGTAGTTATATAATCAAAAAGTATTCCTTCCTAAATATTCATCTCAAATTAAATTTTACTTGAACAACCGTCAATTTAGTTACGTGAAATTTTCTGGATTCTTGGAACACAATAATGTATCACATTATAATATGTTTGCAACTTCCATCTTACTTCCCTCCCACTCCAATTAATGTATTGAAATTTACTCCAGATTTGTAATTAAGCCTCAATTTTACTAACAACTGGACAATGTTGTTAACAAAAAAGTAGATTCAATGATCATTAGATGATTAAAATAATCAAAAATGGTAGCCGATTTTCACATTTTGATAAAACTATATTGTGGTGAATTTTTTAGCCGATCGTCGTATAATATATCACAGTATTATTTAATATATATATATATATATATATATATATATATATATATATAACGTTTTTGTCATCACTCTCGTTTATTTCATGTGAAAATACCTTATATTGGATTTTATGCAGCTGTAAAATTTACATGATATAAAAGAGAGTAATGATTGTAACATGATTGCTTATCTATAAAAATAGCAAACTACAGATATTCAACAAATGAATCGAACAAAATTGTAATGATTTATAATCATAGAATATTAATTCCATAATAAAAACCCTCTCATATAATTTTCTAAGATATATGTTTTTTTTTTTGTTATGACTGTTTTTATTCCTAAAAAACTCGGTATGAAGGTGGTGATTGCCATTACAGTAATCGTGTTTCTTCTTTGTCTTGAGATAAGCTTGGTAGCACATAAATACATTATATTGGATTTTATGCAGCTGTAAAGTTTATATGAAATAAAAGAGAGTAATGACTAAAAAAGTTATATTATTACAAATAAAACTCAAATTAGATAAAATTAAACAATAGTTCTAACAATAGGAATTATTATTGTACATTTTAGTAAAATTTAGAATATATTTTATTCTTTAAATATTTTTAATAAAGTCATTACCAAACTTAAATTTTAAATATTCCGTTTTTATTGATTTTAGAGTAGTTCTGTCTCTTATGTTCTACCAAGCTTATCACAAGATAAAGAAGAAACACGATTACTGTAATGGCAACCACCACCATCATACCGAGTTTTTTAGGAATAAAAACAGTCATAACAAATAAAATAACATATATCTTAGAACATTATGTGAGAGGGTTTTTATTAGGGAATTAATATTCTATGATTTTAAATCATTACTGTTTTGTTCGATTAATTTGTTGAATATCTGTAGTTTGCTATTTTTATAGATAAACAATCATGTACCTAAGATTTAGAGAACTCTAATCTTACAGAGATTTTTCTACAAGGATCACTTTCTTTTTTGATTTAAATCATCCTAATTTAAAATTTACATATTTGGACTTTGCTGGTAGGTTACTTTACTGGTTCCATCTACAAGCCAAATTTGGAATTAGTTCCATATATGAAAACACGCCTACGAAATGATTTCTTTGAGTAAGTAGAGTGGACTTGAAGCTTTATAATAAACTAGAACTATGAAGGTAACCACCTACATATTATGTAGGCCTACTGGCATAAATTCATATTATCCCATCTGAGTTTAAAATCATTCAAGTCAAATATAAAACATATATTTTGCCACCAGATTATTTGGTGTAGATTATTCTTAAATTTAAAACATTTAACCATTTAATATTAAATACCACGAGACATGACACTACAGAAGGCGTTTAATAAATTATATTAATTTGTAGATAATATAGCATTTTAATAATGTACAAATTATTAAAATTTAGTTTGGTAACAGGTTTAAAATAAATAATATACTCTTACATCACAATAATTGTCCATTTTATATCTAAAATAAAATGAAAATGGTTAGAAAAATTTGTTGTTTGTTTTCATTATATTTTAGGTGTTTTTAAGGGAGGGGAGGTCTTGATAGAGTTGCTATTATTGTATGGTGGAATGTTATCAGAAATGTACATTCTTAAGTTTATGTAGGTAATAACTACATTTGGTTACGAAGTTTTTTATAAAAAAAAAGATGAAATTTGTTCACTACTATAAAATTAGTTTACTTATTTTAAAATGACTTGTAGAAATATGGTAATATTAAAACTTTATTTCTATAAAATTTGACACCCTTCTGTGTATAACGTAAATAATGTCAGATGGTACAGATTTCAATGTGCTGGCAATAAACATTTCTAACCCACTAAAATATATGTTCATGATATAAACAATTTATGTTCTAAAACTTTGACAGGTTCGTTGTGTGTAAATTCATGTAAATAAATGATACAAAAAAAGATATGAGTGTTATTTACGACTTAGCCTACTAAATCGGGGATAATTTCCAGCAAAAATTAAATAAACGTTGCAAAAACATTTCACAAACTTTCTGAGATGTACACATGAACGAAACTAAAATAAATGTAAAAGGAAAATATCGTCAATCGCTGAACCAAAAAGGAAGTGTCCCTAATACTATTTAAACGTTAGAAAGTGAAAACCAATGTAATTGTATTTATTTTAAAGATTATTAGCCTCGCATATTTTATATTTGAAATAAGATGTTATGGAAGGGTCACTTCTATTTGATTTTCTGTTTTTACAAAAAAATTACATTTATTTTTTTTATTTTATTTTATTTTATTATTTTTTTTTTTAAGGAAAGCATTTAAATGGCTGAGATGATTGATTTGTTTGTGTCATCTAAACTTTCCTAAGCATAAAAAGTACATATTTGAAATAAAGTTTTTAGTTACGTGTGTCAAGTTTTTTTTCTTTCTATTTATATCTGAACCATTATTTTCTGTAGATTGCTATTTTGCATTCTTATTTGGTCATATTTGACCAAAAATTTGAATATAATTGAAATATTGATGATGAGAAATTAGGTCTTTCGGTAGCTAACTACTTTTGTTAGGGATTTTAGGGGTTAGAGTAGAGAAATATTTGATCAAAGTGGTCAAGTTGATATTCATAAAATCGTAATTTTTCGATTTCCAAATTTTAGTTATTCTTTCAGATTTAGATAGCAAGTATAATCAGTCGTTACAATCTTGCTACTGGTAATGGTAAGGAAAACATTCATTTGTGTTCGTGTACACTTGGCAATTTTTTATTATAACAATATAAAGTTAGGAAGACTTTGCCAGCTTAGAAAATTATAGCTTCTCTCCTGTAATAATTAGGAAATGTGGTTAAGGGGATTCTATTAGAACCATTGGAAATTTGTGTCATTTTAGGACAAACTTTGGGTTTAGAAATATTGTTATTAAATTTGTAGTTTCGGTGACAATTATTGCCTACAAGACATGTAGTCATATGTAAACTATACAAATTTGTTATGTACAAAGTGGGTAAACATATTTTAAAATTCCTTTATTCTATAATCTTTGGTGGACCGCGCTAAGTGATGACGCCGGAGTGATCTGGTCCGCTTGCTCGTGTCGCCCCATTCGTGAACGTAATGCATTTGGTGTGTCCAAACTCCCTTTGCCCATAACCTAAAGAGCAATGTGCATTGTTTCAGGCGGCCACTTTAGACTGGACGCCATATTTAAAGTATTATCAAAAATACTCGTAACAATAAAACTGTGCCGAGTTTTGTACTCAACATGTTACTTCAGAAAGGTGTTTTTTTATTACTTAGTGATGCCAGAAAAATATATTTATATTAGGTTTTTTGATAGTGAATGTGTTTAAAAAAAACCAATGCTGAATTTATCAAGCCAGTGTTGTTGTGTACACATGTTTAGATGGAGCATTTACATTACGTATTCTTTGTTTATCGAATTTAGATAACCAATTCTAAATAGATTTGGTAACTTTTTCTTCTAGCTTCTTTATAAGTTTAAATAACACGAGATATTGAAATAATATATTTGTTTTTACAAATCTCTTCATTCGTTGTTATCGTTTTAGTGATGTGGTTGATTTTTAATTTGTGTTACCACTGATAAAATATTAAAAAATGCAAAACGTTAATAGAATCGTTTTTGTAATAAATTGGTTTTAATAAATCACTATGTAATGGATGTACAATAACAAATACGACAACATATTTATAGAAAAAAAACTCCAAAAATCAGAAAATGAAAGTATTCTTTAAAGTTTTTATTTACATTATGTAATAAAATGTTATTTCGTAGTTTTAGAAACATAACGTCCTACTTCAACTTATAGGGTAATACCTCTTATAGATTTGCTTAGGTAATTTGGATGTTGCACTTTTATATCGTCCTTTTTATCAAACTTGGTATGACATCATTTTGGTCGTACGTTTTAACGAACTTTGGATAACTCAATATGTGGGTAACCTGTCTTAATGGAAGTAAAATACATTGAAAACAAACTGTATACATAATTTCGATTTACAACACCCTATATCAATCCATGGATTTGTTTGAACTGAATTTAAATTTTTTTGACATTATCAACGGCAAAAGCTGTAAGTTGCTTTAGTTGCAAATAAACGAAAAACAGCGTAAATTTTAACAGAAATTTGTCATATAAATATTGGTTCTAATCGTTTAAGGTTAAAATAATATTATAATTTTATTAGAATATTACGTATATATTGTTTTGTTTCATATTTGGAATTCATAATAAAATTTTGTGAATTTATTTACTCATGTTTTGTGATTTTCAACATACATTATTATTTAGTAATTGGGTACGAAAAACGAAAAGTTACAAAAATATAAAGAACTATAATAGTTAATCTGTCCATTCTCCTACTATATGAACAGGTTTCATACAACAGTAAGACAGAAATGAAACTAAAAATGTCGTATTTAGAATGTGTATATCGTTTTGATTGGAAGCGACTTGGTAGTTTCCTTGTGAAAACAATTTTTACTATTAAAAATTGGAATTTCATATTTTCTTCGTATTTACCACGTTTTCTTAAAATTTTCATCGACAACGATAATTTTGAATTTCGAAGTTTAAATGAATTACAATTCTATTTGCAACTGGAAACATCTTTTTAAAATGGTGAAAGAGTTCACCAGTTTCAACAATGTTTACTACAAGAAATCTCTACATTCCTGTAAAAGTTATATAATTTTGGCGTTTCAGTTACCACATACATTTTGTAAATTAAAATGTTAATAGGTATTATAACGATTTATTATTGTCATTTATATTTAATGCAAAGTATATATTTAATAGAAACACGCGTTATATTTATATATGTAAATATTCGGAGTATAATTTAATGTACTTCTCTGCTCATGCAATCCATAATTCACGTTAAACGAAATAATAAAAACAAAATCTCATATTCATACCTTTGTAAAAAACTACTCTCTCTGTCAGCCTACAAATAGATAACTGCTAATCGGATATTCATGCACTATTCTATAATAATACCTAGTTTATGTCTGATTAAAATTGTTTCAAAACTTACATTTTAAAAAATTTTAAATGGTGATACATAACTAAACGTTATTTATAATTAATTGAAGTAATTAATTATAACTGTTAGTTATACATATTCCACTCCCAACGTTTCACCATAGAGTAAGTTAGAACAGTTTTACACTGATTAACAATATTACTTTAGGTGGGTTTGTTATGCTATTCAATGATCGTAATAAAATGAGTTCGAAAATGCCCTACATTTGTTTATTTAATCATAATGTAGGTTTAGAATATAATTAGAAAACTGTGTAAAAAAAATAAACTAATTAATTTTAGTGTGTGAAAAATTTAAAGGTACTTAAACATTTGTTACCAATCATAAATTAGTTTAAACTTTAGAATATAAAATAAAAAAATCTAACGATTATTAGACGTATAAATACAATTTTCAATAGTACGGTTTTTAACTAAAGGTTGACAATTGTGTGATCTTTCACATTGAAAACACAGTCTACTTAACATAACGTTAAAATTCAACATGTTATAAATGTTTATGCAAAATCTTGTGTTATGTAAGTTGTGATAAAATAATTACACTTTTGAACATAATTTAAATTGTGTTTAGGTTTACAAAGAGTTCGGTTGTTAAAATATGTATTCTGATATTTAATTAATACAGTAGGTGTATGATATATGTTTAAACCAATGAAATTACTATTGAATTTTTCAGACGTCTATAACCGTTGATAGGATCCAACATAGAACGTACATAATCAAGTATGACAAACCTAATCATTCACAGTTAATATCAATCTTTGAAATTAATAAATCAGACTGTATGGTACTCTTTCAGTCTGCCCGATCTAGGTGAGCCTAGTAACAGTGCATATATATATATATATATATATATATATATTATCGTGTTTGTAATAGGTGAAATGAATAAAAATATAAAAAAGCGTAAATCAATCCTATTTAAAGTTTAAATGATTTTGGTTAAGAATAGAGTTTCCTTTGTTCCAAATGAATAATCATTTTCTAATTGTTATAAGAATTTTCATTTATTTCAGGACAGTCTTATTAAATATCAGGAATTGTTTAGGGGAATTTTCTTAATAATAGATGGGTAACCTCATAGTTATGTGAAAAAGTAGACGCTTGTTTGGTCAGTGACTGTCCACTTGTGTTATTTGTATGTTATATATCAAACATTGCAGTTGCTACGTTGATTATCAAAAATGAGTGTTTCTGGTATAATTAATGTCACAATATATTGTTTTAACCAAATCCCTAATACAATAAGCTCACTGCAAAGGAAGAAGCTTGGATCAAAATTAAAGAAGCGTATGAAAAAAAAAAAAAAAAAAAGGTACAGGAAAGAAAATAACAAAGGAGAAAATATTGAGTAATTTATAGAAACGGAGTTAAAAAAGAAAATATATTAAAAAAAAATCATGAAAATAAATTTTAAAAAGTGAAAATAGATCTAAATTGAATGCAGTAGAATAAAAAAAAATCAATTTAATTAAAATTAGCTGTCATAAGTAGTGACCCTGGTGGATTAACTGTCGACATTTCAAAAGATAAAAAGGATGTAAATCGAAAGAATCTATGAAGATATGCACTCCTACATCTGCCCGTAAGGAAATACATACGACAGATGATTAGGAAACAGACGAAACCAGCCGTTTGTCATTGCCATATTTATTTTAAAACGATTTGCTCAATTAAGCAGCTCCAATTAATAAATACTCAGTTAAAACTTTAAAAGTGACTACTAGATCTGGGTAAGTAACCAATTACAAGGACAATTTTTCAGCAATAAATGACTGTATTTTTAACTTAATTTTTACGAATTTATGAAATATATTAATTTCAGTTAATTTGAATTTTGTCAATTTTAATAAACTATTTTTATTATTATATTTTATAAATTATTTACGTTAACTGAAATTAATTATTGTATTCATATTTATGTAAAAAATAATATACATTATATAACAGTTTCTTAGAAACTGTTAGAATATACGGAAAAAATAACATTTTCCTTCTTTATACAACTAAATACAATTTCGGAATCATTCTCACAGTTACTATACATGCTCTGTTGCTGTGTTAATACTAATTCCAAAATTATATAAAATTTATTCAGTTAAAAATCTTCATTAAATTTAAAAAATTCGTTTAGGTATAAAACCTATCCTACCTAAATAAATACCTTTTTATTTGCTATATCATCTCATGTTATTCCAGCCTATAAAAATAAAACAATTGAAAATGTCAGTTTTAAACAGTAGACATGGAATGGAGAGGGTTATTGTATCCTGCTAGTGATATGTTCACTATGACTTGTTGCTTTCAGAGTCTTATCTTTTCTTGTTTATTTCATTTTACTTCTTATTTTTATTTAAGTGTCTGCTACTACCAGGAAAGTAATGGAAGTGCTACATAACAATATATGGTATATATTTTTAGATAGAGTTTCCTGTCCACGCCCAGCCAATAGGGTCTGGAAATCCGCTTTAATATAAGAAAAAAAGATATTCATTATAATTTTATTATTGTGTCTAGTTATGGTGTCTTGTTGTACAATTTCAATGATTTCTTTTTTATAAAAATATTGTAATTGTAGTTTTGACTCTGTTATGTTGTGATTAGTTTTATAACTTAGTGAATAAATAAATTGAAAAATATAATAATAACTGAGTAGGCATTTTTGAGCTAGAATAAGATTGTTTTTATGATTTTTTAGTTGAATTGGTTAGTTGTCAATAATTTGAATAACACATCTTCACTAATTGTATCGTGCAAATTTTCACTATATACAAATAGTTTATTACATATTTTCTTTTAAATCAATACTTAATATGGTATATGTAAAGAAAATATATTGAATTAATACCACTTTGCATATCTTTGAATATAAATATATATTACCCTTAAATAGAAATCTATAGCATTATAATAAAGTAAATTTTAATAGAAAAATCTAAGTACATTTGATGTTTATTACAAACCAATCACTAAGTAATAGATTTCAAAGGGTAAACTGGTGGTATGGTAAAAGTTTTAATATCAATGAAATTTTTAAAGTCAAGGTTTAGCCCCAATTAGAGACAAATTAACTAGTTGACAGAATTTTGCCAAGGAATTTATAAAATACCAACATTTAGTGAATTATCATTATAGAGAGAGTTCTCTCTCTCTCTCTCTCTCTCTCTCTCTCTCTCTCTCTCTCTCTCTCTCTCTCTCTCTCTCTCTCTCTCTCTCTCTCTCTCTCTCTCTCTCTCTCTCTCTCTCTCTCTCTCTCTCTCTCTCTCTCTCTCTCTCTCTCTCTCTCTCTCTCTCTCTCTCTTTCACTAGTATATGTATATAATATAAATATGTAGTTAATGGCCCATTTATTGACAAAATCCAAAATATTATCAGGTATTTCAAAATGTGATACAAATTTTTAATTTAATAAAGTGTGTGAGATCAGAAAAGCCTAAAATAGCAGATATTCAAATCGATGATTTAGAAAAGAGTACAAAGATATTCATCATAATAAATGTAGTGGAAAACTACGTTAAAATAACGTGATATTCGTACATTCGGTTTGCCTGGAAAGAAAAGTAAAAAACTTTTGCAAAAAAAAATTAAGTTGACATTATGACGTAAGTATCTACGTTAATCTCGAGAAACAAAGGAAATTATTTTCTTAATTCCAATTAAAACCGAAGATGTTATTCTCTACAAAATAAAATGTTGTCTAGGAATGCGTATAATATCCAAATATCGATAGTCAATATTATAACATACTCTACAAAGCTCCATAGGTGTGAACAATAACTAAAAAGCAATCCAATAAATTAATAACTTTGAAATAAAAGATACTTAGACTGGTTTTGGACAAAACTTAGATCATGTGAGTAATCAATGTAGAGTATTAACAAATGATTAATTAAATTTGAAATTTAAAGATAGATACATCGTTGTCAAAATGGAAGCTAAAACATTTGGATTGATAGGGAATATATTATAAACTACTCACATCAAAGAAAATTAGTTTGGAATGCAATAAAACTAACTAAGAGATTATTGTAACGTCCATGTTTCAACTACATGGACGACTTAAAATGGATTAATATTTATTAGAAATTCAAAAAGGGATAACCAATTGTAAGATTAGAATTAGTTTGCATTCTATTATTTTTATCGACAGCTAAGAACCTCGGTAGCTTGTGAAAGGTCTATCAATATTGGAAAAAGTGCATTTATATACAATTTATATTATTTAAATAATTGAATAGGGGTTGTTTAAATCTAAAATAACATTTTTTTTTAACAATTTGTCCTCAATTCTCTAAACCCTTATTAACAAATTTTTAAATTATGGATGGATTTATCGGGACTTCATTATGGTATTTCAACCACCAAAATTACTAAATACAAACACATATTTTGCAAACCAGTTTTGTAAACTGAACACGCGAATTTGATCTTTACATGCAGAAAAAGTAGCGTCTCCTAAGAAAAGATAAATTAAACTATATCATTTACAGTTCTCATACAAGATCCTCATCCAATCTTAATGGCAACCCTAATACAGAATAAAACCACTAAACGTATTATTTCCCACGTCAATGAAAACTACATCCCTAATACAGAAATAAAATCACAAAAAGTATTAAATCTAATGAATGAAGAATACGTTATACGACCATCGCGGGAATAGTGTGCCGCCCAAGAAGTCCTCCGACCATTTCAGTAGAACTAAGAATTATTCCAACTGTATAAAGTAAATAAACAATTACTGTACCGTAAAACTGACCATGACCATGATCTAGACAATTCACTACTTCCTAGATCAGTAATTGATCTTCTTTTTATCCCAGATCATGTCAGTTATCTTCCATATATAAAATATTTACTACTCTATTTCCAGTTGGATGAAATTGACCAAGTTTTTTTGCTCGTCATCAACGCTCTGTTTCGCCTCGTCTATCACCTACGAATGGACCACACAAGTCGGTCCACTTGTTCCCATTGTTGGTTCACATTCCTCTACTCTCCGGTATATTACCCGGCCTATACAAACAATCTCAACGACTTTATATAAGCAAACAAGAAAAAAAATTATCTCACAGCTGGCTTGATGTTTTATTTACTCGGTTAAATTTAAAGAATCCAATTATTTTAAACAATTTGCATTTGACCTTTACGAGTAATTGTTAAACAAGACGATTTCATGTTTCCTTGTTGCGAGAATCGTTCTTACACCGCGGACTTTCTTGTGCATGTATTTATGCACCGGTTGTTTCTTAATCTGGTAATTGATGTTGCTTTTAAGAGGAGAAATTTAATATCCAATTGTCCCGAAAATGTGGTTCGGAATGAAACGCAAAACATTCTTGCTTACAGTTCGGATCCGAGTACAACCTTTCTATAACCTGGTTTTCCTTTTTAAAATCAATTGCATTTGCTGATAAAGTGAGTTTTATTTTGCTTATCAGTCAACAATAAATAAGTAATTGAATTCAGTTTGATAAACATTCTTAAAATGACAATAGTTGTATTTTTATTTGAGGTATGCTAAGTGCATAAACAAATTACTTTGCTATGTCCTAAATAATAAGTTTAACCTACTTCAAAAATAAATAAATAACTTCAATATGCAATTAATCCGTAATTTAAAATGTAACAAAGTATAACTATATAGACAAAGCAATATTGTTATGTAACTAAAAGGTAATTCTGAGTAAAAACGTCGTGTAACATGTAGCGTTCGATATTATAGAATGAAACATGAAAAACAATGTTTAATCATTGGCATGATATAAATACGGTGCATGAAATATATTGAAAACAATAATGACGATTGTTAGAGTCTAGTCACTAAATTGCATGCAATTGCACGGTATTTCTGTAGTATATTCACCGCTTAATTTAAATCACAAAATTAGTTGCTATCTGCAATTTAAAGATCAATTTAGATAACAAACCTTCCCTTGTACATTCATTGAATAATTTTTTTTTTCATTGTATTTAAATTACATAAAGTACCCAATTAAATACTGAAAGAATTAAATTTTCAAAAAAGATTACATTTTATGTAATTATATTATCTACTTTCACACCCACCCTCACAACAACATTGAATTATTCTGTTGGGGGTCACATTTAACTGTAATATTTTTAGTCATTGGTACAATCCTTCTTTAGTCGGAAATAACTAAGTCCTTAAAGGGGTTATTTCTCGCCGCCAATAGAATATTTGGAAAGTATTCGATGGTCGGTTAAGCTCGTAACGTGTTCTTTTGGTTAAGAAGGTTTCAACTTGACTAAATTCAAGGATAAAATGTGGAAATTAGGTATCATAAATATTAAACAAATTCTTGTGCCTATCACCTTTTCTCCCCCTAATTAATAAACTACAGTATTAATTAAGTTAATTAATGTGTGAGATAAACGCCGTATACGAACAATAAGTAATTATATTGTATAAATATATTCATATAACCTCAAAACACGAGAAAAAAAAAACAAAACTGTAATTTTAAATTTTAGATTATCACAATTATTTCCTTAATAAAACCAAACTGTAAAGCAAAATCCCATGAATGGACCAAGCCTGGCTAGCTGTTGAAAGTAAGTGGTAAACAAATGGATTTTTCTTTGTTGTAATTCCAGCTATCACAATCAGAAAGATAGTCCTCTTACAAATCAAGCGATACTATTAGTTACTAGGCCTACCATAACAGATTGTTTAGAATTTTCCCTTTGCGTAAAATCAAGTTAAATTTTAATCTAATCCCACAATCTTTACACAATAGTAAACTACACAATTTTAAGAAAAGCTGTCATTCTGACGTCTACTGTAACAAAAAACAGCTGGGTTTCCACTTGTGTGCCAGTAATCATAATATACATTGCAAGTAAGAAATCTATACTTTATAAATACAGTTAACCTTATCAAGAGTTGGTTTAAAATATATTTTCTTTAATGCATTTATTGCATCATATATGCACTGCTAAACGTTAATGTTTGTATATACAAAAGGATATATTGATTACTGGACTTAAATTTGGATATATAAATCGAAACTTTGCGAGACACGATATGCGAAGTGTATACGTTAACTAGTAAAACGTAAGTATTTACACGTGCACAGTCTATATCCGTAAATGGAATTAGTTTAAATGAGTTAGTCACAGATGTGAAGGACGCTGAGATAAGAATTTTTAAAAAGGTCTTCCCGGTCTGGGTGTCTGAATCGTCCGCTCTAGATGCTCACTCAGACAACCAGATATAAGAGAACAGGTGAATAAAAATCAATCACAGAAGTTTTAACAACAGATTAGTTATCATATTTTCTTATTATGAACATTGAATAATCTTCATAGAAGCACTGTGTGAATCACGTTAATATAGATATAGTCCTACTCTTCTGCGCCCCACCCACTATTTTTAATCTATATTGTAGATAATTTTTTATTAAATGCGTAAAATGTGGGTAAAAAATTATTTAACCTCACCTAACCTTTAAAATACCACTTGTTCGAACATCGACGAGATAAGCGCCGCTCTGCTAAATTATAAACGCCGCTCCACCCTTAATTATAAGTTTGAGTGTAGTATTTGAATTGTGTATCATTGTAAAATCCTTAGTTTGACATAACTTACGAGACATTGTGTACTAGCTTCTTTATTACAACCTTAAATTATTTTTCAAGTTTACCTTCATCAATGTCCATTCAGTAATAATAAAAACATTCTCACCGCTAATGTATAACTAAACATTGTCACTACAATAGCTTTCAAGGTCATACAACATATATTTAACCAAACATTTGAGAATAACACTATTATTTACTTCGGACACGGTTCTTGTTACATATTGCCACAAATTAATTAAATTACATACTTCCCATCTTAGAACAATACTAGAGACTTACACGTATTTCTGCTCTGCTTAATTATCGTGTGGGAAAGGGCTTCGATCCCATCGGGGCCCCATTCAAGGGGCGTGTGCCCGCCCCCGCCTACCCACTTTATAACTTATTTATTCTCTCCTTCTCTTCCCATTGAATTATCAACTTTTATGTAACATATGGTTATCCGTATCTGTAGTTATTACTTTAATTTCTTTTATTATAGGATTAGCATTTTAGATCAGGATGATAAGAAAATGTTTTGATTTATGATTTTGCAAATACGCGTATAATTGTAAAGTCGATTTTATAGTTAGGTTTGATTTATGTATCGATTTGAATTACTTATAAATTCTATTTACTCATAGAATATAACAAAGTATTTCATGTAAGAAAAGGAAGAAGAAGATGTGAAACAGATGTGCTTACAACAATAGCTCTCGGGTTAAATATACTATTGCCAATCAAGATGGGAAATTATATATTCGCAAACAGTTCACAGTCACCAAACACCGACTCCTTTAGGCAGTTTTAAAAAGATGAGACTTCGAAAATTTAATTAGTTCTTTCTTAAATTAAATTAGTTTTTAAGAAAAAAGCAACGGAAAAGTGTTTCTTCAGTTTGTATTACAATTTATAAGAAGGACTTCATTAAAAAAAAAACTATGGTTGTTTTGGAAGGAAATTGAAGTTATTGGTTAAAACTTAAATTGACTGCATACGAGAATCGACTAATGAACATTTAATTCGTTAATAATTTTATTTTTTAGTGTGATATATGTTTCTTTAAAAAAAATACGAAAATATTTAAACAGTAAAAGAGTCTTCAGGTACCTAAATTAAATAGTGATAAATTTTAAGGATTCATGAATTTATATAAAAACTGCCAGACATTAAAGTGTAAAAGCAGATAAATATCGATTTAATTCAACCACATAAAAGCCAAGCCATCAAACTTTTCAATATCTCACAGCTCACTTTCAATTAAACATCTACAAACTTTCGATAAAATGAACAATAAATGGTCGACCACCTTTGAAGACTAGACTGAAGAGACATATGTATTTTAAAATTCAATCACATTCTTACATATACACACATTGATTAAATTTACATAAAGATAAAGTTTACAGGAGATTGAACTTCAGTAAGTTACAGTAGACCATAAACTCACTTGACTTTTCAACCCAAATCCAAACACCGAAGGACGGGATGGGAGCATTCCAAGATTCATTACCGCTCTAAAAGGGTTTACTGGACTCGGAGCATACAAATCACTCGTTTTACTTCATCTCGGATGGAACTAGATTGTAAAGAGAAAGAAAAAGAAAAATGTTGTAACTCTTAAGGTAACATCTGAGAGAGACCGAATCCAAAGCTAAAGCTCGTATAAATTGTATGATGCTCATGTTGAATTGTGTGATACTGAGATAACCAGAGCAGGGTCACAACGAGTTGAGAGTGAGGAGGAACAATTGTGTCTAGCCTGACTTCTTATTGTGTCACTGGAACATTAATGTTTCAATAAAATATTCTATAAATGATATATTGTGTGATAATATTTAATACATATTTTCACATTTTTATATATTACAACTGTCCTCATGAAGAAACCTAACCCTGTGAAACTTTTTCATTACTTGTATTCCATTGCATGTGTTTAGGTATACAATGATACAATGTGTGTGTGTGTGCGTGTGGGGGGGTGTATGTATATAATCATGCATTTTTGATTAGATAGAGTAGTTGTCCAATAATTTCCGAAATAAAAGCTTGCACTAGATTATTAGCCGTGAAAATCGAAAAGGAAGTAGTTATATTTATCCAGTTTCTTGCAAATGTAATTTTGTCGAGATTAGTTATAATTGTTTTGAAAACAATTTGAATAATTATTATCGTTTAATGTAATGTCAACTTACCTTTAGTCGATCGTCTATTTTGTCGTTTCATTATAAACGACCGACATTTCTACTATTCAACCATTATCAAGTTTCACTTTCAGATTTCTTCACCGTTATCATCACACACAGAACATTCATAGAAACAATACACAACACAAAACACACTAATTTAAGTCACTAATAGATGGAAGATTAAAATTATTTTATGAAGTGTGTTCTAGTGGACACACATTCTCGGGCGTTCCAACGATATTACCTGAATAGACGAAACTGATGTAGTAAATAAATCGGAATATTATACTACTTAAAATGGCATATTATATCAATATTTGGAAAATCCGATAGCCGAAATCAAAGATTATTGTCGTTTATAGATATTCTTTAAAAAAAATAAAAAATATTTTGAGCGATAAAATAAAAATTTTAAAATAAAATTTAAAAAGTCATAATAATAATAATAAAAACACTACCTATATACTATAAAAATGATTTAAACAAAAAGTCAATTCCTTTAACACAGAAAATCCAAACAATTTTATCTAAATCCCATGAATAACAAAAATGTTTAGGAATTCAAAATAGACCTAAATTAGAAAGCAATAAGTAAAGTGACAGGAAAATGGATACCACAACTCAAATCTGCGTTGTCTTTGAAGTAAATTAGTGTTGGAATTAAAAACAAAAACGGAACAATATAGGTTAACTTATTAGATATACGCAGTCTTCAACATAGAACCGTGTTAAAACAGGGAAAGCTGCTGTCACTTGTTGTGAAATCTTTAAATTATAATGTTTAAAAGAGGTTGTTCTTTAAATACACAAAACTTCCCTTACTTTCACATGGTATTTATGAAATTAAGTTCATAAATTAATATTAACACAAGGACATTAGGGAAAAAACTATAAAATATTGATTGTGGATACGGTTTGTGATACTAATCTCAATTTATGTTCAGGTATATAAAATATAGTATCATGTTTCTGGTGCAAAGCTATTTCCTTTTTTAAAAAAGTGTAGAATACAATTTGGCCCTATTCTACATATATATTGTATTTAATTTTATATACAGTTTATATATTGATTTAGTATTTTATATATAAAGGTAAAAGGATCACCCTTTGTACTTAAATTCCCGACTTAAAAAGATATGTAATGAGTAGGTAAAATTATATCATTATTTTTTTTTCAGATATTTATTAAGTCATTTTATAACTAATCAACTTTTGGGTGCACAGTATTAACTACATTTAATAATGAGCTACACTTCTTGTAGTATCTCCAATGGTCTTACTTTTCAATATATTTTTTTAATTTTACGGATTTCACTACTTGGTAATTATTTTTCAATAATGTCTAATTTACATTGTCTATTTACTGTGTAAAACAAGAAATAAACATACTGATAATTTTTTATTTATTTTTTTTTACTTCCTTATGTTTATTCTTTGACTAACAAAAAAAAAGGGCAAAAGAGATCACTATCATTTACCGAACAAGTAGTGTGAGGGGGGACCAAAATTTTGGTTGCCTAAATATTAAAAACTGTAATATATATATATATATATATATATATATATATATATATATATATATATATATATATATATATATATATATATATATATATATATCTGCATCTGTATTTACATTGCCCAACATCGAGAATGAAGTTTCATGTGACCTACTTCCTAGATATTACATTGTTTGACTGTGCAATAATATTTAGTAGCTAGGTTTGGTTAAAGCAAAATATAAATATGTTTTAATGAATTTATAGGCGTACGAAAGTTATTTAGGTATATGTGAAGGTCAGGTGAGGTAAGGTATAAGTCCTGGAACGGTTTAATATATTTTTTAACCATTACAGATAGAGCTACAAAGCTTTGCACATTGTTAATAGACACAAAAACATATTTTAGTAAGTATTCAATGGACCGCTATATATATATATATATATATATATATATATATATATATATATATAAACAATTTAAAAATATAACGTGTATTTTATACAATTTGGAACATTTTGTTTTTTTTATTCTTTTGTCCACACAACAAAAGTACACGGATTTACGAATTTTCATACCCATTTACAAAACTAAATACCAATCTAGGTCAAACTTTAATTGAGAAGGTGTGCCTTAAGACCAAACTCAAATATCCGATTTCAATATGTATATATAACTTTTACAATAGTATCCATGGTCAATGGATCTCCTTGAAAGATACATTCGGAATCGGAGTTTATACAAAATGGCGATCAATTTGGGTCTTTGTATGTTATATTTTAATAAAATTTGGGTTAAAATATGTTAGGACGATTTTGAGAAAATATTTCGTTTTTAACCAAAATATAACACCACCACCCTCTCCCCCACCCAACCATAAGGATATAACCTAAAGGTAAAAGCATATACAGTACAACAAATTTGATCAAAATAGCTTCAGTAGTCTGGGCTGTAGACAGCCTACAATATCAGAATAATCTAAATTATTATCAAAACCACTTTTTAGGTTCAAGGGACCTCAAAACGGATATAGCCGCGAAAACCTAAACATTGAACTTTTTTCCCCTCCACATAAGTTTCTCTATATTAGCCTACGTATAAAGCAAAGATCCAAATAAAACCCTCCCTAATCCACACTCAACGCTCATCACGAAAATCCATTTAATACCGAAATATATCTAAAGATTTATGGCGGTCTAAAATCAACAACATTAATGTTTAACCTAATAACTCTTTTGGTGGAGAAATATAGCTGCACTTTGCTCAGAACATGTTTGTCCTAGAAGTGTTGGGGTTAAAGATGAGATCTCGTGTCCCGCGAGAGCAAGAGAATAAGAACAAGGAGACTGATTTATTAAACATATGGAAGTGTGACGAATGTTTGTATTCACCTGAAACCATCTTCAATCATATTACCTACAAAGGGCCCGATGTCGCCACCTGGTTTTACATTTCACAAACATACCTCCAACTCTTGTTGAAGGTCACTTATATGAACATGGTTTAGTTCTTGAAATAGTTCAGCTGTGATTTAGTTTAATTTTAATATGCTTGTGTTTTATATTGACTTCGAAACATAACATTGAAGTATTATTTAGGAGTTGGTAAAAACAACTGTAGAAGTGTTTGATACAATTTTTGTTACAAAGTAAAGCTTAGTTAAATTTTAACAAATAAGTACCTATGTAATTTAAGTCGATTTTTTTTTGAGTGACAGTTACTTAATGTTCAATTTTAAAAACTGAGCAATTTCTATTTTAATTAAACTTGTGTCCATTCCATGTCTAAAAATTTACTATCGCCGTTCCACAAAAATTAAAAATCAGTTTTGTCAAAATTACCACATTCTAAAATTTAGAAATTTTCAGCCGTTATTTTGAAGATACAATATTGAAAGAAAATATTTTTGCTAAGGAAGAGTGATAGAAAGATTTCACTTAATGAAAGTGTGAACAACGTGTAACAATCATTTAATAAGAATTAAATTTTAGTGAAAACTGGTAATTTATGGTAATTAATTAAAATTAATTTATGCATATCTCCAAATACAGGAAATGGGTTATTGTAACTCCTAGATTAGAAACGGACTAACAAAAACCCCTTTCGAACCGTAATCATTTAAAAATTGTGTTATAATTTTTCGGTAATATTCATGGAGTAGTAACTTCGTTATCGTGCTCAATATGACTAATGTTAAAAAACATTCTGATTTCTAGAGCTATTATTGTTTATTTTTATTTTAGAATGTATATAATAATTTTGTTCTTTAGTAACAAATATACACTTGTAATAAATACACCCTATATTATTTATCTGCTAAATAATATATTACTAATGAAAATGTTTGGACATCATTGGGAGTAGAATATAAAGCTGTTTTAAAATAAACTATTGGGTGATGAACGTTCGAATAAAAATGAATACAAACGGATTATTTTTTTCTTTTCCTAAAAAGTAACTTGTCTTTAAAAAAACACAAATAATTAACTTTCGTCATACAGCTTAAAAAAAAATCTGTTTTCAATAAATGGATAAGATGCTAAAGTTGTTCTTTTTAGTTCTAGGACCTAAAAACTTCATCTAAGGTCGAGGTCATCAGCTGTTAATTCGTTTATAAGAATTAATTAACGATTGCAAACATCTATAGAAACAACAGATACTCTCGATTGCGAATAACCGTTAAAACAGCTGTTACCATCGATTTGAAGGTAATTAGGTTATAACATTTCGGTTTTTGTGAAATTGTTTTATTATAGTCTATTATTTGCAGTAAAACGAAAAATATAGTTCATCGCTTGGACTAAAAGAAGCTCTTCGATCCTCGCTCATTTAAACTTGAGCTTGGATCGAAAAGCTTCACTTTTGAACCAAGTAATGATAAATACTTTTTTTTTGTAGGTGTGATACTACATAAAAATCTGACTTAAATTCACCCTGTAGAATGTTTACTGCATATATACACGAAAAATGAGTTAGATTAATTCAATGGGTAAAACATGGTTTCGGATGCCAGTGCTTTCAGGAAATAATACATAGTTAAATCTAGAAATGTTATGAAAGTTTAAGAATAAACACAAAAATGAACACGTATTTTGAGAAACTTTATCTGGCTTTTTGGAACAAAGTTACATTTTTCGGATTTGTGGTGGAAATTCAACAATTTTAAGTACAAGATCCTTATCAAATTATAACCTCATCTTTAAGGGGCTAACGAATGAAGATAGGCCTAAATAACGTAAATTCCTTATGTTGCACCTATCTAAAATATCAGCAAATAAAAATTAAAAATTACAATTAGGTTCCATTATGTTTTACTTAAATTTAAATGGAATTTAATTATCAAGCAGTAAGCTAAAAAACGGAACAATCATTTTGTTTGACTTTTTTTCTCTTAGTGTAATAAAGATGGTTTGGTTCTAAAAATAATTTTAAAATACATGTATTATTATAGCAAAACACTTTACTATAAAAGATATCCGGTTTGGGAACCTTTTTACTCACTTGGGAGTCTACCCTCAACACCATATTTTGTGAGAAATAACACAAGTATATTAGGTATCAAAAGCTAACCAAACTATTACAACAGGATTTTTAAAAGGGTTGGGACTTTTAGAACACCTGTTGCACAATTAACATTCAAATTTTATAGAAAATATAACAATTAATTGAAACAAAATCTTTGAATTTTTTTTCCAGCATATGGATAAAATTGAAACAAAAAATAAAAGCATTTTCTCTTCATTTATTATATTATTCAAACAAAAGTCTGCGCAAAAGCGATTCCAACCAATGAAACTTGTTTCAAGTAATTTGGTTTTACCAAACTACGCATGCCCTAGGTGGTGCTACACTATTGGGTCTTACCCTCCCAGAATACCGTTGCTTTGGTAACAATGACTCATTCTGTTCTCTTCTAACTTATAGAACCCTGATAACAAAATATTTTTAAAACTGTATTTCTATTCCTTATTTATCTGAAACTTGAAAAGTTAAAATGTTCCAGTCCTATCTAACACACTTGGGATAACGAATCTTGTATCTTACATCCATCTTGATTTAAAATGTTGAGATATAATAAATACATATACATTTAAAAAAAAAATTATTATTATTTTTAAAACTAAGGGTTACAGTTATGTTCATCAAGTCCATCACTAACTCACTTTCTTGACAAGATGACCATCACTTATAATATTTAACAGATTATGGGACAGGCTATATAAATATGTTGAATTACAACTTAATTCTGCCTTAACGCATTTTACAAATTAGAACTCATACAGTTGTATACAAAACTTTAGATGATTTTTTTTTTTATTACTAATTCATTACGAATGTATTTTTTTATCCAAATTTTTACATGTAAAATCACCAAACAAAACAAAAAGGGTGTTTTCTCAAATACGTCAGGTTATGACAAAATGATCCATTGTTTTATCTCTAACTTTTCTTCCTTTAAAGAAGACCTTATTTAAAATGTTTAATATATATGTATCTTTCATTTTAACTGAAAACAAAAACTATCGGTTGATGTCCAAATGTTCGTGAATGTTACAGTTGACGCGATTTATGTTTTTCCACAGACGACCTTCTGTAATTGTTTTTGTATGAAAAGTGATGACCGATTAATTTTTAGTTGAATGAATTTATTTGTAATAAAACTACTACCGGTATATATCTATTAAAATTCCCTAATCACAATAGAAAATATTAGAAATGAACTCCATGATATTTTGTCTTTTTACAGATTTTTTATAAAACTTTGTAGTTCCTCCAATTTTTTAAAACTCACGACAAATATATTTGGTATTCATTTAACTTTTTTCTTTTGGGTAATTACGCTAATTCATAGATTAAAATGTATTGCTTAACTAATCTAAAGTCCTAAAATGAGATATTGAAATTAATAAAGATAAACAAGACATAATTCTGAACAAAATAATCAACTCCCTCTTGCCCTTCATTAAGAGTTAATTCCGTGTCTACAACTCATATTATTAAATCGTATTTCATAGATTGAATTTTAAATATTCGCTACCTTTCTAAGTTGTTCACCAGAAAGTTCAATTTTGTATAACATTTTTGTTAAAGAGTAAATAACATTCTGTTGTTCAATGTACAAAAATGGTTTAAATTACAATTTCAAAACTTGCAGTGTCCACTATTTGTCATTTCTTTTGGTGTAGCTTACCGATACCAAAAATTCTAATTAAATGAAAAACTATTTCTTAAATTACATTCGTGTTCAGTTTGAAATATGTTATCATACAGTAAAAAAAAATGTCTTTGTGCACCCGAAAATTGTGGGACCATTCCATAGATTTGTAATTTTGTTGTTAAGCTTTCAATAAATTCTTTTAAAATCGCAAGGTTTGAATTGTTATACTCTTAAAGTAAAATACTCTATTGTACAATTTCAGTCCTTAAAATGATTTTGATGCAGTTTTTATTGTTGTAAAACAAAAAAGTAAATTTATGCATTTTTAAGTCTGCAATTTTTTAATTTTTTTTATTTAAAAAAAAAAAAAAATTATTTTTTTATTTTTTATTTAAAACATACATTTTATTGCTTAATGTTTGAAAATATTTTTCCGAATTTAAATATATGAACGTGTTTTGGGGAAATAAGACCAATTAAAGGAAAATAATGAAAGTTTAAAACTTGTTGATTATAGATATTCCTTTTTCAAAAACGACTGAACCAATTTCAATCAAGCTTAACACATGGACAGTTTTGTTTTATCTTTCATAAATAATATACAACCTGTGCTTAGGTCAATTCAATATTTGTGTTTAACCGTTAATATTTTATAGAATTAAACTGAAGCTATTGAGAACACAGTGAAATGTTATAAACTCGTCGGAGACTATTAAAAAAACCTGTCGGCTTACAACTTGCATGCATGTGAACTTTCTATGTTTTCATTATGCAATGGTCACGTATAACAACAAAAGAACAACTTTGTATTCCTTTTGATCCATTTGAAATTAGCTACATTCACTTTATTTATATATTGCTCCTAATTTGTTCAAAGCAAACAACAAGTGGGATAAAGTCGATAAATCGTGATTCGATTTTCGATCTTTAGAAATACAGTCTAGTTGTAGTGGTGGGCATGACAGAAAATCGCAAAGGATCGCTGAGAAGGGCGATTACTCACGACGTCTAGCAAGGTTGGTATTGACTTAGCATTTAGCGCGAGGTGTAAGGCACAATAGGTGCTCTGAATTGTCGAGTAGTCGGTAAACACTTAACTGTGAAACGTTAAATAGCCGAGGTGTGTGGGTGGCGTGCATGACTTGCGTTAGATGGGATATATGTCTGACATGTTGGTAGCAGTGGTAGACAGTCAGGCGGATGTAGAGCTTGAGAATCAGTTGATTATTGGTTCTTTTTGGTGATTGGTAAGACTGTGGACAGTCAGTGTCTAGACAGTGTCTGTGCTGACAAGTTGGCACTATTGTTGGGAGAGTCGAGTGATCAATATGTTTCTTTGACGCCTACAACAAGTGGGTGAAACTAGTTGGAACAAAACTATGGGAATGGAACAACTAGAGAGAATAACGTCACATTCCACTAGGTGGGGCAGACAACATTTTACTTCTAAATTAAATTAATTTACGTAAAATGAAAAGTATAACGTTTCACAAAATAGGTAGCAAAATTTCCTACCGACTGCTGTTGATATTAAGCATGATGCTATGATTTACATCAGTGATGCCGAATGCGCCTGCTGGCTAGACCGACCTTACCGCGCGAAAATGAATGTGGAAAAGTAGTACGTGACAGATTTCGTAGCACAAATTTCAAAGTTTACCTGAACAACAAAAAGGATTTAGGTTATATTTGCGCAGGATTACTAAAACACAAATATGTGAAAAATCATTAAGAAATTTATAAAACTAATTTGCTTTTAAAACTAGTTCTTCATTAGGTAGTTTAGGCAGAGATTTCAAACTTCAAATAATATTTACAACTTGCCTCTGGTGACTTATATATCATCATATTTCTTAGTGTTACTATAGTCAGATGTGTGGGAGTGTTCGGATTTAATCCCCGTGGATTAAATCAAAAAGTTTAAAGAGTTCGTTGTTAAACCAACATTTGCTGAAATGTGCGGAGCTAAGATCGATAGCCATATCGATATTGGTGATGGGTACTTGATTTGCTTAAAATAATAGGCGTGAGCCACGTGATTATTAACGATAATAATAAGATAAGATTAGTCAGATATTGTAAGGAATTTCAGGGGCATAATTACGATTTAGGATGTTAATAAAAATCTCTGACTAATTTGTTATACATTTTTATATTCCTTCTGTCGGTTTGCATTTAAAATTGGATTTTCAATATGTAACAATAATATAAAGAGTCTAAATTGTATATGATAATGATGGTAAATCTATGTGTAGCCCTATATATCGTCACATGGTGGAAGGGTCATAGCAAGTCTAATATCTCAATTAAATTCTTATAAGTTCATTGCTATATCCAAAGTATCCATCTATTTGACTGAAAAGCTGCAATGCTGAAAGTCGAAATATACACGACTACATGTTTAACTTTTCCTTTTTTTTTTTTTAGGATATCTTATAGAAGCGTAGGACGATTATCATTCTAAATAACATCATGGGTGAAAAAAGGTGATGTGGTAGGCATATAAATGTTTTTCGAAAGTTTTTATTAATTTATATTAATTGATAGTTATATTCCACCAACCTAAATAATTAAAACAAAGTTTCTTTATTATAAAATAAATAACTAAGTACCAAAACTTTAATTGAAATAAAACACTCCATCTTTTATTACAAGGCAAAGGACTGTTATCGCTAAAATCCTGCAACTCTATGGGAGGTCCTTAGAACATAAATTACCTCCTCGAATATCAAAAACACACGCCTTAAATAATTTGTATTTACTGTCAATTTTAAAACCTAACTAATAAATAATTAGGCCCCAGCCTTGGTGTTAATTTTAATCGCTAGTAATTATAAATTTAGTTGATTTTGTATAATTATAAGTGTGGCATTGCTTTGGATCATGGGAAATGTTGAAAGCATTAAATACATCTACGGGCGGAGTTGGTGATTGGTAATTAAATGTTTTGATTTATGATATGACCATTATGTTTTTTTTTTTTTTTTAATCGTTGATTTTGTTTTTTTATGTTTAGGAGTACACTATAGTTTTGAGGTTTTTACTACTAAATGGAAGTGAATAAATTATATTAAAAGGGTAAAAAAGTCCTTTCTTTTTTGTTTTACATACGTAGTATTTATATATTTCAGTTTTATTTTGGTTTTCACTTATTTTGTAGATATGAATGTTGCAAAATCATTCTATGATGTTCGTTTACAATTCCATTTCAACTCAATAGCTGAACAACATGTATTAAATAGTTGATGGATTTTATACACATTACACGCTAATTAATACAAGTATTTTTATAAAATGGAATTTTTAGTGTATGTTTCTGAAAATATAAAAAAAGTATATAAGTACGATATACTATACGAAATGTGTATGTAAATACAAAACAATTAAAGGGAATTTTTTTACTCACAATACAGAAATGGTATTATGATAAATATTCGTAAATTTTCATACATAAAAATTTCAAACGTTTTACAAACTAAATTTTCAATCATCTATACCGTCACACATTAAACAAATATACGCACTTTGTTACAAGAATACTATGTTTTGGGTTTTTGAAATACTACTACACGGGTTTAAAATGAGCACCAAATTCAAATTCTTCACATGTAAACTAAATTGAATTAAATTTATTTCACTTATATAATTGTTTACCTATAAAAGTTCAAATTAAATTCAAAATTGTTCAATGAATTTATTACTGATAATTTACAACGTAAGTAATTAAATTTATATGTAATATGGGTTGCATTATAGTTATAATATGTGGTAACTAATGCTGTACATATTTTTTCCAATAAATACCTTTTAACTTTGAAATCGCCTATTAGTTGTGTTTCTATGTAGAAACTCAAAATATATCTATTATGTTATACATATTTAAAGCCCGACTAGAATTCCTCTCAGACTCTTCCCTAAGCTTCTATGAAACCCACGAAGACTTTAGAATTACTCTCCGTAAAATCTTCAGACGCTCTAGAGGTCCTTCAAACTACGCCGAATCTCATTCTGACACCATAAACTCTGATTCTATTATATTAAATTTCAATTTATTACATCTAAATTATATTAAGTAAATTATTATATTAAATCTATTATATTATATATATTTTAAATTTAGGTTCATTATGAGTTCTTCTCAGCTCCATACGTTTTGTAGTTTATCTCTCTGTAATGAACCTATTTGTTTTTTAGACCTCAAAAATTATCCGAAGAAATTCTCCAAATAAAACTTCCTTTGTAGTTTGGTTGTAGTTAGTCTAGCTTTGTTCGTGGACTATTATCTCATCCAAACTAATTCCTCCTTTTACTTCAGTGTCATAACTCGAAGCATTTTATCTTTTCTTCATTGTCCACTCATCTTATAATTTCATATCTGAAGCAGCCAATACACGGGCCTCTTCAACGGTCGCCCCGCTCTTCCATTAAATTAAATTTCTTCTTTACTGTTCCATTAAATTTGATGAAACTCTCAGCGAGTCGAACCATAAGCATCTTCAATGGATATCTGGTTTAACAACCGCTTCTTATATGGTATTCATAAGATTTAAATACGAAGTCTGATAAAATCCTTTTTTTAAACTAAACTGCCGTGTTAATTGAAAAAACAAAATTGAGCTACGTTAAATAATCATTTTATAAGGTGCTTGGAAGCTCAACATTGGTGGCCTTTGCCACGTTTACAACAGATACATTTGTATTTCTATTAGGTACCATTAACGTGAACTATCTTTAATTAGGAATAATTGATTATTATTTATTAATTATTTGCGTGTATAGCTTATGTATATACTCGGCGTTTCTCTTCAGCACAAATATATTATCTTGCAACTCGGTGTGTCACTCTGGCTTTACTCTGGTATAGAATACCTTAGAAGTGATTCAGTACAAGAGGAATTAATTGACACAGGACTTCATCTGTATAAATACATGCAGTGTATTACAATTGTAGTGTTAAATATCCAGTGTGTTACTAGGAAAGTTTACAAATTTACATAATTTGATGTACTAGAGAAAATTCTTTAAGGGTTTCTCTCCAGCAACTGGACGTAATACTTGGAATAGATAGCGAAGATGAAACTAAAATAGATTTTAGCGATAGGATACAGGTAGAAGATAATTATGCTGTAAGTAGTACTAAGGGGGTGTCGTAGTTTTGTAAGTACTCGAATAAAACGTTAAGGGATATGTAGAGTGATTATTTATCACTTTATAAGTACTGAAGTAAAAGTTGAACGGTTCGTCCGATTTGGTTCTAATTTGTCGTATATGGATGGTTTTGGTAGATCTAAGATTTCTTAAGCGTAAATTTTTATAACAGAAATTGTATGCAAAGCTGCCATAGACATTTATAATTTCCTTTAGGATTTTAATGGATTTTACTATATTTTGCTTAAGTTAGTGTATAATTAAAACATAAATATTTAGTTCTCATTTACCTAAAACTTTCGCCACTCGAGTTTTAACAGAGAGGATCTGAAATCTACTTAGAATTATCTCAAAATCGGGACCATTTACGTTGAACAACCTTTGCTAAAATGTGAATGTTTGTTAAGGAATATAAAAAAATAAAAAAATTAAGTTCCTAAATAAATAGGTTAATATTTTCAATACATTAATTCAAAGGAAAAACTTGCTTTTATATTGAATATATTATAATAAATATATTAAGTTGTTTAAAAAAATAATTGTATTCTGTATAAAAGCAGACTTAGCAACAACAAAATAAAATAAAATTATTAATTGGAATTTTGTGGGCGTCACTACATGTGTCTAATAATTAATCAACTATTCATTAATTCTATCCTTGCTATTCGATACGTTTAGCAGCGATATAAAAGCAATACGTCAAATGCAAGATTCAATTTGTAACTTGAAGATGAGTTGTTGAAGACCGTATTGTTTCTAAGTATGTTTGTACTTTACTATACTTAGTAGAAGTCAAGCTCGTTGTTATCGGGGTCAACATTGTGTAACATGGTAATAACTATAAGTCCATCCATGAAGAAACCGTATACATTTGAATACACTTTTCGTTATATTTAGTTGTGTTTGCGACTTCAATGGTCCTAGCTGGATTTATCTTTAAAAACAAAGCCTGCTGTAGGTAGTATACTCCTTGATGTAAGTATTAATTTAGTCTCATCAACGTAAGTTGCATCGATCGAAGAAATCAATACCTTAGTCTAAACTGGACTCGGTAGTTTAAAACTCGCACTCATTGAGTGTTAAGAAATGTTTTTATTCTTATTATTTTCTGTAATGTATATTTATGTTATGTGGTCTAACTTTGAATTGCTCACCAATTGTTTGGCATGCAGCTATAGTAGTTTACAAAGTGTTTAATTTAACAAAATCATAGAATAATAATATTGTTATTACCAATAGATTTCGTTCAAAAAGTTTTTTTATGCAAATCAATTTTGGTATTCGTATTTTTTTCTTTTTTTCTTTGTGGAATCCTAACACTAAAAGATTAAATTCAAGAATAGACACGTATAAAAATACAGATAGTTTTGTATACTTGTATACTTGCATAACTTACTTTTTCCTGACGTAAGTTGTCCTGATGAGTTTCGTAGTTGTACATATGCACATCCACTGCTTCCAAGTTTTAGTATTGCATATTGCATAACAAAACGTGCGTTATTTCTATTCACATAAATAGAGTAAGGATTTTTTAGATAAGCCTCGTGAATTAAAATGTATTATTTGAAGTAGGGGAACAGGTTAATCAAGTGTCTTTCTCTTTGTAAAATAGAGTTCATTGTTCTCCCCGTAACAGCTCTAAAAGTGAAGGTGTTTGGCCAGTATCATGAGGTAGAGTGGTGAGGTACTTTTGGTAGTGAATCATGGTCACGTAAAATAAATTAAAGTATTATGAACAAGATGTAATGAACAAATAACACACGATTCTTTTGTATGACAGCCTAGGCCAAAGCGTTTAGTGTTATTACAGGACAAAATAAAGAAGAATTAAACGTAGTCTAAAAAAAACATATATAATAGGTTCTGAGTTATTTAGGGAAATTAAAATCTTTCTGCTTGTGTTTTTTTTACGAGAGATAAAGCCTCGGTGAGGGAAGCATACTTCGGCTTGTTAGCTATACTTTGACCAATCATAAAGTTATGTTTTGTTTGAACTCTGTCATGGAAGCAAATAGCTGGAGTACACTACTGGGTTTAAGCCTGAGCTATGATCTCTAGATGAGCCGTGTCTATTGTCTTGGTGAGGGAAGCATACTTCGGCTTGTTAGCTATTTTGACCAATCATAAAGTTATGTTTCATGTGAACTCTGTCGTGGAAGTAAATCGCTGGAGTACACTACGGGTGTTTAAGCCTGAGCTATGATCTCTAGATGAGCCGTGTCTATTGTATTGGTGAGTGAAAGCATACTTCGGCTTGTTAGCTATACTTTGACCAATCATATAGTTATGTTTTATTTAAACTCTGTCGTGGAAGCAAATCGCTGGAGTACACTACGGGAGTTAAAGCCTGAGCTATGATCTCTAGGTGAGCCGTGTCTATTGCATTGGTGAGTGAAAGCATACTTCGGCTTGTTAGCTATGTTGACCAATCATAAAGTTATGTTTTATTTGAACTCTGTCGTGGAAGCAAATCGCTGGAGTACACTACAGGAGTTAAAGCCTGAGCTATGATCTCTAGATGAGTCGTGTCTATTGCATTGGTGAGTGGAAGCATACTTCGGCTTGTTAGTTATACTTTGACCAATCATATAGTTATGTTTTATTTGAACTCTGTCGTGGAAGCAAATCGATGGAGTACACTATGGGGGTTAAAGCCTGAGCTATGATCTCTAGGTGAGCCGTGTCCATTGCATTGGTGAGTGGAAGCATACTTCGGCTTGTTAGCTATGTTTTGACAAATCATATAGTTATGTTTTATTTGAACTCTGTCGTGGAAGCAAATCGCTGGAGTACACTATGGGGGTTAAAGCCTGAGCTATGATCTCTAGATGAGCCGTGTCTATTGTATTGGTGAGTGGAAGCATACTTCGGCTTGTTAGCTATACTTTGACCAATCATAATGTTATGTTTTATTTGAACTCTGTCGTGGAAGCAAATCGCTGGAGTACACTACGGGAGTTAAAGCCTGAGCTATGATCTCTAGGTGAGCCGTGTCTATTGTATTGGTGAGTGGAAGCATACTTCGGCTTGTTAGCTATACTTTGACCAATCATATAGTTATGTTTTATTTGAACTCTGTCGTGGAAGCAAATCGCTGGAGTACACTATGGGGGTTAAAGCCTGAGCTATGATCTGTAGGTGAGCCGTGTCTATTGTCTTGGTGAGGGGAAGCATACTTCGGCTTGTTAGCTATACTTTGACCAATCATATAGTTATGTTTTATTTGAACTCTGTCGTGGAAGCAAATCGCTGGAGTACACTATGGGGGTTAAAGCCTGAGCTATGATCTCTAGGTGAGCCGTGTCTATTGTATTGGTGAGGGCAAAACACAGTTCTGCTTTTTGTTATATATTGACTAGTCGTACAATTTTATTTCATAACACATATTTTAAAAGAGCAACGATATTCGCAAATCAGGTAAACTTACAAAATAAACAAGAAACGATAAAAGATAACAGACATCATGAATTCGAATACTTGTGTAATAAGATTAAAGGCAAATTATATTTATCTGAAAAAGAACTGTCATTATTTTAATGTTTAAAGATAGATGATATCCATTTCAATGGAAGTATACTGGCTTATTGTAAATATTTAACAAATTACGGATTTCGTGTAAAATTAAATATTTAATATTAATAAAATTAAAATTTCATTAATTTTATTTTATGAGAATTCTTACGTGGTTAAAGGAAGACTAAAAATAAAATGAGATTTATTTGAATAGCAAACAAGGTAAAAATATTAAATCGATCAATAATTCTATAATAACCTACCTGAGTAAACATATATAAGAAAAATAATAAACAAAACAAAAAAGAATTATAAAATAATGAACTCATATCTTAGGATCTATATCACTAATTGAATATAACTGCTTGACTTCTTGTGATTTAAAAAAAATAATATTTTACGCGTTTCGTTACTTTCATTCCATGAACAGATTAACTCTGAATCTCTGTAAGTGTACCGTACAGTTTATGTGTTTTTATTTTAAATACAATTTGTTTTAACGTATTGACAATCTCAAAATCGTGATGAATAAATTAATTCGATGATGGGATATAATTCCGGAAGCACGTCAAATATAACAAAATAAAAGAGGTAACGTGATGTGAATAAGGTAAAGGTGCTTTATTCTAAATAAACACCATCGTATATTTAACGAGGGCGAAATACGGTCAAATTAGATATACACAGAAAGCCTGATTTTCAAGCAGGCTGAGCTTCAGGCACGGCTAGTACTACTACAAAAGTACATTAGATCGTTTAGCGGAAATAAAATGAGATAAATTCGCTTTCTATACTGGAATTATACATGAATAATGGACGACCAAATGGTTTATACGTTTTTAAATGTTAACTTGTAATATTTCTGTCAGTTTATATTTAGCTAATTATATTTTATTGTGAATATAACATCTGGCCATTTCTTACTTGGCGCCACCGTTAATCAGAAATGATAAAAGTCAAGGTTTCTTTTAACGGCAATTTACTCAAGGACGAACTCCGGAATTCATTATATTTTTTTCCCCCATTATTTTACATTATATTATTTTATTATACTCATGGAATATTTTATAAACGTTCACATTTTATTAACAATAGATCATAATAACAGACTTTTAATTGATAACTGACAAATTGTAGAACAATCAGGGTATTTTAATAGGCAATAAATAATAAAGCTTCAAAGAGATTATTAATCATAGAGGTTATTAATCATAACTTGAACATAAATAATAATAAAATTTATTACTACAGCATAATAAATTAGTCTGTTCCTATAGACCTTCGAAAATAAAATAAAACAATAAAACTAAACATATGATTAAATTAGTTAAAAACCGTCACAACAGATGTTCTATCTTAGGATGCAATAAAGCGGTCACCCGCCAACTTCTGTCAATATCTTTACTCTGACACCATCCTGGGAAGTTCATCTTTGGTTTCCACCACTAATTTTATTTCTATTCTGACCAACTACGCAATTTTTGTAAACATTTTCATCAGGCATGCTTCCGTCATAATGGTTTTGCATTTTCTATGATTTTTCAATTGTTTTCATTCCCTAATCGGCTTTTACACGTTGATTGCTAACACGGTCCATTGTAAATTTATTTTCATTTAGTTAAACTAATACTTGTTTCAGTTGCCTAAAATTAACTCACTAAGTTTCCACGACTGACAGCTGTAGGTTAAGGTTGAAATATACTTTAAGTTACAGGCAGTTTATTCATCTTGAGACATTTATCTAATTGAAAAATAAACACTTAAAACACCCTGCCATCTTTAATAATGTACCTCAATAACTTTTCTCATGGTTCTATTGCAACTTAGAGTATATGAGATATATACAGTTATGTACCCAAATTTCCCCTCATAAATGATGATTTCCATAGCCCACAAGTAGTGAACAAATCGACTTCATTAATGGCATTTATTTGTTAAAATTCAACTTAAAATCCCTATAAAATGGTGGTTAACCATAAGCAAAACATAATTTTTTTTAATATTTTCCAAAGCACGTTTTAGAAAAAAACGTATGTCTAGATAAAAAGTCTAAAAATGTTCTGTAGAATTCGAAATCATCGTAACATAATATAGGGAATACCATAAAAAATTATAAAACTGGACGCCATATTGGAAAATGAAGGACGAATTTTGAAATTCCAATTTCATGTTTTTAATGGTCACTAAAAAGTAATTGAAATGCTCCATTAAGATTTTCTGTAATTCTTGTAGTTTCAGAGATCACAATGGTGAATCAGTTAAAATTGAGACCTGGTATAATTAACGTTATGAAAACTCTTATAATTTCTTTTGTTTGACAAATATGTGTTGTTTTTATAGGTATAATTTAGCTATTTTTGTTATGTCACTCTGTTGAAAGGAAAAACATATTTATACAAATATATTAACATAATTTTTTTAACGTTAGATTTAAAAATAGCATCTACAAAAACAACTCTTTAGTTATTTGGCAAAATTTTGCAAGTGATGTTTATGACGAAATGTAACTATAAGCAAAATATTACATAAAAAATATATTGACTTAAAAACCTTACCCTTTATAGCATTGACCTCGATGAGATATTTATTCGTGTTTTAAGAAATTTAGGCAAGGTTATGGAGTGATCAATCTAATTCATGTAAACATAAACATGATAAAATTATAAATTTCTTTTACGACAATATTTCAATTTTTTTTTAATACCATCACAATACTTTCTTGAGAATAATATTATATATGAAAGTAACTAATAAATTATTAACATAACATAATATGTAAAAGAATCAGGCGGCCCACACGCTATAGAAGAGCTGATGTGTCCGAGTTGTTGCCTATACGTGACGGTGCAAGACAAGTTTTAAAAAGTTACAATGCTCTAATAGTTTAAAATACGTTAGATATTTACAATTGAACCATCCACACACAGTAATTAAATTCGTAATGTTATTTTAATACACTATTGCACTTAATACAAACAAAACAATTGTATAATTCCTTATTTGAACCTATAATGATGAATTGAACGTATTTAAATATTTGTTATTAAACATAGACCTTTATAATAGAGGAATTAAAGTATATACTATTAAATAATTTATTAATGCAATTGTCAAGATGATTATTAATGAACTGTACTCAAATAATACACAAGCATTCTTATAAAATCATATAAATTCAAAAAACAATTAAACAGAAAATTTACAAGGTGGAAGATGCCATATCATTAAAACTAAATTTTGGCTACAATGTTAGACAAAAAATAATAATAATAAATAAAAAAACATTAAATGGGAAGGTGGCGTCGATAATGTTATTTACACAGAAAACAATGTTTCTAGTCAAATACAAACAAACAAAAATTACTGCTTTTAAGTAAGTTGGAAAAAACTAGCTGAACTCATAGTAAACAATTTTAATTTTGCAAGTTTCAATCTATAATAAAAAAAAGTATGTAAATAGTTGGAACCGATTTTTATAAAATCACAACTGAGTTTTAGTTTTATCGTAGCTACTAATAAATTATCATATAAAAACTATAGAATAATATATAGACCTTTTAAATTTGTTACACATCTGAACTTGTTGCAGGAACTTTGGATCTGGAAGGGGCATAACAGTCGACAACTTTTTCTTTTCCATCCAGCTTGCAAATAAATTGGCAACTGACAACAATTTTTTTGTTATTGGAACCGTGTGTAAAAACAAAAGGGAACTACCAAATTATCTCTCTATATACGATTATAAAGAACGCATACTTTACAGTAGTGTATTTGTTCACAGGGAATTCACAACCCTTTTGTCATATAAGCCAAAACCGAATAAGGTAATTTTGATGCTTTCAACACAAATCAAACTCAAATACGAGGAGTCAGGAGAAGCAATGAATTATTATTTACTCTATAATATGACTAAAAGTGGAGTAGTTGAAAGCAACTTATAACTTTACAAGAAAAACTAAGAACTAAGAACACTCCATATCTACGGATAAACAGATAAATGTTAATATAAAAAAAAATACTCTTTACAGTTCTCAATGGAATAAAATGTATTAACATTCAAATAAATTTCTATAAATACATATATGTAAGAAAGAAATATATAATACAAATTACAAAATATATACATGAAAAGACTATAGAGTTCAGTGTATAGTTATATTTACTATGGGACGTTCTCCTCGTTGGTTTTACCAAATTGTATAAATTCTATACATTTTTCGTAGAATTTAATTTACGAAATTAATAATAGCCGCGAGCTTCTGGTTGGTCTAGTGCCTAGTCCTCTCTCACTTTACGGAAAAGAGATTTTAAGTTTGATTCTTGTGGGGACGAAAATTATTATACATTTTATTAAACATGCATTATAGTAAGTTATTACTAAGTTCAAATTATAGACTTTAGCCCAATTACAACTTTACTGTAATCATTTTGTAAAATATTTATTTAGGAAAGAATGTGATTTCTTAAGTAGACCCAAGGGAAGCGATTGAAACTAGTAATATTTTTAAAATGAATGAATATTAAGTTTTTTTTTCTTCTTTTTTTTACTTTTAATATTGCAGTACAATAAATATTAAGAATTCCAACCCGTTCCACATTACCAACGGTACTCCAAACCAATTAATCATCTTTTTTTTTCATGCATAAATCTAAAATACATTGAACAAATACAATGTATCATCATATTCACAACAAAACATTTATTACAAAAAAAATACTATAATTTCGTTCAGTTAAAGTTTGACTGTCACGTATTGGCCATACATTATTCTGAAAACCGTTGCACAAATAATACTTATTCTTCCGGTAATAAGGAATGTGTTTGAGCGTGGGCCAGTCCCCAGGATGTCTCTCTGCATGTTATATGCTCTGTATTTATGAGGTCGATATGAGATTATATTTCCTAAAGAATTATTATCACTAGGATGGTTTACATCACGCGATCACCAGCACAATGGAAGCAAAAAATAAAGTTCCAAAACGTGGTTGGGAGCTTATTGTATGTCTTTGGATTAAGTTCAAGGATATAAATGTATTTTAGTAACTGTAGTGCTATTCCAAGGTTCGTATTTTCTTGTCAAAGTTGTTATTCTAGTATGAATATTTTTAATACAGTAAATGCAATTAGGTTTTCAATATCTCACAAAGGGTGGTAGAAATAAATTAATGTGATAGTCAAAAAACAATTTTTTTTGTAGAGGTATCTGGCCGTTTAGGGGTTCTTTGTATTCCAAAAGTGTTTTATTAAAAAATGTTTTCCCCTCTGTCATCTTTACAGGCCTATACAGTACTCAACAGGCCTATAATATCGTATTTATACGATTTTGATAAAATATTCCTAAAATAACAAAGAACACAAACTTTCTAAAAACTTTGATTCCAGAGTTGTTTTAAAATAATCGAAAATGATCCATGAAGCTTTCCTAAAAGCTATTATTTAAAATCTTCACTACTAAATTACAATAATACATATTTATGTGAGTGCTCACAACCACTGTAAAATACTAATCCATAATTAATTAAAGAAATACTTTACAAAACGAAAATTAGCTTTGACTACTGTCATTTCCACCTAAATGTTATTTACTTTTAAAACGAGTTTATGGTACAAATGAAGAGAGCTCGGGCTCTTTACCAAAATCCTAAATATCTTTCAAAGTAGTTTTATAGCACTTCATAAAATTTGATAATCACAGATCCTATCTATTAACTTATAAAGTAATGAACACTAATTAGTTTGTTTTCTTTTCTTGTAAATACTTTTGTATGAGATAACTTTTTGGGGAGAGTGTTGACTGACAAATTGATGCATAATAAGTAACAAACTGTTAAGAAATTTCAAAATTTGCTACAATATAGTGTTTTAATCTTTTTTTCCATTTTTTAAAATTTATCAATTTGTAATATCCACTTGTAAGCAGATCAATTAGGGAGCAGAGTGTTCCAGAGATGGTCTGGGAATGGTAATCCACCCAAACATACGCAGCGAGTCTTTCTTGTGTATCTTCGTAGTGATCTGCGTTTTCAATATATTTAACTAATTATTGTTGTATTTTATTTGAGGTTTATTTTTGATTAAAGTATCGGTACTTTGCACTTTAGTATCTTTCTGCCAAGATGGACAATATTACAGTCAATACAATGTACGTGTATTGCGATGCGTAATATTTGGTGTGGATTACATTTCTTAATTATTTTAAATCTTAAATTTAACACTATTTTCTCAATAGAGATTTAGTCTACAATTGTTTTGCCTTTTATAGTCATAGATTTCAGTACGTCACTAAACAAATTATTTATAGGATTCAACGCTATTGTCTTTCCTTATTTTAAGATCTCAGAAAGACTACGAAGTGAAGTTCATCTAAGAACTTGAGTTGCTTCATACAAGTTCAACCTTCTCTAGTTGAGAAAATTGAAGAGAACTATGTGAAATAGAAAGTAGTTGTGTTTGAATTGAATAAATAACCTTTCCCATGAGTTAGGTAAATATTCCCTGAACCCGTTGTGACTTCAATAGTTACGGAACTATTTCCAGTATGTAATTTAGTTTTAATGGGGATTTAGTCCATAGACGTGATTAATTATAAACGTGCGGAGGTAGGTAAATTGTCTTAGTGGTGATTTAAGCTTGTGTACCCTTTTCCTAAAAAAGAACATAATAAAGACAATAAGCAAGTAAATAATATTAACATTATTTACCGTTTATGTACCAGGTGTTCAAAAGCCCCCCTTTGAATTTGAAACGAACGAATAATCAAACAAATTTAAATGTTAAGGTCAATTAATTGGTTTTCTTTAAAGGTAATGACGAATAAAAAAAACAAACAAATCAAACTGATTGTCGCTATGTTATTGCAATATGAAATCTTAGATAAACATTTAAAATGGTACTTTATTAGGCTAATATTTTATTTATATTTACTTTGATTTATTACCAAGAAGTCAGTTGAATTGGAGGACTTTCATTGCTTGCAAGAACAAAACTGTTCCATCAATCATTATTAAGGAAATAATTATTTCTGGATGGGGTGGAGGGGAGCGCAAATAGAATTTTATTAATAAAATTCAGTGTTGCCTCTGAAAAGCTAATTAATCTTATAAAACGTACTGTAACTCCGGACTTGTTTAGTCAATGCTATTAAAATTAAAACTTATAATGTGTAATTGTATCTACTAACTTATAACTCACAAATCGAGTTTTCAGTTATACATTAACTTATCAAAGAGATAGCACAACCGTATATTTTCTTAAAATTCCATTTTACACCGTTAAAAAATTAATCGTTATTTCACAGCGGTTCATGGATCACAACAAGGTATTGTAAGCTAGATTATTTATTCCGTAAGAAAATCAATCCTTAAATGTTTCATTAATAAAGAAAATCAAGAAGATAATGTGAGCAAAAGCGTGCTCATGGTAATAGGAATACATGCTAGGAAGGTTGTGTATTATTTGTCATAATAAATATTCTATAATAATATAATTACGAAAAAATTCCAGTAATACAATCTGTCCAGGAACATAATAAATAAATTTTATTGTACATACAATGAATGGGAATTAACAATAGTCTTTACTACATACAGTAACAAAAAATTATAACAAATTATACAACATTATAAAACAATTTTTCTACATAGTGTGACTGCTGAGTCAAAATATCATACTAGTTATCAGCCAGGTCGCTTGGTATCCTCGCTCTTCGGTCTCTGGGTTGTTGATATTCACCATTAAGTCCTTCGCTAAAATATTTGGACAAGTGACATTAGATGTCGATGACTATTATTACTGTTTTTTAATTTCTTTCACAATAAAGAGATTTTTAATTTTCTCTACAGATAACTTCGCTGGTTTTTATTTTTGGAAGATGTACATCTTGTGCTGGGTACGTTGTAATATTTCATGGTTTGATGTAGCAGCAGCGCCCCATAATTGAACCCTGTAATTCCATATTGGTTTTAATATTGATTTATAAAACAGTAATCTGTAATCAACTGAAATATTCGATTTACAATATGTCTTACATATCTTCCTGACTTTAAGCCCAAGTTGTTTCCGTTTAGTAGATATATGTTTCTCCCAAGTCAGATGCATGTCCAATTAAATACCTCTGTGGTTTCAATATATTATTTAGAATTATTGTTGGACACATATGCATTCTTGTTGTAAAGCTTATATGTTGATGTATAGATCATTTTTTCATCCAGTGTTAGATCTGATCTAGGTTTTGATGTAACAATTGAGAAGCAGTTTCAGGATTGTAATTGGAGGCCAATATTGTAATGACATCAGCAAACGTGTCATTGACGACCCCTGGTATCGTAGGTAAATCTTCAGGGAATGTTAGTTATAAAACTGGACCCATTGTACTACGTTAATACATCTGCATTAACTTCAAGCAGATTGGTAATTTTGCCCAGATTTTAAAGTAAAAAATGGCGGTTTTCAAGATTTGCCTGTTTTAACAAAGCGTAAGAATTTAACATTAAATATTTCTGTTTGTTATACAAGAGGCAAATCTAAGCGTTAGGATCTACTCTGGATGAGGTGTAACGATGTTGTGGAGGTTATTGACACTTAATTCAGATTTTCAGTGTGACTTATAGTAAGATTAGACAATTTCTTTGTATTGGAGGAATAGGCAAATGAGAATAAATAAATTTGTTTTTCCTTTTCAAAGAGAGTAGGCAGTGGTTTCCTTTACACGCAAGTTCTATGGTTGTTCATTTTCAGTTTTTAGAAACTCTCATAGTTCTATTATAGCACTGTTTAATTTCGTTTTGACTTTAGTGTCTTTTGTAGTCTGCCATCGTTTCCTCAGCCTATATTTTTTCGACAATATTTTTCCTTACTCATTCCTTTGACAACAAGTCTCTGGTATCAGGTATCTCTTTCCTTTCTGTTAATCAATATGCGAAGTCCCATCCATAAAAAATAAGATTCCTAGTTGTAAAACATTTTTAAAATCTTGTCTTCTTGTAATGATGAGTCTTGAATTCCAGTAAGTATCTTTGGGATTATAATCTCTTCTCATTAAATATCGGAGGTAAAGAGTCTTGAATAATTGAAAAACAATTTTTTTTTATTGAATATGTTGGTGGACAATATATAGCGGAGATAGTTAGTGGACGATACTGATCTTCCAGAACAAAGTTATTGGCTTGGTATGTTCAGAGGGAAACATCTTATCATTTTCCTGATGTTTTATTTTGGTCCTGATGGTGATTCCTCCATGAGCTCTGCTTTTAAGGTGTTTGGTGTGATAAGTAGTATCAAGAAATTGGCGTTCCAGATTATTAACTGGTATTGTTCCACTTATAAATCAATATCGACATTGACTTGGGAGACGACTTAATTGAATAAATCTTGAACACAAATTGTTCTACTTCATTTCAGTTTCGATACAATACTTGCCAATTAAATTACTCTTATTATTTGTATTTTAAAACAAATCAGTTCTGATAATATAAATTGAAATATATACACTTCAAAATAAAATACCAATGTTTGTAAAAATGAACTTTACATTCATTTTCATTTAGTACATAAATATTACGTTATCTTGTGTATTACTTACGTTTGTTTTGTTTTGTGTGGGTAAATAAATATGTGAATACGTTCAGGTGATCATTGACTATGTGCAAATTATACATATATTTTATATGTGAAGGTAATTATTGCGTTTATGTATTTCGATGCAGTTCGTATAACTGTTTATGTTCGTTTTTGATTATAATGAAATTAGCCTAATATTGTTATATTTTTGACAACGTTAGAAGAAACTGCTAATATTAAGTATGGAAAAAGCGATTAATATACAATTTACTACATTGTTTGGCAGTCAAGTTCTTTAAATCAAAATAGTTACTTTTAACAATAATGGTACACTATTAGCTTGATAATTTTCTCGGCAGCAGCTTACTTTTTGTGTGTCATTTATTAAACGTAATATTAAAATTATTGTTCATCCTAGATAGGTTTTTAAACATGGAAATATAATTAGTGTTAGTTATTAATTTGTTACTACTTTATTGTGTAAGGTTTAAATTTATTTTATATTATGGTATTTATCATATTTTCCTTAAAAACAATATAAAGCATCAATTGGTTATAAAAAATAGAAGATTTATGCGACACATTTCGTAATATAAAATTGCCGTGGAGTACTTTTAATGTTATAAATGCAAACAAATAAATAATAAATTTAACAAACTAGTGTGATGGGAGACATTTTTAAATAATGTTTGTAAAAATGTAAAGCTTGTTAGCTAGATAACAATAAGGTACGTAACATTGAACTTATCACGAAATCCGTATGACCCATGAACAGCTGTTTGACACCTGGGGAGAGACATGCTCTGTCCACGAAATATTTTAATTTGGACACGAAGACCGGTGCTGGTGAAACATTTGTTTCTTTGTTGACAATTTTTATCAAAACATGATCATCTTCAGTTGCAGTTTATCACAGTGAGGTGTGGTTCGAGGTGCACAGCCTGGCTTAGGTCAAAAACTTTAGTCGGGTTGTGGTTTCCTTTATGATTCAGATATATTTAGTTTATTTCCATTTTGCAGCTGTCCGCGTGGTGAGGATTGGGAGCAATATCTTGAAATATGTAACAACTTCTCTCTAAAATAAAACCGTATGCATTGTTTGTATTTGGTTGCGATCCTGAAAAATGTACACTAACTTGCGCTTTTTTTAACAACTGGGTTCCGGAAAATTTAAGAATAAAAGTTGATTAATTAGCCAATTTTTAGTAGTTTTATTTATATTTACTTACTCATATGTATGTAGTATGGATATATTATATGATGGGTCCAATCGGCGTTTTGTTTTTAGAGGAAATATCCGTTTCAATGTGCTCTAAGTTCAAAAAAGTGGTTTAGGCAAAGATCCCTTTCTGTCTGTGTAGCGTCTGTCGTCTGTACAACTCAAACGAGTAAACCTATTTTAATCAAACTTATTATGAAGGCATCTAGGCCATATCTAGGGACCTCCCTCATTTTTTTGTAACTCAATGTTTGGTAATGCCGGCCGTAAGATAAAACACAAAATTCCGATTCTCTAAAACTATAACGATTTTGATAAATTGAGCTCTTACATACACAAACAAAACCTATGGACCTCCACCTCTAAAAAAATGCCGGTTTCTTGAGTTATAAGCCATAATGGAGCAATAATAAAGGATCAACCAATTTCATTATAACAATTATAAGCATTTAAGAATGAATACATGACCCGAACGTATTCATCCAAAATATCGACTCGGAAGTAATGCTAGAGTCAGGCTTCTGACAAAACTACACGACTTAGCGTCCTTAGGCATATAGGGAAACTTATTTTTATAAAGTTGAAGTTTTTAAATGACGTGTTGTAAACATACTATCTATTTAGTCAAATAAACAAACATATCCGTAATCAGAGTAACATATAATTTTATTTAATACCCACATATAATATTTAAAAAATAAAAAAAATTGACAAGATAATTTGTATCCCTAAACACTCTAAGGTTATTTTTTGATAACTCTATATTTTTCCTATATGTGGAAAATAAAAATAATATAAATGCGAAGTTAGAATAAGATAAGATTTATCGTCTTGTTTGTGTAATGTACCTTAAAAGTCATATAATTGTAATAAAACGTTTATTCTCTATCGGCTACTGAGATTTAGTTAAAACTGTTTATATGTGTAGATATACGACCCAAACTACTTTTACAAAATGAAGTAAAAGAGAGTTTCAAGAATAATTGGGAAAAAAAATTATTCTAAATTTAAAAAGATCTAATAAATAATCCGAAATGAAGATATATTTGTTTAACAAGAATATGTCATATCGCTATTTCTACATAGATAGCATCTAATATTTTGGTTATTAGGTACTTGACCAGTTTATTCTGAAATACTTTTATCAGATTCTTTAGTTCAATAGTATTAGGTATACGATAGTTTGTTTTGTAGCAAACAGATACTGTATTGATTTTGTGCTTTAGCTGTCATATTTATTGCCCAATTTTCAACAATGTAAATAACATAAAACATTGATTTATTGATAATTTTCTACTAATATTTCTTTTTGAACTATTTGTATGATATTTGCCACAATTTATTATATTTACTAACTATACCTATAGCAAAAAGGAAAGTGTGGCTTCTAAATAAGATATGCATTAAAGTTATATTAGTTATTTTGAATATCGTATGTTCATCTCTGCTAATTTAACAACATAATAAGCAGTTCAGATATGAACAGTTGGAATGTTTATTCAACTTCATAGTTTAAAAAGTATTTTCAGATATTATTGAAATGTCTTTATTTCTCACGTATAAGTAGTGTAAATTCATGCGAATGATCAAAAACAAGTTTATGTCCTGAGCTGAGGAAGCGTAGGTTCAATTGAAACAATATATAGGCCTACATTTTTTTTTCCAAAATTTAGTGTATTTAAAAAAAAATATTATTAATATAATTTATAGTGTGGAGAAAAAATACCCACCAATATCCAGTAAAAAAATAACATTATAACATAAGCACCTCCAATGTGAAAAGATATCAGTTTAGGCCACACAAAACATTATTTCAACATTAACACACAGCATACAGTAATTTTAAAAAAATTAAAGGAAAAAAAAAAATAATAGACAAAATTAACAATAACTGTGCAACATTTACTTTTAAACTTTTTACAAATACGTTTATATTTAATTATTTTTTAAATTTTCTGAAAAATACTGAGAAGATGAATATCTCCTTTATACCGGTTTGTTTTACAAAAATAATCACCATTGTTTCCTCGTTTATAAGTACTATTGGATCGTAAAATGTAATTTTGTGTTATTATTTACTTGGTTTTGAAGGGTGTGTGAGAACGTTAATAAAATTTTGTTTCACTGTTTATTTCTGCAGATCTCATGAGGAAAATAGAATTTTCCTGTCATATAAAGACAGCGTTAACACTTTAAACTACGTGTTAAAATTATATTCAATGTTTCTGTAGTTAATTTATAAAATAAAAGTTAACTATTTTTTATAGATTTATTATTGTACATTTTAAATCAAATACTAAGCTTATCACTCCTGTTTCAAACACTGCACAAATGCCTCCGTTCAGATTATAATAAATAATTGCAATGTCTTGAATCACATTCTCGCTAAGTAACGATTAGGGACTGATATCCCCACCAACATAAATCCGACAACAGTAATTGATTCGACTCGACTATTTATTAATTATGCATTTCTTCTCAGCTAGAATACAGCGCTGCTGCAGTCATAGATTAAAACATTGTTAACTAGTCAACCTGTGTGAAAATATATTGGTGTAATATTTTATTTTTCAATAACTTATTTAAAGAGAACTAAATCGTTCTGATTCAGTTCATTGCAGTTGATATTGCAGTTGAGGGCGTCAAAACTTTGCGACAGGTTTGATTTTGACTGATTTAAAGTACACAAATTTTGTTTTCACTTGTACATAATATCTTAATAAAAAGGGCCTTGAGACTTACGTCTAATTGCACATAAAATCACGTAGGCCCACAAAAAGATAATAACTATAAATTGTAATAAAACAGTGGTGACAGACATTCCATTTGTATGGCTCAATAAGGTTTAATATATCTCGATTATCTATCTTGACCTGTAACGCCAGTGAGTTAAATTTAAAATTAGCTAACTTCCACTTTGCAAGCATGTTTGTCTATTGATCCTGTCAGACGCCAAACTATGAAATGAACACTGGTTATGGATCGATCAAACCTAGCTTTGAATGGAAAATGTCAGATTATCATAGAACTTTAATACCAAAGTTTAGTGTCTGATAATTTTCTCGTGGAATTTCTTTCATTATGTTATTCTGTATATTTACATTTCACTTACAAGTAGTATATTGAAAGTCATATGATGGGACGAAAATCGATCTCGAATTTTTGTTGGACTAATCCATTTTGAGGTTTTTTGAGTCCAAAAAAGTGATTTATGGAATGCTGTCTCTGTCGTCAGCCGTATATACCGTGCTCTGCAGTCTCAAAGCGGGAACCAATTTATTAAAATATGGTATGTGTTTTATACACATAAAATATGTTACGTGTGGTCGAATTTTAGTCTTATTTTTGCCATCCCAAAATTCAGGGTATTTTCCATTGGGAAAAAATCGATTTTCTCAAAATCGACTCTAAAATATTGATTGTATTTTATCAAAGTGTAGTATTTAAGGACCCAAACAAAACGTGTTAGTTGGCATCTCTATAAAAATTCCGAATAATTAGTTATGTATAAAATATCCGAAAAATTGTCTTGGAATTCTATAAACTACTTAATGTTTTAAAACCGGCTCAATAGATTACGTTAAAATTATCTCTAATTTTAAAATTGTTGTTAAAAAATTGGCATCACATAAAAATGTACCTCAGTTGCCGTCATTGACAGATCGATTAATCAAACGTGACTTGCTCTAAAGAACTATTCGTGTCAAAAATGAAACAATTTTAGGTTCTTATTTAAATATATAAATATTTGTTCATATATTTCCTATTGTTCGTTTTTACTTTTGAATTGGCAACTACCGAAATCACAGTTTGGTGATGAATGTATTGATTTATTTTTTAAAATTTTTTACGAAAATGTGTGAGTGACAATGTTTGTGTAATGCTTTTGTACAGTTTATTTAAATAAATGTAATTACTTTGTGAATTTATTAAATAAATTATTACTAAACTTTAAAATATTTATTACATGGAAAATTTAACCGTTACAATATTTTTTATGTATGGATTAACACCAGCGAGCTTAAATTCTTTTACCAAACCTGTATACTATAGTTATTTGACGATATTTTTATAAATTGTGTTTATGTATTTTAAATTCTACATGCGCAATATTTTTTTAATGTTGATCAACTTTAATATGCAGGCTTGTTTTTATGAACCATTGAATGAATTTATGATCCGGAAAAGTCTTCTGTTAAATTTTAAAATGACAACGGAGTTATAAATTATAAAAAAAATAAATTTTTCATTTTGTGTCTTTCTGCAGAATAAAAATCTGACACAGTTATACACTTAAATGTGTTTGCTTAAGAACAAAATAAAGCAGAAGGTATCATTAAAAGAATTATGTACATTAAAAATAACTTCAAATTTATGGGGGAAATACATTTATTTATATTACGGCTAGTATTCAACATTTTAGTAAACTTTTGTCAAATTTAGCATTTAACCTTGGTGTTATTAATTATTAATTGAATATGGTTTTGAAAATGAGTTAAAAATACATAATTGTTCCCACTTGAAACATATTTAAGGTAGTTTATTTGTTAAATATAGGAAATACTTGAATTTGGAATTCCTCAATTTGTAGAAATAAGGATCTGAATATAATAATTCCTAATTATATTCGGTAGAACAAGCGGATACAAGAAAATAGCAAAATATCATTACCAAGGTATCATGTAAATGGAGGTATTAGGAAGATAAAAAAAAGAAAAAAGTTCAGCAATTAAACCATTTTTTTAACCATCATACTATCTTGTAAATAATAGAAATTCCTTTTTTAATTTAGGCCGAAAATCGTCTTAGTCATCATTACCAAAAAAAGAAGAATAAAACGCGAATTAAGATATCAAGCCCTCAAATACTGTAATAACGTCAGGGTCGGAAGAGAACAATATTTGGTCAAGAGAGACCAGATAGAAAATATAAAAGTAAGGACTCAACGCTAGACTATTTAAAAAATGTGTGATCTTTCACTATAAGTGTGATCCCTCACTATAAGTGTGATCCCTCACTATAAGTGTGATCCCTCACTATAAGTGTGATCCCTCACTATAAGTGTGATCCCTCACTATAAGTGTGATCTCTCACTATAAGTGTGATCTCTCACTATAAGTGTGATCTCTCACTATAAGTGTGATCCCTCACTATAAGTGTGATCTCTCACTATAAGTGTGATCCCTCACTATAAGTGTGATCCCTCACTATAAGTGTGATCCCTCACTATAAGTGTGATCCCTCACTATAAGTGTGATCCCTCACTATAAGTGTGATCCCTCACTATAAGTGTGATCTCTCACTATAAGTGTGATCCCTCACTATAAGTGTGATCTCTCACTATAAGTGTGATCCCTCACTATAAGCGAGGTTTTGAAGGTTAATTCCCTTATTGGATCGAACTCCAGTAACTTCATTAGAGGAGATTTGTTTATCAGTCAATGCCTTCGATTTCATTTAATTCAATAATTCGATTATGTCGATAAATTAAAACGAAACAATAAAAAGAAAATCATAAGCCCCTATCCTTTATGACAATCCCTAACGTGGCGAGATTGTCAGAAAAAAATTAACCCGTTGCTAAGAAATACGCAATAAGTATCGCCTTCAATAATGAAAACGTTAGTAAGTAAAATCTCGTCAAACAAAAATGATAATGACGACACTATAATCTGTATTTGCAGTACTAATTTCGAATGTAATAAGTAGTACAATGACAAGAGTAATGACCACCAAGTTTAAGAATTAGTGAACACAAAAAGAACACGTGATCAGAGGTAAATCAAAAATAGCCGATCATATTTTGTCTGGAAATCATAAACTTAACTTAGAAAATGTAAGGGTACCTTGGGGATTATATAAACGAAACATCAATGAAACCTGGAATATAAAACGTAACGGAAAATCCGTTTAGCAAATCAGTGTTGAAATAAGGGCCTTTGTGACTTACATTAAAATTGAAATAATCGTTCTTCTACATTAAGTGAGTATAAAATATTTCCGGTTATTTCAAATACACACTCTGAATTCCTGATACAGGTACAATCGGTTTCCAATGCAGATACATTATTTAGTTTGACACTGAACCCATTTTTCAGTTGATTTGCTTATGACTTCACTTCAAATTAATGTTAGTAATTTATTTGGCCTGTGGAAGTTCTGATGATTTGGGTTTTCATGATCAAATTCGTAAATAATCTTAGGTACTTTGTCCGCTCTTACTTAGTTTTACCCAGCATACCATACTAGTTTCAGTTTCCCAAAAAGTCTTAAGCTATTCAGTTGTGTTGACCCTTTTCATTTTTCCCTTTATTGTAGGTTTTCACTTAATAACAACAATTCATCCACAAATTTTAGTATATTAATTTTTCATATATAAATATCATGAACAATCCATCATTACCTAATAAGCATAAGTCAAACATTAGCGAGACAAATTACAACCAAATTTATAAAGTAATAAACATAAAAGATGATCACTTGAAACTTGGTTTAGGTAGTTAATTAAATATAAGACGATGGAAAACCAAATTCTTACTGCCTTTTGTAAGTGTCACTCTATAGTCATTCGTTACTCCAGCAGAAAGGATTCAGCTACGACATTTTAAAGATTACATTTTAACAACTACACATAAATCCACATTAAATATATAGCAGTTCTCATCCACCTTATAACAACAGATGTACAGAGAATCTTGTTTTGTTTTCTATATATTATCGTCCCAAATGTTCACCGGATCCTTTAAATGTCCCTCTTTATGTAATTGTTCATGTAGGGCCACCTTTATTTCATTTTTTTACACTACACCGAATCTAAAATGTCGCCTACAGGATTAAGTAAATCACAGAAAGAATTATATAAATATAAAAGGTCAAGCAAAGTAAAACTCATGTAGAAGAAGTACAGGTGGGTGTTGAAGATTTCTTTTAAAAGACATGTGCGTGGAGTAATTACCATGAGTACAGACAATATATCACTACCAGACAGGATTTGTGTCTAAAATATAAACTGGTCTTTAAATAGGAGAATGTTTTTAATGAATTTAAAAACAAACATTAAGAGTGAGAATACATAAATATACTTATGAGCTATCCTACCACTGTATGAACGGACTCTTTAAAGGAACGAAACTTTAGCTTTTCCACAAATACAGTTTTGACGAAAAACGATATATAGATTCTTTAGATTAGTGTATGTCTTTTTTTTAGGTAAATCATTAATTTGGCAAATGTACACTTGCGCCAAAAATATTCTAGGTGCTGAAAAATACAAAAATAAGTTTCATTTGTACAAATAGTTTATGAATGTGTTATGTAACGTGAAAAAAAGTAAGCAGTATATTTGTAACACCAAAGTTCTGATATGAAAATAGTTTTTTTCTTCTTTTTTTACTTTCTAATATACTGTGTAGAAAGTTATGTAGTTGGTAAAAAAAATCGATATTCTAGTTTTAATGAAAATATTGGTTTTTTGGTATCGTAAAGCAAAATGAACACTTTAATTCTGTTTTAACACACTAAACAAACAGTTTGTGGAGTAAACGGGTATTGATAAAACTCAGGTATTGATTAAATATTGGAGCGAAGTCCTATCCCCTCCCATCCCTCCCATTCTCCTTCTATCCGACAACTCAAAATATAGGGACTGCCATACGTATAAAACTATAATTAACTAATATTGGCTAATCAAATTTTAATTTGTATTTGCTAAATTAAACGTATAAAAGTACGTACGCAAGATCGATTATGACACTAAAAACCACTTGTGTGGATGTGGTTTTCAGCACGTATAGATAGTTATTTAGGTACCCAGTCATACAAATTTGGTTTAATTATAAATATTTATTTAATAGTTAGTATTCACTATTATTTCATATATCCTTAAAAAATCGGAGGAATAGTGATTTTAAGCTTAGACCGTTTAATGACCGTTTAAAGTGACTAATCTCGTTGCTAATTGTTATTATATGACTAGTTAATAGTAATCAATATTTAAATGTACAACTTACATAAATGTTCATAATATTTAAATGTTCAGTATTTTACAATATTTATTATTAATTTATTGTGAACGTTTGTCTTTCGTTAGTAGCCAAAGTTTAACTTGTTTTAAAATGGACTATTCACAATTTATAGTCATATCAAATCTCTGTACACTTTTCAATTTATAATAAAATATTTCTACTAAATCAAAACATTGTAAGTAATACACAGAACAATACAGTACATACGTAAACATTTTACTAAATATCCTCCAGGATTGTCTACAATATTAGTCTAATTAATGTAATTATAAAAATTACCTTATATTTTCCGTCTAACAATTTACATCAGATGATGGCGGCATAGATTTCCCAAACCGGTAAACTGTGATCACTAAAAAAAGATTATTACACTGAAAATATATGGTATTTTTATAAATACAATAATATATATATTTTAGTTATGTTTAGAGTAAACAAAGATCACACATAAAGGTTGTAATTAACAAATATCTAAGTTAATTTGAAGTGATTATACCAACAGCGTGAGAATGAACTTCCTGACGATTCCCTCTCTCTTCTGATTGGCCAATGATTCAACAATGTGAAGCTAATCATTGCTAAAAGTTCATCTCCAACATGACTCGCTCTAAGTGATCTTAATCAACAAACAATGATCACATAATTAACAAAAAACATGCTCAAACATAACAGACAAATTTGTAATTACGAGTCGTTATAATAAGATGATGATTTGTGCATTTTGACTGCGTTTGAAGACCTGTTGGAGTTTGATTGATTATTAAAAAAAAATTTTGAACACTTTAAAAGACTATATATTTTATGTTCGTTTTGGTTATTACTATTTAAATTACGAATTTTGCCTAGGTATGATTATTTTAAGGAAATTAATTAATGGTTTTATTTTAAAAATTCGTAGTAAAGTATTTCAATATTATGTAAAAATTTGTGTTACAATTTCTACACTTCCACGGTATTAAGCTCAAACGAATTTTGAAATGAGCCCAGCCTGTGAAATGTGTGTAGTTACCTTATTTTGGTATTTATATTTAGTTTCATGGGATTGAAATTTTTTTTTTTAAATTACGAAATTGTGGATTAAGATTTTAATTTCATCTTTGATAAAAACTAGAATATGCTATACATTTCAAATAAGCAGTTAAAACAATGATTTGTTTTAAAAGATATGAAATGAAAAACTCTTTTTAACACCCTGACTCTAATTTATAATAAACTCACAGATCAAGTATAAGTACTTTTATCAAAATAATGGTACCTCTATAACAAGTTAGTTTTTGTATAAAATAACTATTTGTAGCTTTTTTTTAAAAATAGACCTAAATTGTTTATTTATTTATTTTTTTTATATTTATTTTTGTAATGAAAATTTTCTAAATTGATTAATTACATTTTTTACCTAATTTTATTCAAAATACATTACAAACATTTATATATATATTGGGAAAAATTAGAAATATTTTGTTATTTGCTATATATGTTTTTTTTTAAAGTTTTGGCTTCGGTTACGGCACACTTTTCGATTCCTGACATATTAACTCTAAAATATTTACATCTAACAATAATATATAAATAAATTCTATGCCGCTTTCTGGAAAGAATATATTACAAGTTGGATTTTGAATATTATTACTTTTTTGTTAATTAATAATATTTTTAAAATGTACTAAAATTGTCTGCCACTTTAATAATAATTTCTACTGTCTAGTTGAAGAGTTAAAAACACTAAAAAAATACGTGCTAGTTTTTTAAACAAGAAAAACATTTTTATTCACGTTTTTGTTTAAATTGAGTTATACGATTATAAATTGAGATCTTTCTGAGTAGAACAATTATACCAATTCAACGTGTTAAGATTAATAATAATTTTATACGTTATAAGAGAAGAATCTTCCATATTGGATTTCGCACTAAATCTAATATGAAGTTGGAGCTAACGAGTCTTAACTTTCAATTTCATGATATTATTGACTTTCGGGAAAAAGTAGCTTTAAAAAAAGAAAGAAAATAACGTAAATAAACGCCCTTGAATACTCTTATAGAGTTAGTAGTTAGTCAAAATAGAAAGATGGAAGAGAGAGAGCTTTATTTAAGATTTCATGAAAAAAAAGGTGTAGATCCAACTAAGGTCCCTATAGATTATCATGCCCATATTCACTTTAAGTCCATATAGGCAGAGTACAAAGTGGAAATAAGGAAACAGTAAAATTAATTTTTATTACTTACATTTTGTATAAGTTACTCAGAGTACTTTTTTATAAAAATAATCAGAATATTGTAAAATTGCTTTGAATGTGGGGTTGAATTTAGGGTAGACCAATAATTAATTAAACGGAATTATTATACTTTATAAGGGATGATTAATATATTTTTTACATATTTTCAAACATCGGGTTTCTTTTCCATGAGATCATAAAATTATTAGTCTTCTAGTCTACAATACCAAATTTAAAATGATTACTTATGCCCTGATTTTGATGAAACAGTTAATATTCCTATTTATAGTAGTATATTATATAAATATAGTCGTATATTATAGTATTCCTATTTTGAGTAGGAATATAACATAGGAGTTACGTATATGATTTCAAAATGTATTTTTATTTTTACTTCAATTTTTCCGTCCAACTTCCGATGTGTGTGTACGACTGCCGTTGAATGTCCTATTTTATCAGGAAGAACGGTCCCCCAAAAGAATACACTACGAACTCTAATTTGCCATAAAACTGTAGTGGTTTGGTATTAAAATATTAAAAATAGTCAATAAATTGAAAATTTGGTTATTTTTTTAAGTGTTTAGAAAATATTTTGAAATAAGGCGTTTTTATGTTAATGGTCGTCTACATTTTGGGAATGATTTTTACGCGCGTGTGTGTGTGACACATTAATAGACACCTCGTACTAGCTACTATAATTCCCCATTTGTTTACTGCCTAACCTAACCTCTACAGACCTGGAATTAACTACAATGAGGTAATAATGGTCAGCGCAGTAAACGAATCAACCCTAAACACATTTTAATATTAAGTAGCCTATATACTATTTATTAAATTTTTCGAAACACTAACAAATAACAGTTTATATTTCGCAAATTTTTCATTATTTTCATGAAATCTTAAAAGTCTATACTTTACATATATACTATCTTCGCCCATTGAATTATTCATTTCAATTTACTATTGTAGCATATAATAAATCTGACATGAGAAAAAATAACTCTTTACCTATTTTTTTTTTAAACTACCTGAGTTTTTATCCGTGGAAATAAATGTACCGCGGGAAATAACCTTTGGTGTGAAGTTGTACCTTTTTATGCAATGCTTGAAAATTGTCCCGTCCGTACAACCTCCGTCATTGACTGGGCGTTAGTAAGGGAATATAATCAGCGACAGTTTTATATTAATTTTCTGTAAAATCTTCTTATCTTTTTAATAAGCGTTTTTACTTTGGTCTCAGCATGAAATCATTAACAACCATGATGGAGATTAGAGAGTCGGGCGTATCCTAGGAGTGCTGAGTGATTCGGGAAACTCTGATTCAGATTCGTGAAATAGGCAGGTGCATTACCATGATGCAGGTGCAATGTCTTACTAGCAGGTCCGAACTTTTGCGCCGTACGGTACCACCAAAGAAACGGACTAACTTCAAATAGCACTCTTTGATAATGTAAGTTGCACTCGTATAAGTTACGGTTTTTGTGAATTTGTACTGATTTAAATAAAAGTATACTACATGCTTCAATCAATATGAAAACACCGACTGTACACGTAACTCAAGAATGCCAAATTGGAATACAAGAGAGACGACATATTTACGTATTCTTTACGTTAGATTGACTCATCAAAACTTTTTCTAAACACCATGAAAAATGTTAATTCATGGTCTTGAATTAATCTCTTTCGATATTGAAGGTTGCAATAACTATATTTCAATATGGAAATTAACTATGAAATGCAAAAAGACAATCACTCAACCTTACTCATTCATTCATTGTCATAACTATCATCAGAGTTTAGTCACAACTTTCACTTCATAGCACAAATAAAACCACAATGCAATCTTAAACTTTATACCGAGAAGTTCACTTTGACAACATACATTAAAATATTAATTTAATTTGTGGTAATATTAATGAACGATGCAAGCAGAAAAAAAGCGAGTGTAATTTAAATATCTAATTTAGAGTTAATTTAACAAAACAAAAATAGCAAAATAATTTTGTTACAGTATTTAACAATCTATAAAGAATACAATAACAATTGTAGATATATAGAATACCACAATGTACTTAATTATGTACCCTTCTGTTTCTCCATATTTTATTTACAATTAACAGAAGTCTCAGAAGTGAGGATAACTACAATTAATTAAGGTAAGTTCAAACAAATCTAGTTAAAAACGGAATAAATTAAAATGAGAAGACAAACAATAAACTATGTGAGAACTACCATAGTGATATGAGTTACAACTATAAGCTTATTTAGATCCATTTTTGTTTCTTCATCTGTTACAACAAGTTTACAATGTCCATAAGCTGCAGATAGTAGAGAAATTTTCATTTAATGTGACTCTAGCACACCTTTTAAAATCATATTAATTTGTATTGAATAACGAAATGAAAAATCATTACCTGAACAAGAAATTCGTAACAGAAAGATAACTCGGTCAATTACTGGTACCACATAACAAGTCGCTATAAATCTCCAACAACATATGTTCTCGTCTGAGAGTATAAAATACAATTCCCGAACCACTTCATAAAACTTATGATTTATTCGTCTATCTCATAAAATATGTCGACTCATGGCATATAAAACTATTAAATGTAATACTCCGCACAACAAATTGTCAACAATAAAATTGTAGGCCGTCTATTTTTTTTTCTGTATTCATTTTCCCGTGATGAATTGCAGAGTCCAAGTTTGTAATGTTATTTAATTATATTACATAGTTTATGATTATCAGTCGCTTGGAAAGAAGGCGAGGTAAATGTTAAGGAGTAAATAATGCTCTATATTTTATAGCAAATGTTTTGCGTCAGTTTTGTAGATTAAGTTTGTGTCATACTCCCTGTTTAAATAAATAACATGTCTGGATAAATCTTGTTGGGGAAGTTTATGTTCTTGTTTGGAGAAGAAAAGTAATTCCGATTTAAAGAGAAATGCGCAACGACTGGTCACAAATTGTTGAGCTACTTTTTGTAAGTGTTAATTCATTTTACCTTCTTTCTTATACATAGTATAGAAATAGTTATCATTACGTGAAAAACATCAACCTCTAGATTTAATTGAAATTCCTGTTTTGAGTCGCAGAGAACATAAGATAGGTACGGTTTGTTAAAAAGTCTATTTGTCTGATATACATTATGGCGAATATCCATCTATGGATTTAGTTTTGGTTTAAGTGGTTAAACAGAATTTGTGAAATCTGCTATTTCTGTATACTCCAAAGACACCCAGAGGGGGTTTATTGTGCTGATGTATAATCAATAAAAGTTAACAAAAATTTCCAAAATGGAAAAATGTAACGAATTGTTACAGTAAACTGAACACAAATATACAGTAGTTCTCGGAAAATTAATTTAAACCATTAACTGGTTTTAAAAGGGTGTTTAATAAATTAATTTAGTGTTACTTACCTTTGTACTAAAATACACCCCTGGGGTAGTCCAGCCTACATGCATGCATTTAAATTGTTTTAAATGTTTGTATTAAGGAAATCTCTTTAGGTAAAAATTAATATCTAAAGTATTTTGTACACTCTATAAAGTTATCTTAGCTTAACTTTGGTATAATTTCCGTTTATAACTTCGATCGAGGGGGGGGAGGCAGATAGCAAGAAACAGTATATTTATTTGTAATATAAATTTTATTGTAAGACAAGTTTACAAAAATAATTCTAGGAAAAAGATGTCCTTTATTTAGACATACTATTTGGTGTATCAAAGTGAAATTTTTTTTACTCTATGTTAAATGCTCGATTTATAACAACCTTCAGGGGCTTATTCATAGTGAGTATGAATGTGGAGGGCCTAATTCATCATAAGCTGCATCTAACCATTGTTCGTTTATTGTTGGGCTAGATCTCGTCTTTCATCTTTCCTATCAGGTCTCGTTTGTCCAACTTTTGTTCTTTTTCGACCCTGATACTATTAAAGTGTTCGATAACTAGTGTTGGAGTAGTATAGGTATGTATTGCGTTTTATTATTATCTTTTATAAGAGGTTTTAACGACTGAAAGATTTTGTCTTAAAATAACAAGAAAAACTATTTATAACAAAAGCTTCATTTGATCTAAATTTTCATAAATACCTGTACACGAAATAAAAAGTAGCTTACCTAATATTTGATTTTTAGTTCGTTAGTTATTGTTAAACAGTCTATTGTAGTAAAATAGAAGGTGCAAAAACATTGAACATACACTTTCTCAGTGACCCATCTAGTTAGCAAATAAAAATCAACGAAAACCAAATGTTAGACTACAAAAAAATCTTGTTTATAAGTTATTTAAAAAAAGAGTGGTAATGCACCATTGCCGCCATCCTTGAATAAAATGTATTCTATTAAATAAGGACCTAATTTTATTTATTTTTTTCAGTTATACCTGAACTAGAATATTCGTTTGCACATGATTTTGTACACGGATTTAGGTAATCAACTTCACGAAAAAAATCGGTCCAGAACTTTACTAAAAATTACTTATATAACATCTCATTGGCCTATTTTGTATTTTACCTATACCTGACGGGTCGGTATTTTTGGAGGATGCCAACCAATTCGTTTTATTTAGGTCCTTTGAGGCTACAATTAAGGAAATTCCGATCAAATGGTTGCAGCCCAATTTAACAAAATCCATTTTTTTTTAACTCAAAGTTTTAGTTATAAAACGGAATAAAACGTCCTGAGATATCACCAAAAATATGCCTACATACCAAATTTGCTTAAATTGATCCACAATTTTCAACAGACGGACATCATTAAATTTTTTTTTGTGGTATTCAGGGGACCTCAAAACAAATATCCCCTTATAACACTCATAACACTAATTTTACTCGGAGAAAGTGAACAAGTGGGTGATGTTAAAATCCCTAAAGTGAGACTCCAAATTAACCAAACATTAATATTTCAATTGCATGCTTAGGAACTAAAGATCGCCCCCCCCCCCCCGTTAGAAAATACCGATTACATATTATGATATTTTACAAATTTCTTTCCACTTTATATGCATGTAAGCAAGCGTGAAAATCAAAACCCAAAGAGAGATATTTAAGATACCAGATATTGAATAGGCATACTTCGGCACAGTTTTGAGGGCGGGGGAGGGTGTAGTGCCTCACTTATGTTTTATCTATGCCTTAGAAATACTTTAAGCAACAAGGTCTCGAGATCTTTTTTTTGACCTTCGTAGTTATTTATTTTTACGACATCATTATTACTTTTTGGAATGGAAATTATGAATAGTGAGATTAAATTCCGTCCTTCTTATTTAAACTGACAACATAGTTTATAATAAGTGTGACAAATTGATTATTTATACTTTACAGACAATCGATCAAAAACATGAGTAACCATGATACAGGTATTCTAAGTGTTTTTGATAACCGCTAGTGAACAGCGTTTTGGATTGTGACCTTAGTGAGATAACTTCACAAACAATCCAAAAAAAACAAGAAATAAACTGATTAAGGAATGGGAAAATAAACTGCGAAAAAGAAATGAGATAGTCTTACACGCTGCAGCAAAAAAGTAAATATAACAATTAATTAATAAAATCCCTGATGGTTAGTTAAGTTTCGAGTGATTTCAATTACTCAATTTACACAAACACGATTCAGATATTTGTATCAGGCTACATGGTTTGTATCTCGACAACCACATTGGTTGGTTTTAAGTGTGACACTAAGTAATGTCTAAAAACAGTTATATATATATATACTAAGAATTCTATTCGTACGTTTATTGTCATAAAACTTCACGAAACGCTAAACCTATTTGCTGTTATACATTAAAAAATTCATAAATCTGTAATTATTATAAACTACGTTAAAATGTTAACGTCGGTAAAACAGTAAATCTATAAGTATTCAATATTCAAGTTATTTACCAAAGAGTAGGCTCACATATAAATATTTTTTATTGTAGTCCAAAAATTGTTGTTTCATAATGAGGTTTAATTTTTATTGTATTCCAATAATCTTTGTTTAAAATCAAGTTTAGACAAATAATATGATTAGGTTCAACCGATAGAACATTAACTTAAATTCAGTGAGACACATTGCTCTGTTGCACTTCCTTCTGACTATTTACAAAGAACTGTACATGAAATACGATAATCTCGACACATCAAACAGAATGACATTATCTTCCTGTGATTCATATCACTAAGACCTAATTAACATAGTACGTTAGAACATTATTTTAACGTTATTTTTCTGTCGGTGATAACTACAGTGACGAAAGTTATGCGATGAATACATGTACTGAATGAAGTCATAGTGTCCCTGTGCCTGCACCAGTCACGCATAAGGAAGTCATTTACCAGGCCTACCACTTGTACCATCAAACTCGTCACGTTTTAAGGAAAATCTAAATCCCATTATAAATAGAATAATAATGAATTGGTACCTCTGTAATGTTGAAAACCTATTAAATACTGGAAGTTAAAGATGGTTTCGTAAACAGTATATTCTATTATCATTGATTGCTTAACTGGACTAGTTATAGCCTATTAAATAATCTAATGTAATTATTTTCTAGGTGAAATATATTCTAGGTCTAATATTGTGTTAATTTACTACTGAAATTTATATTTCGTGGGAAACAATAAATAATAAAATTCCACTATTATTTAGATAGATCTCCCGAATATATCATAAAAATATAAAAATAATTAAAAGACATTAGTAAACATGAATTACATAATTTAAAAGAGATTTTACACGTTTAGTTTATATATTCAGTAGCTCTGATTAATAATGCTTAATAATTGATATTCTCGAAAATGTATGAATAAAATCGACTGGGAACTCCGGAATTTTAGACGGTAACTTGATCAATTTTACAATAGTACAAATGATCACAACGGAAGAACTATATCCCATATAATATATAAATTGTAAAGTTTTTGTTTGTACTTAGTCTTAGTTTTAACTGATTAGGCCTAGTAATAAGTTTTTTAATTTAAAAAAATTTAGTTTGACACAATTTTTGTAGGTATTATTTAAGTTACTTTAATACTGGGAATTTATATAGTTTAAATAAGTTATCAAATAGCGATTTGGATAATTTTGGGGAATACATAACTTGGGAAATATATAATTTTAAGGGAAAACATTTTTCCTCGTTTGCATTATGCATACTTCGTTTTTTTAACAGCATTATTTGCTAAGATTACGTTCATGGGCTTTAAAAGTAAATAATTTGTCTTAAAAATAGAAATTGAGCTTTTCGTAAAAATAGAAACTTAGAAAATAAAAAGAGGTTAAACTCTATTTTTCATTGTATTCAATTCAAAAATGTCATCTGCCAGAAAATATATTAAAATTTAATGTGTGATCTATTCCTACAATCGTAATACAGTTATTTTATTTATAATATTATGCGTTTGTCTTATTACCTTATTTATAAATTTCCAACAAACATTCTTCAAATCTTGTTTCAAACAAAAAAAATATATATATATTTTGTAATCCTATGGTTAGGTTTTAATATTGCATATCACATTAAATGTATATTTATAGATTTACTAATATTAATACTATTTGTTCATACTATTATTTATATTTTCATTGTTGTATATGGTGCTAAAGTAAATACTTTGACATAATTTAATCATTTTTCCCTCTAAGTTAATCTGTTTTAATTCTTTTTGAATATGATAATCCATAAGGGAAGAATCTTTGTCATTTAGCTACTCATATAAACTCGTATAATTTCAAAGAATGGATGTTGCTTGAGTTTCCAAAATTTAATTTAAAGCCATTCAGTGTGTTTGAAGAGGAGAAATAGTGTTTCAATTAGGATTTGGTCAAAATAAGTAGGGGGGGGAACAGAAGTTGGTTCAAAAGCAATGTAATTATTTACAAATATTCTGTTTTTTATGAAATTGAAATTCATATTTACAAATTTCGTACAGTGACTTGACTCTTGGATTTAGTTATATTCTATTTAAGCAAATAATATTAATACATCTGGCAATGCACATATTACTTCTAGAAAGTAGAGTAAACCTACCCATCTGTCCAGCTGACTAATGACCACACGGACAATATTAACAGCAAACACGCGAAAAATCTATTTATCAACAAAGTATGATTATTAATAGCACGTAAACATATAGAAAAGTGTATATTAAAAGCGAGTCCGTGTTAGCTAGTAAATCAAGAGTGACAGGCCGGCTTACACTACACCTAGTCTAATGGGCGAACCCATGTACTTGTTGGGTGGCCAGAGGTTCATTAGGGCGATAATACTCCGATTTATTACATAGTTTAAAACACTGTAGGACATGAGTAGTATCAGTGACCTAGGTCGGTACATAGACATTTCTCTTTTTGGTAAATATATTAATACTTGAACAATGTATTTACATCAATAAACTAATGGATAAATTACATTTAATTTAGCTTGATATTACTGTAAAGTGGATGCTATTGGTTTTGAATTAAATGTGTTTTGTATCTGTGTAACTATGCTTCGTTATGAAAATCCTGCCACAAGCGTTTCGGTCTGATTCCATCTTCAAAATCATATATTTTGAAATTTAAACTGAACTGAAATTACTTAATTAAATCATAAGTAATAATTATACAATACTCAAAATTTATACAAACGTAATAAATAATTAATTAATGTTAGTATTCACATCATAAGGAACGCTCTAATGCATCTGCTTATTTCACAATTATAATTTTTAAATAAATTTTAACGCTAAAGTAACTCAAATGAAAATAACAACTGTTAAAACCAAACCAGAAATTATTCATAAAGATAAACAAATAAAAAATAGAGCAATATTTTAAGTTGCATTAACATGATTTTTTTTCTGATTTCGAATAAACGACACAAAATTAGATAACTCATCCATCTGAAAACAACTTCTAACAAAATATAATTTAGTTAAACATTTTATCACCCTAATACACAAATTTACTTGCTCGCATACATCATAAATCGCCAGCATATGACTTAATAGGCCATCTTACTTGATAATAAAAATTCAACTGTAAAATTTGTAGATTTATTTGAAAATTTAACAACAGTAAATGTAATGTTTTATATCATAATATTGACATATTTAGTTTTAGTTCATTCTCATTTAATTTATTTTATAATCTATTGTGTAGGATATTTTTATTTATTTTAATATCTGTACTTCTTTTATAAAATATGCGCAAAAAGGAATAAATATATTAAGTGTAATATTTTTTAGGACATTCAATAACTAACATGATTTATCACGTGAAATTATTTAAAGATTATTCTCATAAATATCTTCCGTTACAAAATAAATAGATTTACAGAAATAAAGTATTTCCCTCTCCAAACTGGAAAACGGTGCTCCATCTTGGAATTAATGAACGCGTGTTAAATTGTTCGCAGTACATATAATATCTTATAGCCTAGAAAATGTTTATGTATTTGAGTAGTTTGGTTTTGAAGTATGTTATGTGTGGTGGTATGTATCTCTACTTAGTATTGATTTAAGAATACCAGTTTGAAAAACAAAAATATATAACGATTAACAAAATACAAAAATCAGTTATCCGTAAAAGTTAACTTACAGGGCCACTTAATATTACGGGTATTTTATTTTCTAAGATATATCTATATATTATATTTATTTTGAACTGTTTACCTATTATGAATTTTTACTAATCGCCAACAAACAAAAATGAGTTATTAACCACGGTGTTTAAAATATTTTATAATTTTGATAATAGTTGATAATGATGGATTGTTCATATTATTGTATGCTTTAGGATGACATTTGACATAATTTGTGTAGGCATATTTAAAAATTAATGCACGATTCCCGCCTCTTAGTGTTAAATTTAAATCATGAAAAATGTAAATAAAGCCCATAGTTGGAAACTACATATATATTAAACTAAACAGTAAAAACTCATGAATAGGACTTACAATTATTCCTAGTACATTATGTTAAAACTCTTCCTCGTAATGTAAAGAATTAGTTTTAGGCCTGGGTTCCTTACGTGACATGCAGAACTGGTAAAACTTAGATTACATTAACAGAAAAAAAGCTTAAACTATATTTGGTACGGAAATAAGATTTATTTCAACTTTATTGCAATAACTCCTTTATGACTTAACAATTTTGAAATGAAATAAACCGCTTATTGGAAGTTCAATTGTTCGTGACTAAATGATTTTAAGACACTTAAAATAAGGTGGACGGACAAGAGCTTGCAGCTGTAGACTAGAGCGGTGCAACAACCCATAGAGGTCCAAATTAGGAGAAGGAATATAAATGTGGGGTTGATTGGTCACACTTTGAGTAATGGAGTAAAGCAATAGGGTGTGGAATCTTGCAAGAATTAGGAGAGTTGGACAGCCTATAGAAACAGATAGAGGAAAACCCTGGAGAGGATTTGATCGAGACTGGCAAGACGTAGGCGAAGAACGAAAGGCCGTTTATCGGATGCTGTGGAGAGGAAGAGTTCCAGGAGCAACGAAAGAGATTAAGTGAGTAAGTGAGAACAGACTAAAAACTGATATAAAATTGAAACTCAGCTCTTCATTTAAAAAATAAATAATTTTGGTTTAATCTCAATCGGACAATTATGAATTTTTTAAAAAGTTTTGTAGAAAAAAACGTACCCCTAATATCATTGACAGGCTATTAAATCCAATATTATGGATACTTAAACGGTGTTGACCAAAATTTAATGTTCTGTGGGACAACGTCTGCATATTTAAATTGGAATTGAAGTTCACTCATGGCCATCCGTTTACAAAATAATAAGTGGGAATGTCTCTCTGTTAATGTGTTTTTATGATCCTTAAGCATCAAGACTTAGTCGCAGTATTGCCTACATCTGTCCTATGTAATCCATTGAGACTTGGTGTAAAATAGCAGGAAAAATATTTCAGGAAGAAATTAAATAAACGTATCTAAGGAATATGTCAATTTGATGTCTTATTGAACGTTCTCTAAATCTCTAACATCATTATTACTAGAAAAAGCTGAAACGTTAATGTGTTGATTAGTGAAATTTATAAATTTATATTAACTTGTCTCTAATCTCCAAACGATTCATCAACAAAAGTAAGATAATCAAGGGAACTTCAACAGCTTGTAAAAATATTTTACAAAATGAGCAAACAGCGCGATCAACAAGCTTCTTTGATTATACAGGTGTTACAATGTTTTAAATTTGACTGAGAACATTCATTTAATTATGTGTTAGAGTTGTTGTTACAAGTTGTAATAATGTGTTAGAGTTCTTGTTACACGATGGGGCGGCCTCTTTGTGTAAAGTGGGCGTGGTCTAGTGTGAATTACAGATAAACTATGAAAGCTGCCATTATACTGCCTAATCTAAGTCAAACTTCTTTCTAATCTCTATTGTATCGAACAAAAAATAGCCATTGTTACTAAACTGTTGTGCACAGTGATTAGAGGGTGATATGTTATTTTATCAATGTTTAATTCTGAAGCAAATTATTTTTATTTTTTATTAGGTTTAAAAGTTTATGGATTAAATAAATTCATTGCTATTAGTGTGACAACTATACCGTGCTTATTAGCTGGGTGTTCTGGAAAAATAAGAGAATTAGAAATTCTATTTTGTTTGTTTTTTCAACTATAAACTCCTAATCTTTATATACAGTAAACATTAATTTCTAACATTTTCGTTTCTTCCTATAAAGAACATCAAAGATGATTTGAGAATTCTAATATCTATATCTGGTTTATGGTTGTAATTCTAAAACTGAAGAAAAAGGTTTGTAGAAAAGAGGAGAGAGACAGAAAGAGAGATAATTAAAACTATGAAAAAAAATTTGAGCTAAATAACTCGTAATCAAATTTTCATTACGGCATCGATGTAGCGGATGTAAAATCATACGCACATATTTGCATTTCAAATACGAGTTGAATAGAGAAAATATACTTACACAATGACACAAAATAACTTTACCATAAAGTAGGTAACTAAAAATCAAGCTTCAACATATATTTAAATCATACGAGAAACAATAAGATGTGTGAGATTGCTGTTTCACTAAATGGAAGAAAATACAATATATATCCTACTCGGAAATTTATGTAGATTACGGAACACGTAAGAAGTATATTCCCCTTTTGTGGCCAAAAACTACTCTGAGGAGTAATTATTTTAAAAATAAATAGTTTTGTTCAAATTAAATCGTAGAAAATTTCAAACAAGAAATTTTAATTAGATTTCAAAATCAAAACAAACACGAACAAAGTTTCAGTTCTCTTTTACCATTTTACCGACCAAATACCGCACTTAATGGTGCTATTTAAAAGAAAAACTTTGAACAATTCCAAAAAAGTCCATTAAAATTAAGTTTAGATAGATTATGATCACAGTAACTCCGACAAAGGTTAAAGTCGCTCCCTCATCTCTTTTTTTAAAAACCAAAACTCCATTGAATAGTGATATTTATGACAATCCTTGATTTTTAGCATATTTAGTTAAACACATGAATTGGAAGGGGTCCATTTTATATAAGTAGGAGATTGAATTTAGACTTTTGAACCTAAATAAACAAATGATCGGCAGATATATTTTTGCTAACAGTAGGTGGTTGTTTATTGTTGTTTCGTTCTTTAAAAAGAAAAAAAAAACATTTATGCAGATCATATGCATGTATACATGATAATTTTGATTTATAAATAACCATGACCGTCGTGAAGCTCGTTTTGGATTTTTTCCAAATTATTCACGAAACGTAAATGTATGTTTCTTGCAATTTCAAGTTAATTTTGGAAAACGTCACATTTCGCCAATATTAAAAATTAACGTATGATCATTAAATTTTCATACATAAGATAACCAGTATCCTTTATAACGTGACAGTAAATTAAAGAAAAAGAATTAATTTTAAATAAAATAATAACCAGTTTTATCATAAAAAAATAAAATCAACATAAATCAATCTATCGCTTACAGAAACACGATAACCTGATCGAATAGTGCGTGACTAAAGCATACAAACCGATTTAAAATACTTGAATAGTATTCAGATATTTGCAAGAATTCCACTGCCGATGTTTCCATTGAATCAAGCCTCCGCTGTGGTGCTATTAACATACATAGATAGATCCAGCCGTTAGGTGCTTCCTTGGTCACGATATTCCTGTCCCGTCTTTAAATCCTTCCATCCGTTGTCATCATCTCTCTCTCTCTCTCTCTCTCTCTCTCTCTCTCTCTCTCTCTCTCTCTCTCGCACTGGACGAGGATTATTATGGGCATAATTATAATTTTATTTATACAAACAATACTATGATGATATTTATCTATATTTGTTGTGCAATAAGTATTATAATATCCAATTAGAAGTACTAGAGTTGAATGAGTGAATGATAAGTATTACAATACTAAAGAGAGCTTACATAATGTAACATGGCAAGATAATTCTACAATGGAGTTGATTAAATTGACTTGCAGAGATACAATAAAGTAAAACTATAAATAGAATAGTAAAGTATGTTCGTTTATTTTGAAAAGGGAGTAATTTAAGGAAATAAAGATACTATAAATTGACAAACTGTCAGCCACTTATAAACTGCAAACTGCAAACTGTAACATCTGCATTAAAAAGGAACTGCTAATTCTAAATGCCTGAAAATCTGCTTATTGCTAATATAAAACTATAGAATCCATGAAGAATCGAGATTAATTCGGAGATGATTTGAAAAATGGCACGTGATACTAACGAAGACAGGAAGAAGCTTTAAAATAATAAATAGGACGAAGTGATATTAAGTTCAGGATTATTTTATGGTTACTTTGACGGAACTCAAAAACCAACTGAAATAAAATATAAATAATACAAGTAAATATTGAAACCAGTCTAAACGCAGGTTACGCAGTTTCAATCTCGCTTGCTAGCGTTGTGGTTTCCGCATATTACCCTGCACTTCGTAGCCTAACAAGTTCAAAGTAAAGACGTAATGCAAAGACGAAATACCACAAATTTTACAGATATTTCATTCTTTTGTGGTCATTCAGAAATCAATTCAATTCATTGAGAAATTTCAAAAGTCAGATATAAATTGATTTGCCAATTTTTAAAAGGATTAATTTATTTTTAATTTAATCAAATATTTTAGAGGCGTTTTTATAAAATTATTTTCTTTAGTTTCAGTTTCTCCCTAAAATTTGTATTTTTTAAATTATTTGGCTTTGTGAAAATTTTGTGAAATTTTTGCCAATAGTTTATTATACGAGTCTGAGTGTTTGTATGATACTTTGAATATTAAATTAATACATGTCTGGCTAGTTACCTAACTCCCTGAAACCAATTCGTAATAAAACCACTGGACACGATTCCCACAATGATAGGCGATATGCTAACGAAGATCATTCCAGATGTCATTTCCACAGTTATTGCTCAGCTAACACTACGGAAGAATGCCCTGTAATACAGCAGCACTTGTGCTGTAAAATTGAGCACTTAGACAAATAACGCGGGTTAAAGTGGTTTACAACATCCAAGTCCAATTACTGGACAAATGTACCATGGGAAAAGTACACGAGTGAAAGTGTTTTATGTAGACAACCAGACGTTTCTATTCACATATTGGGTTTTATTGCAAAGGTTTAATGAATCTTGTAGTGTTTGAACTTTATTAGTATCAAGCAAACGTAATGAACAATAGAACTATAATTAAATCATTTTACTTTCTCAAATATCAAAAGTACTTAGTTTAGGGAAAGATATGGGAAGCTATAAAACTATTTAGAATTTAATACATATTTAAGCCTAGGTGTTTTGAATAAAATAAAATTAAAAAACGTTTTTAATAAAATATATGTCGTCTTTCTCGTCGTCTATTGACTGCCAAATGTCTACGACACAAAAAAGTAGACGACTTTGTTCAAATATTCAAATATGGTATGTGGTCATATTTTGTTCAACTGTATAGTAGAATATACTTTCGGTAATTTGAAATCTAGAGATATGATTGCAATGAAAATAAAATTTTGTGTTTTTTTTTCGAATCGATTATAACTATTGGGAATTGTGCACATACGTAGCCTATATTCCAACACCTCGAAAAAATACTGTTTGGTTGTCGCCAGCCAAAAATTTGTTCCTTGGGTTATAGGTAACAAAAGAGAGAAAAAAGGTATACTTATATATATATATATATATATATATATATATATATATATATATATATATAGAGAGAGAGAGAGAGAGAGAGAGAGAGAGAGAGAGAGAGAGAGAGAGAGTAATTATTCTTACAGAAAAAGGGTCGATTCTAGCAATTTCAATCGAATTTTGATAAAAAATGAAAATTATTGACACAAATTTGAATGTCAATTTTAAATTTAAGAACAAACAAACGTGATTAAGAGTAAGTGGTAAAAAATAAATTAAAAACCAACGCCATAAAACTAGTTTTTAATTAAATACGATCTATTACTTAGGTCCTGTTTGAGACACATGATAAGGAAATTTATGTTCATATTAAATATAAATGTTTTAACATGACATTAAGACAAGAGCAATTTCACAAAATTTTACACCATTCTACACCATATTAGTTTTATTTTTAGGATAATGGATATGGATTCGGATAATAGTTTTTGATTATATTTTCAGATATTTTCTCTATTTTATTAATACCTAAACATTTATGAGTAACTGCCATAAAATAAAAAAAAAAAAAATAATAAAAATAAGCTCTTATGATTTTGATAAAACTTTTCGAAAATATGGGACATCAAAAAATAATTGATCTGCGTTTCCCAAAATTGTTTTGTTTTGAAGTTGTTCAAATTGTTTAAACTATTATCGAACTGAAAAGAATTGTAATATTCGTCGATTTAATCAAAATCTTTTGAGTTGATGTTTAGAAATTGTACAATTTTAGTTTTGTATTTATGACAACTATCCGGCAATATTAGTTTTGTCGGTATTTTATTTCTCCTATATTTATATGTGCGAAAGTTTGTGCACAGCTTAAACCATATTGCTAACATTATGTGACAAGTAAAGATAAATGTACAACACCATACTGGACTAAACAGCGTACAGTTGTAATGATCACTGATGTATACATTAGACACACGGACTCATTAGTTCTCGCTGAACACAAGTGATTAACACTGTATAATGACTCCATCCAACTCCTGGAGCACTCTATCTTTAACAAATGGATCAGCTGTTGCTGTTTAGATTATTATATCGTTTTTACTAATGCCGGTTCCTCCTGGACCACGCCTATTCGACACCTTTTTCTCACACTCCTTCTAGCCATGCCATTATCGGTGCTCTTCTGTCTGTGCCGGCTCTGAATGTCTGTGCCGGTGATTTCTTTAATTTATAATAATTGACACGTGTTCATACTTTTGTGATGTTTTGTATTATGTTTTTTAAATGCTAGTTTATAAACCGAAATAAGGACAAAGTTCTTTTTTCTCTTAAATAAAAATCTTAATCAATAACATGATCAAAGATGTTACAACGTATACTATATTTACTTGATACTAATAGGGATTTATACAGCCTGCCTAAATATTAGGTGTATGAACTATGAAAATGTTTCCCCAAAAATTAATGTGTACAGAAAATAAAAAAAATATATACTCAAATAGAAACCATTACAAAATATTAATAATTTAATAAATAGGGTTTTCAATTAAATTTGAACCATAAACTTGAAAAACACTATCTGAGTTAATAATTATCTGGGTTCTATTTACTAAAAAAAAAACTTATCACAATCCGTAATACATTTGGGGGGGGGGGGATTCTGCCCTATGACTTGCCTATACTATATAAAGGCATCTTAAATCATCAGAAAAAATAAAAATATTATTTTCATATAAAAGGCTCAATTGGTTTAATTATTTTCAATGGCAATCAAGCGTGTGTTCGTTCATGTGCAACACTATGATGATGACTTAATCATAGTAACATAGTTCTGAACAAATAAAATGTTTATTATGAGAAGTCATGGTTACTTTCATTTTAATTACATATATGTTCATTTGATGAAAATCTGGTTTTCTTATGGAACGTACTCCTACATTATTATTTTCGTCAATTATTAATTTTTTGGGTAACTAGGAGATCATAAAACCATTGAAGACAAATTTAGAAGAAATTTAGACAATTTTAAAAGAATCATTCCAACGAACTCGCATTTCGTCAGTAACAACAGTAGCAAACACATTTACAAAACAATCATTTAATTATCAACATTTGTTCTTCTTATTTAAAGACAAAAAACCTTATAAAAAACGGAGGAAAATAACATAAAATAAAAACCAATAGCGTTTGATTACTTTATTATCGTCTTACCGTAAAAGAACAAAAGATGGTCATTAGATATCTGATAGTGACTGATAAAACCAAAGATATCTCGTACAAACGTGTACCTCCTGCTAGGACCCTTGGTATTGGCAAGCCGTATTTATCAAATGAACCATTGAGAGCCTAAATGTCAACTTAATCTCATTTCAATAACTAATTTCTCATCTTCAGTTGTTATTTTCCCGCTATAAAGTAAATATTTGATCACCGGTCTTTTGTCTGTATTATTAAATAAACTTATATAATTTATCTTTATAGATAAGGTACCGACTTAAAAATTCAATGATCTTATAAAAAAACGTGACACGAAATCAATTCCAAAGATCGTATTTCAGTGCTACTAACTTTCAGGTTCATGTTCCTTTGTCATGGTTCTTATATAAATAGTTTAAGTTGAAAGCTATTCACAAAACAATTTTGTTACCGGGCTTGAGATATTAATCATTACATTTCACTTTCATAGACATGGCGACTAACACGTTTTTTTTGGATTCCATAGATGCATATAAGCAAAACCTGATCAAACTAGTTATGGCTGATTTTTTGTGGTAGCTACCAACAAATTTTGTGTTATATAAACCATATAAAATTATTCCCAAAATATGGCCAAAATATCCAAATACCTGGGATTATGACCAAAATATCCAAAATATGACTAAAATATCTGGGCTGCAGAGCATTGCACAAACCTAATTAAAAAAAAAATAAAATAAACATATTTTTTTCCTAATGGGATAAAATCAATGATCTAAAAACTTCACATCTATTTTTCATCAATTGGATAACATTGCCCCATACTACATATAATTAAAAAAGTATTTTAATAATACGTTTATGGTTTTTATACTTTTGCCTTCGTCTTAATTTAATTTTAATTGTATTTTACCCTTTCTTCCTTTTTTTTATCAATTGTGTATATATCACTATAATTTATAAATCCATTTTTTTTGTATAATATTCAATTGAAACCTATACAAATTCTATTATTCAATAATTTTCTTTTCTAATGAACAGAGTAATTATTAAATATTTTGGGGAAATAAATATTGTTTTCATGTTCGTGTTTTTTTATGTTACATCTATTTTATTTATTATTTAATAATACAAATAATGAAACAATTATTTAATTTCACAAAAGCGTTTTATTGGGCAACATATGATTCGGCTTTAGGCATTTTCAAGCTACTCTATTGAAAACAAAACAAGTCTAAATAAACCTAAGACATTTACTGTTGAAAAAAAGATGTTGATTTGTCAGACCTAGTAGAGTAATGGTTCCTTCCTAAAATTTCAAAAAATCCACAAAAGAAGTGTATTGAACGCATATGGCATTTCATCAGCACCGACTGTTGTCACATTAAATTATATACATATTTTTAATATTTATAAATGAGTTAAATTGTTTATTTTTTTATTAATCGGTGTTGTGTTGTTGGTGTATATTATATTATTATTCAAAATTGTCGGTTTGTTCTCTTATAGTTTTTATTTTATTGACAAAAGATATATTAAATTAAGTAGTATCCATATAATATATACTATAATTATATATATATTATAATTATATATAATTATAATTATATATAATTATATATTATAATTATATTATATATAATTATTATATATTATATTATATATATTATTTGTATTAAATATATTATATTTATTTAAAATTTATGTTGTGCCTTGCGTACTGTTGGTGGCATATGTCTGAAGACATTTTAAATTCTTTTCTTTTTTTTTAAACCAACAATGAAATTCACATTCTATCAGATATATTCAGATATACCTTTACTAATGAATCGAAGTCTATTTTTTTTAAAAAAAAAAGAAGGGGGACCAACGGTCGCGCAAGAATAGACTACAAATGGAAGGCTTTTTTATTCCATATAACTTGCAGAGGTATTAATGTTCAAGCCACATGTTATTTTATCAAACGGGAATATGTACGTCGCACCTGTGGTTTTCCAGTTATTTTGCATTCTATTTTACGGTTATAAATAAGTAGCTCTTTAAATGTAATCTGCATAAGTTTGTTTTACAACCTAATTAATGGCAATAAAGAGGTAATAAACTAATACTAGTTTTAAAATAATTAAATGTTGGGAATTTAAAGCAATAAAATATCAGTACGAATGATAATTTTATTTCTCAAATACTGGATGTAGAGATGCAGTATTACATGTAGATGGTTGTGCTGGATTGTAGTGTCTGTGAAATATCTCCAGTTAAGGGTATCTACATACTGTCTACTAAACAAATTGATTAGCTTTGGGTTGTCGGTTTTATTATTATTATTATTTATCTTTCGGTTGGCTCATTTCTCTCCACATAAAGTTAAAAAATGTTTTAAAGTACTAGCTTCAACTATTGAAATATCTTAATTTAACTATGAACAGTTACCAAAATCAGTGAATTACGTTGAATATGAGTAATAGTTCAAAAGATTTATAGTATATTTGTATACAATTTTAAGGAAGTTGATTATAGGAAGTAATATTTTATAAATTCATCACAGGCTTAACATGACGTAATTTTCCTTCACAAAGGTCAGCGTCCACCAATCCCTGCAAAATAAAAATACACTGACAGATATAAAGCGTCGCTTTCAACTCGATGCTGTTTATTTTCCAAGGAAACCTGATCGCGAGAAATCGCAACATGGTATTATATAGAAATAATGAATAATTAGTTTGTGTAGAAGGCTAGTTTGTTGTATTGTCACAAGGCGTGCACGTGGAATAGAGAAGCGTTTCGTCATATGGTGGGTTATTTATTCATATGTCACACCCTGAGGTCAGGTCGCCCATTTGTCTAAGACCTTACCACTCTGGGAATATTCAAATTTCCATGTAGCGGGTCATCGCAATAACTTAATAAAGAGATGATTTCAGTTTTCAAAGAAACGGTTCGATGAACAATGATTTATCGAATACAGAAAATGATATTGACGTTTTTGCTGCACGAAATTATTTTTTTATCTTTTTTAATTCATTTTCATTAAAAGTAACGATTTAGTTACTTAAATGAATTGATTGTTATATAAATTATTTCAATTGTTATTTTAATGAATTGGTAAATCACGGTTAAATTGTTTCTCCCTATGACTGTTGCCTTTCTTCCTCCTCAATCTTAATCCCTCTATCTTACATCCTCCTCTATTTTTTTCTCTGTTTCTCCATCAGTGTCTCCGTTACCCTTCTCTCTTTAATCAGTTCGCTTTTAAAATATTTTCAGCTTCTTCGGTTATTGACAATATAGTATACTTCAAAGTCAATATTCATTGATTATTTTTATTGTTTTGACAGGAAGAAAGTTATTTAAAAAAATATAGATTATTTATGAAAATATACTTTAAACAGAACTAATTGAATTCCATATTTTGAGTATAGTATATACATATATGATCTTCTGAACTAGAGCATTTCGGAGAAAAATTACTTAGTTGGATTCATGCGAATTACGTAATTTAAAACACTTATCCTATCCCAGAAATTCAAATAAATAATTTGGGAATATAATAATATGGTCTTTTTATTTAGTCAATATACTTGTATCAGTTGGTATACCATTAATGATTTATTAGGGTTTTTTTTCAAATTTACAAAAAAGTTATGTTTTTTAATATAAAAAATACATAATAATTATATAATAGACGGTCCACAAAAATAAATATACGACCAAATCAACATAATTTAATAAGCAAGAAGTATTTAATTATTCTGTTCTAACTTGATTATTTTTTCATTATCGTTGCTCAAACTCTCTCTCACACATAAACACAAAGAAAATATTAATCAAAGTACTAAATTCAGAGTAGATGAGTAAATACAAAATGTCGATTTCCTTAAATTGGCCCAAGACATCGATTGTAAGGGCTGTACAGTTTAGATATAGTTTCACCGAAAATCGACAAACACTTTTTGAAACAGAGCTTACCTTTCTATATACTAGGCCTATGACTATGCGAGAAAGTACAAATGTTTTTTTTCCTCATTTCGATAGCGGTTTAAGTTGTCCAAATTTCTATATTATTGAGTATAGGCATTGTTTTTACATTAGCTGGAACAATTTTTCAAAAAAAAAACAAAAAATATATTTGTGAACTCTTCAAAAAACTGTTGAAATACCGAAAGTAAAAATGTTTATTAGCTAATTTAAAAATTAAATTTTACTATGTATTTTCTAAACATAGTATGTAATTTACACGAAAGTAAATTGGTAACTTAATACTCCCAGTTATTAATTATTGAACAATGGAGATTTGAGTTTTAACACGTGCCAAGTTTCATAATATAATTAATGATTTTATTCAAATTGTCTATTCTAGTTGATAAATAGTTAACAATAGACGTAGAGAAGGGTCGAATTTGAGTACGTACCAGGTGTTCCCTGACCTCACGGGGCAATACCGTAAACTATACTGTCACTTCGCCATATTGGGCTTAATATAAATCTCTTTTGTTGCCCTGATCTCACCTCACTAATGCTATTTGCAAATCAGTGCAATACAACGACGAGTTGTTCTTCTTGAACCACCATTATGAATTCTCTCTTAACAGAGTCAAATTATATTTTATTTCTATCCATCTGGTCGTGAAAGGTTTAAAGTGTAATGAACCGCAGGTATTGTTTATTTCAATTGGTTTTCAGGGTTTTTACTTTCTTTTACATACAATTTAAGTTTTCTGTAAAAACAAATTGTGCCCAGTTTCCGTTTTTCGTCACCTGACTTAAAGGAAATTGGTTTCTGGAACAACACGCATATTGTACGTCTTGTTGTCCTCCGTACGTTTTCGAAAATCAAACGAATGTACATATTTTTGTACCAATTTACGTGGATAGATTTTGATCAGTTATTCCATTTTTAAATAATTTATAATGGTTTCCTTGCTGTAAGATCAAAACTCAAATTTACGGTTTTCTTAAAATTGGGTCAAAAGGTTTTGATTAAAATATTGATCTATATTTATCATGTAAAGAGGCAATCATAAAGCATTTAGATTCCCTCATCCGATAAATACCAGTATGAGAGCTACTGATTAAAAATTATTTATAAAAAAAAATAATAATAAAATAGCGCTGATGGTGATGTTACAAAAAACTAAATTTCTGAAAATATATCTTGCAGACAAAGTCATAAATGATTAAAGCTTCTGATATGGCACAAGTGACGCACTTTTTGGTATATTTAAATGAATTAATAATACATTTTTTATCAAATTTGTGTTAAGTTATTCGGGGAAATACTTTTACCGATTTGAGTCCCATACAAAATACATGGGCAAATTATCATAATAATAATAAAATTCTTATCACGTAAAGGTAGACTACAAATATTTTGTAGTTAGATGAAAAAAAATTATTTTCAGTTAAAGTTACTGTATCTATATTCATGGTTTGTACTGCTCTAAAAGAATACACTAGCTTACCATCAAAATTAATCAAGTAATAACCACTGGTAAACCATTAAGTTTACATGTATAGTTTACCCATCTCCATAACATGACTTGAAGTACAATTCTGCAGTTTCTATCTAATTGCCAACTTACGGTACAGATCTACTCAATCATATTGGCTGTAAAAAAATATCATGTCCTATTACCTGAAATGTGGTTATTTCTGAATAAATTGGAGAACGTTCAGAGCAAATTTCTAAAATTTTTAGTATAAATATTATGTCTGTCGTAACAGCAATATTATTTTCAAATAAAAGAAGCCCTTCATGTTTGATACTCGTATTTAATTAAGTAATAGTATATATCCTTGAAATGTAACATTTTTGTTATTTGACCGAGTTACGTTATACATGTTTCGACAAATGTAAACAAATTGAATGCAATTTTATTAATTTAATGACGTATATCCCTCCATGTATTGTAAGGTATCCCAAAAATATTTTTGGACTCTGAATTTATATCATAGTAGTTTTATTTGTTTTGTGTTTTTATTTTATCAACTTCTACAATTATAAACAGTCACAGAAAACAAAATACATAAAAATAACATAATAGTAGTATATAAATTACAAATTCGGTATGTCTGTCTTTTAATTGCCGATTAAAAAAGTTTATAAATTTAAAAGCAAAAACAGCTTAACTTTTCAAAATACATCTTTCACTTGTTGATTCTTTCACTAACAACCCACTAAATTGTAACACATGTTCATTTATATGAAATGATCATCAATAATTTAGAAACTTTCATTAAGAAATAAAACTAATTTGTCCAAAACAGAAACTTTATTTGTAAAAAGACGAATTTTCTGTTTTTGATAATAAAATGTAATAAAAACATGATTTTTATTAACACAAATTTTCAATTTTATTCTTTGAATGAAAACATATTTATGAAATATTATTTTGTTAACGATAGTTCATTTAGATTTATTTTATGTAATTATCATTTATTTATTGAAGGATGATATTTACAAATTCATCTTATATGGTGTTTTCTATAATAATAATAATAATAATAAAGATTTATGAAAACAAAATATTATCTCTTATATGATTTTAATTCCACATTTCTTTGAGAAAGACAGCTGAATGTATCAGTTTATTTCTTGTACTGCTTACGCTGAAATTGAGCCTCCACGGGTTTCGTCTATACCAGACGCTTCCTTAAAATGTAGCTAAATATTGAGTGAAAAATCGATTATCTATTGACAACTGTTAAACTATTTTATAATTTTTTTTATTACTTCCTTCCAAGCAGTAATTTAACTGTACTAGGCCTACATACTTACCACACTGTGTTGACTTATTAATCAACAAACCTTTATATTGAACAATATAGTTGATTTTTAGAATTTGTCCTTTAAATAAACAAAACTATTTTATGGAATCCCTAAACGGTACTTTAGGGAATCTATTAAACAATAAATTAATGAAAATCATTTTTTAAATATCCATTTTGAACAAATTTAATTTATAATAGAAATAGTCTAATTTACCACGAACTTAGAAAGTGGGTTATTATTGTAGACCCGGGAAATCGTTTCACACGACCGAGTGTAAAATTACGTAATAAATTTGATTGCTTTGAGTATTCTAAATCTATAAACGAATGAGGAATTTTGTGTATTAGTTTATTTAAATTGAAATATGTGGCATACTTAAAATCAATAATTAATCTGTATTGATATATGTATAACAGATCTCTAAATTATTATTTAAACAGTTAGGCCTCGCGTAATAATATTTCTAGCTCCACAGGACAGATAGAATTAATATGAATCAATTAAACCAAACACACATGTAAATCATTCGAGGTAATTAAGTGAATGAAACCACACACTCAGAATAATACTGCTTCATATAAATTTATATGCTGCCAAAATATTTTAGTCAAGTTAGGAGCGGAAATGTTTTAAAGATATTTTAATTCGAGAACATTTTTCTTCAAGGAACTGTATATCTGTTTGTCAATCTGCCGTAATGAAATGTTTCCACATTTTTAACCCTTTCAGGTTTCCATAGAATCCTAAATTTCTATGGGTTAACTAGTAATTAAAAATTAATAATTATACTACTCCTAGTATTGACTAATCTATTTGTATAAACAATTAAAATTACTTACCTGTTTGCAATTTTTAAAAAATAGGATTTGAGATGAAGTCAATTGATGTGTTTTAATTCAGAACCTTACTCAGAGAGTGTCATTTGAAAGAGTATTTTGTAACAATATTTCGTTATTTTATGAAATTTTATATTCCTAATACTAATGTGAAATGAGCCCTTTTAATTTAAAATAAATTTTCCGAATTTCTGAAAACATACAGAAGCACACTATAAATAATAATAACAAGTAAATTGATCTAATGATGTAACATATTATGTTTAAATAAATATATTCTTTTTTATTAAAGGTTTATTTCTTCCCTAATAAGCATATATTATTCATAGAAGTGCAATATTAAGAAATGAATTTTATTATATGATAAATGTCTAATATATATATATATATATATATATATATATATATATATATATATATATATATTACTATTATTAAATTTAAAAAAATATTATTAATTGTATATAATGACCAAAGGATTTTTACATATTTTCTAAAAAATACCTAAAAGTTAAATTTTCTTCTACCAAATTTAATTTAAAATATCGTTTATATTTTCAAAATTAGAAGTCGGTATATTTTGATAAATATTAGAGATAAAATAATGTAGAGGTGAAGTCTTTGGTATTAGAACAGCAATCTTGTAGTAATCAATATTAAAAGTATCTCTAATATCGGATATTCGGTTGATGAGATGTTTCAACTTCAATGACGCTCCCTCATTGTTTCTCGTCAAATCTTCTTAGTGATGATTATATCGCACAAGTTATTTATACTTATGTAAACTTTAAGTCAAATTTAGGTTAATTGTTATATTATGAAATGTGTAATAAATTTGAAAAAAATAGTTTTAACTCATACTGTGTCCTTCACATGATGATCAGTATGATAAGTACATCTTAGTAATTTTCTAAGCGTTATGAAAAGTTAATTAACTGAGATGTATGTCGTCACTACACCGCAGTAACCAAACTCCGTGCAACAAGTTTGCACCTTCCCTCGACTAGTGTTGATCCATGTCAACCTAAACACTTTAATCGGAAAGTAAATCTCTTTTTTCGATTATCAATTTTTGATTTTAAAACGTAGTCACTGTATTCTTATTGGTTCCACACTTTTTATGTATTATTCATCTTATTTGATCGTTTTATCTCAGTAATTATTCTTTTATTTACGATTAGTTAAAATATTAAAATATTACTTTTAATTTTATTAGTTCCAAAGTTGTCGATTCCCAAACTGCAGTTGTGACGTCACTGCTTCCTCAAGAGGTAGGATAACAAACTCTAAATGCTTGGTTTTCATGTTCTATCTTGCAAATTGACAATTTTTTTTTTTCAAATTTCCTTAAAATCGAAAAAACTCTTTGGTTTATATTATTTTAAAATGATTGATGACTTCTCTTCCTCTCATTCTTCATCTGTCATACAAACTTGATGTGTAACCAACATGAATTTTCTGAGTTATACAGTCTTCGTAATCTATATTTTATATCTTATTAAAATTTTACTTTTTTTCTTGGGTATCCTGTTTTTTCTCTTTAAACGAAAAGTCTTTTCAAGGGTTACTTCGAGTGTTCGGATACAAAAATTATCAATCTTCAAAGATCATCGTTTATGGGTGTCACTTGTTATATGCAATGAACCCCCCATTTATGTCATATATTTGCTTCGATTGGTCTTACAATACTCTTATTACCCATTCTTATGTCTATTTACATAGTATTTCACGTATAAACACTTTATTTTTGGTGTGGTTGAAATTGAACTTTTAAAAAAATCTAATATAATATTAATTCGATTTTGTTGAAACAAAATCATTATGTATTTTATTCTTAGTGTTATTCAAATGTAATAATATTATTATTTAAATACCTTTATTATTGTGGAAAAAACTCTCACGAAGAACTTTAAAACATCTTTTTACTGGTTAATTACTTTTAATTATCAAATTTCTTGTATTGATATCTAATTATTCTCATTAAATTTTATTGAAGCAATTGTAAACCTTAAGTCTCTTACCAAAGTTAGGAATAACACAACGTAAATGTTAAAAGAAGTTAATTTGTGTTGTTAGTTATTTTACCTAAATAGAAGTAGTGTTTACAATTTTATTGTAAAGTTCACAACAGTGGTCACTGTTCATCTATTTTATTGAAGCATTTTATATTTTTAAAATTTATATTACAATTTAATTTATTTGGTTATTATTTGATAATGCTTATAGTTAAATACTTTTGTAAAAAGTTTGATCTTCTTATAAAGATAAACTTAAAATAATACAGAAATTTGTACTTTTAAAATCCATTGTATTTTTTATATGTATTTTATGTTTTTTCTTCTTTTTTTTCCTTTTTTAGAAGACTTATTTTGTCCTATCATGTCACTGAATCGCTACCACTTTAGATGCTAACTTTGTATAGTAATTTGCAATTCTCTACCCGATGCGACAGGAAAACTACTTACAATACTTGCAATAATGTTTGTTAAAACAAATTTAAAACCCTTGCTATGTGTTTTCATATATATAGTACAAAAGAATGAATCGATTAGAAATTTGTTAAGTTGGAATATTTTTGTCATAACTGTAGGCCTGTCTTTAAAATATGAAAAGCAAATATTTTATATAACTTAAAATTTGCGTATTGTTATATTTATTAAAAGATCTCTTGTACCTTGACGCTAGTTTGACTATTTTGTTTTAGCCATGCGTTCCAGTTCTAAAGTAAATTCGTTGTCCAACTGCAGGAAACTGATATTATTATCAAAAGTCTTCATCAGCTCGAATAGTATGAATGATGAAATATGGTTTTTCTAATTGACACGATATGAATGTAAATGTAGTTGGAAAGTAAGTTCAAAATGATTTATGAATGAATATTACAGTAAAAAGTATTAATAACCAAATCTAACTGGAAGTTCAATCTAACACCTTATACATTCATTTCATATCAGTCAAAAGTCATAAAATTATTTCGTATAACTCATAAGAAATATCTAATTTACATGTGTACAAAAGCATAAGTGTTGTCATAAATGTATTAAAGCCTCGCTAACATGGGTTTTATGTATGTTTAATATGCGTCATTGACATCACAGCTTAGCAACCACAGTTGGCATTCCTCAGTGTTATATAAAATATTTACAACTACTATTATTAGATACCGCACACGATGATGTGTATTATTGATTTTTAAGTTGGGTTTTGTATTTTAGTATTATTCTGTAAAACATAAAAGTTTTTATGCCAGCAATTGTTCTGCAATTAATATATTAAATTGCGTTGTTTGGTAACTTAAAGTTGAATTACATTGTTTATAAATAATAAACGTTGCAACAACATTGAACACACTCTCTCAAAAACAATTAAAACTATCACCAAACATGTCAATTCGGCAGCTTCTTTGAAATGAATATTTATATATATTTAAGTAAGGCCTAAACAAGTTTCTCTTTTGTTATAAACTCTTAGTGTATTATATTTTACTAAAATCGTCCCTTTAATGACCTGGCAAGGTTAATTTTTGTTTTTGGGAATTATTTCAGAAGTAAAATGTTCATTTACTTGTGGCTTTGCTCACAGGTTTGGTTAATTTAGCTTCAGGTTTAAATTTAGGCTTAATCTATGAGTCAAATATGAAAAAAAAATAAAATACTTATTTTATAACAGCCCCTTTGCCGAATTCATCTACACAAACTGCATTTTTGAAGATAATATTGACCAATACGACATGTTTGGGTCCTTAGAAGCGATATTTGAATGACATTTAATCAAAATCGTTTTAGCTGATTATTAAACTTGTTTTTCCATTACCTAATCTAAAAGAAATTAAATTTATTGTATAAATAATTGAAAACTACGAAATCTGGTCAAAATTCCTCAAATACTAAATTTTATTAAAATTCCTCTACACGTTTGTGCTATGGAGTACTGCTGAGATGACAAACATACAACATTCCTACAAATACTTTTTTGATTCAGTTATAACCGTTCAGAAAATCGTGACGACAGTTATCGAAAAAAAAATCAATTTAAGATGAAATATCTATTTTGCATAGTGAATACAGTCGGTACTACATATTAGTATATGAGCAGGGTATACAAATTGACCTTACTTGGACAGGGAAGAAGTTAAACAGACAAGACCCATTAAAATTGTTTAGTGATAAAGACGCCTTCACAATTATTGTAATAAACTTTCGGACTTTTGGAGAACACATATATGTAAGAGTTTTTAAAAAAGAGTTAAATTTGCATTCAAAATTTTATTACTAAAGGCAACCGCGCGTGATTTAACTATTTCGAAATTCAATAGAAATTAGTACCAATTAACTATACTTTCAGATAAAAATTTTTTCGCAACAAAGGAGTAGTAATTGTGTTAAACTATAAATGTTGTTACTTAGAGAATACGTATGGGGAATAATTAAAAATATATATAATAATTCAGGAAAAAACATATTCTAGGATGTGTATTCCTAGCTATCGTTACAAAAATGTAAAGTATTCGTAACTAAATTTTTGAAAAAATCGAACACAAGATCTCACAAAAATTACGTTTATATAATCAAACGCGTTTCATCGAGTACGAAGCCATCCTCAGTGACACATGAGCAACAATAACAAAACTATAACTAATTTTAGCTCATGTATCACTGAAGATGGTGTCTTTGTCGTTGAAACGCGTTTGATTAAATAAACGTAATTTTTGTGAGATCTTGTGTTCGAGTTATTTTATCCAATATTATCTCACAAGTCAAGCTCATTATTTTTTTTATATACGCTTTTAATATACTGTCGTTAATTCAACTTAGCCAAATTTGTGTTCAATACGCACATACATAAATATAGCCAATGGTAACCCCAGTATATAACAATGCATCCTAACCACAGAAAGGCTGTGCCTATAACTCAATGCGTGAAGTTGCCGAGTAAATCAAATCTGAGTTCGGCTCCGCGACACTGAATACCAATTATTCGGTAAAAGGTTGAGTTATTACCAGGCAAGATATAATTAATACATTGGCCTAATTAGGCAAGTGGGAACCTCACCAGGCGGTCATGAAATATAGAGCCGCTTGTCCGTGCACTCTTAACTCATGCTAACTTTTTCTGTTGTCTTCTCGCTGCGTATTTTAAGGAACCATGTTCTTCTCACATGTACAATGTAATTCATGTGAATAGTTTGGCTTATTACCTTTTGGACAAGATATTAAATTTTGAATTTTAATTTTATTGACTCAATAATAATTCCTGACATTTCTCAAAGGAATTACAATATTAATAAAATTCTATGATAATGAAACAATAAAACTATTATATTAGATTTGGTTTCAAGATATGTCGGTGAAGAAAATTTTCTTAACTTTTTTATAAACTTGGAGCGAGTCAAAAATGTCATTTGATGTAGTGTTCAAATATGATTTTTGTATCTATAATTTATGAAAATCTACCAATCAGTTAAATTAGGATCATAATTTACGGAAGTGTGAAAAATCTTATTTTTCAACGAAGAATGTTGTTCAAGTAAATAGCGTTGTCGCTTTCTATATAAGGGATTCCGGATTTATTCTCATATCCATAGAAGTGTCTCTATTTATTAACCATTTAAAGAAAAATAAAGACCTATGATTTGCAGCGAATTCTGGTTGCGGGGGCTAGAATTACTGCAACGGGAATACGATGTGTTTCACCTCACCTCGTCAAAATTTGTTTGTGAATACTAGGGCCATTCACGTCATCACGCCAAAGATCACAAAACTTCAAAAATATCATTCACAATAAAGATATTTACGATATGTCCAGCAATTTGGACGTATTAAAAATATATCAAATCCGAACTCACATTGTTTAAGTAATTAAATCATTGAAAATTGATGAAAATAAACTAAAAGTGTTAAATAATAAACAGTATTTTTCGTTTTTAAAGTCATTCCCGAATTTACGAAGATTCAATACCATTTCACCCGCCTAGCCGATCTCCAGGTACAATGTATTTATCTTATCAGAAATGAATTAAAGATGTAATGTTTATCTTTATAAATTTACTTAAATAGATGTGTCAAATATAATGACATTCTAATTATAATTTTCATAAAAATAGAGCAGGAAATGAAAATTGTTTAGTTACAGCTTGTATTACCAAATCGAAAAGTTGTATTTATGACTAAAAGTAGTATACAATAAAAAACAATTATTATTTGTGACAATAACACTAATGCAAAATTCAAAATTGAAATTGTCAATTATTTCAATTAGTTTAAATAGAATATCTCTCCTCCCAAATAAAATGTTTGAAAATATCTGATGATTTAAAATATTTAGTTAAAATACATGTATTTAAAGGGTATGTACAGTATATAGGCCTATTCACACAAGAGTCTTTCAAGATAAGTGCCCATCGTAATATTTTAATCCTAGTTCTTTACGTGACGTAACGAACAATACCGTACATTGTCTAAATATTATATTCCATTTTTTTTTCAGTGACGATATACACAATACACAGGTGTTAAATTGTTTAAATATCCAATGTATATAAGTTATTGTTGAGCTCTGAACACAAAAGTATAGAATTTTATTTAACCAAAGAATTTAACAAAACGTATTTTATGATTTCGCACTTCTGTAACTACTTCATTTAAATTATAAGAATACATAATGAATATCAGTATATCATTTATCGAAGTGTACTTCTCAGCACAATTAAAGAAATGCAGGTTCGAAGGTTAGACAGGGTAGAGAGGATGAAATCAGGAATGATAAAACGACTCGTACTGCCTGGACATGAAGATTAACAAAATTTGAAGATCACTAAATATTAATAGATATTGATACGGATTATTGGAATCAATAGAAATAGAAGAGTGGCACAAGAAGGACATGACTTTTGAAATTCTTGATAAGGACCTAGATCCACACTGTGTTGTAGCGTTAATGGAAGGTGAAAATCCAAAGATACTACATGATGTTAGGGCCGGGTGTAAAACAGTTTCAAATTGCTGATACAAAAACACAATATGGTGAAGTGATAAAAGTTACGGAGAGGGGAATTAAATGAAATACGAGACTAAACGTATTGTTAGTTTAATTACTCGGAGATATTTTATTTTAAGATTTTAAGTATTTTATAGTATATTTTGTAGAGATATTTTATTGTATAAATGGTCAAATTATTTCATGTGGGCTCTGAAACTAAGAACGTACCATATGTTATAATTAATATAATCATAAACTTGAAAATGAGTTTAGAAAATAAAAAAGATATAGTGAAATAAATAATATAAAAATATTTTTGAAATTATTAAGTAGCCTAATATATTAAGGTAAAATTAAGGTAAAAATATTAAGGTAAAATAATTAACATTTTTTTTAACTACCAACAATATCAGTTTATTTAAAATTAAATTAACAAAATTATTGTGTACAATCATTTATTATCATAATATGATTATAAGTTATTAAACATTTAAATTTACATTTCGATTTTGAATTGAATCTTATACACTTTTAAGCAACAATTTCCAGAGAAGAGCAGATAGTAAAACTAGTTTGATATAGATACATTCGTAATTAGTTCAAAATTGATTATAATTTAAACCATTTGAAGAAGAGCATTTCCTCCCGATTATTAATCCTCCAATTATTTTAAACGGATTTCTAATTCTAAAATTGTAAACTGTTTAATTATCTATAAAGAAATTTAATCACAGGTATCGCCGTAAATTTTCTTAAAACCTTACAAGGAGTTGTAAAACACTCTGTATTGCTACCGGGCTTTATTTTATAATAACCCTATTAAATCTAATCGTATCTTTCGTAATTAAAATTTAAAAAACAAGTAGTTATAAAACCTCTAATTCAACGTTACCTCACATGACGAGTAAAATATATCATGGCTAGGTTTTTATGACGATACAAATAATTTTTATTTCTTTATAGCACTCTAGTTTATGTCTATAAATATATAATACGTCTTTTTTAGTTTTTTTTTTTAAACTAGATAAGTCCAGCATTTTTTATTGGTTAGTTTTATTCATAACATTCATGTTCTAAATTCTTGTAAATATGTTTACCATGTTACTAGCGATTAAAATAAGCGTAAATAATTAGAAAGAAATCATAAGACTTTTCGCAGAATTAAAAAGTCTAACGTATGACATAAGATGTTTTGTTATTAATATTACTCACTTTTAGTTTATACAAAATTTGTTTTGTATCTAAAAGTTTAAAGTTAAAATATCACATATCTTTAGAGATCAATTTCAAAATGAGCCAAATTTTATTATGTTTAAATTTTGAAATTAAAAAAAACTATTTATTAGCACTAAATTAGTATACAAATAGACATATACTGTAAATATATATGCACAATATTAAAAAAATATGTTTTTTTGTGCTTAATATATAGATGATTTGTTACTCCTAAACGTTTCCAAAATGCTGCCTACCGGAAAATATATACAGAATGGTTATTATCAACCTATTATCAATATAAATGAAAACATAAAATAAATAACTGAAAATAAATGTTGAAATTGAGGAAATAACGTTTTATATCTATGTACATTTAGCCTAGATATAACTTTCTTCCTGACGAATCGGTGATTTGGTGATTATAAGAATGTTACGTATAGTTTGGATATTTACAACGTTTTATTGGATCAAAATTACAATATTCTATAGAGACACGAATAAGTTGTCTTTTTGGCCCAATAAGAGTTATTTTCTGATTGAGAGAAGCACATCGGCACCTTTTAATTAATTGCTTTATTTTTGTTTTGCTCAGAAAAAAAATTTGTTGAAATTTTCGTGTACATCTGCGATTGAGACCCCTGAGTTAAATACCATAAATTAAAAGTAATTTTAACAAAATGTCTCATTTTGAGTCTGTGGTTCAATCAGGACTAGTTTCACCACAATCGTGCTAATACTTTTGCGTCAAATTGGTAATAATCATTTTTTGTTGTATTAAATAAGTAAGTAGAAAAAATAGTTGTAACTCAAAATTGTGCATATTTCTCCGAAAAGTTAAAATATAAATCAAAATGGACAATTTTGATAACATTTTACTTACTGTATGTAACTTCTTATGATTTTAAAACAATCCAATTGATGATTGTTAAACAAAATAGCCTGTTCGGTAGCCATTTGAAAACCCTTCTCATAAAAAAGTGGCAAAATAATAGAAGAAATTCTATAATCTATATATTTATTCAAATCTGTTATTCAAATTTCGATTTCATGTAAGTGAAAATTAAAAATAATACCAGTTAACAAACCTCAAGTCAAAACTCGTTTCCTTTGTTTGTATAGAATATTAGTGGTATCGTTTTATAATGGAAAACTCGTTTCTAGACATCCTCCGATCTATCCCTAATTTTTTATGAAATATGAGAAAAAATTTTAGAACTCATTAAGGCTTCATTAAGTAGAACAAAAACACGAGTTTGCGCACTAGAATGGCCTTAGAGTTCTGTGTGAACGAGCATCATAGGTTACGAAATAATCGAAATACAATGATTAACACAAACTGTATTTGTGACCTTAGCACATTCACGGCCTACTAAACTTGGGGAGTATTGATGATATTTAAGTAAATGCCATGGCCGATATTGTCGTTTACTTTTGGTGCCACTATAATTTCTTGACTTGTTGAAATTGGTTTTGTAAGACTAAATGGGAAAAGTATTTCAGATTAAATTATTTAAAAGTAAAAGGAACCAAATATTTTCTTTGTTGATATATATAAATCCATATATGTTTAAACTGAGAACCAAATATATGTATATGCATTTTTAAAAAAGAGAATTTAAACCACGTACAATGAATCTCTTCCACATACATTAATAGTCATTTTCAATTTTTAAACATCGAACCTTAAAATTAAAAAAAAAAAAACATTTAAATAATACTCATAATTTTAATCAATTACAATTATTAAATCAAATTGATATCATTGTGGTATAAAAAAATTCGGCTTAGATTGAAAATAGATGATAACTAGAGAGGTTAGGACCAGCTAGCATTCTATTTTACCTTACTAAACCCGAGTAATTACGAAGTATTTACTTCAAACTAAAAACAAAATTACATTTTTTAAATACTAATATAATATTAAATTTTTGCTAGAACTATTATAACTACATTTAGTATAAGTTTAAGCCATACCTTACTTAATATAATTACTAGATGACGCGGTGTAAAGTACTTCTATAGTACATGAGTAGTTCTGAAGACTGAACTATAATTGTAAAAAAGTACTTGAATTAAATTTGAAATTATTCAAACTGATTGTTGTTAATTTGATATATTACCTTCGAAAATGAATTAAGGACGAAGTGAGGTACCATTGCGTTAATTTCATTGGATGCTGTATTTTCCAATATTCTCTGATTGATACCAATTACTTAGTGAGAATCGAGGTGATACAGTTTTTGAAATATCTTAGAAAGAATCCACCTGACAATACGTGTCCCTAAGGTACAATTATCAGCGTGTGGGAGTACGAGGTTTGGCGTGAGAATCGCCACGCCCCTCCGCATCGCTTGTTTTGAACATACCGCGCGCGGTAATTCCAACACGTACACTGCAATATTGTCATTGGATTGTTTAGAACTGAGGTGAGAAACACATCCGCGATCGACCCTACTAACAACTGGATCTAAAAATAGAGAGGAAAAAACAAAGGTAAAACGGTATTAACCAGATGAGATAAATTTCAACTAGAGGTACAATACAATTTAAATAATTTTGTACATTTTAAAATACAAGATAGTACCGAGTAATTAAATTTGAATGTTTAAAATTTTGGACATGAAATGAGAAAATTTAATCCTTCTTTTGTTCGACTCCATTATCAAGTTCTAAGTTCATATATGGTTTTCCGTCTTTGGCTTTCCAAGAACTCAAACCCATTATAAAAAAGATGTAATAATATATTTTAAGGAACACCTTTATGTGTTTGATAGCTTATTTCAAAGTGAAATCGATTAATACAATCGTCCGTAAACAAAATATCTATTATAAATCAAAATGCTTAAACATTTCTATTTATTATAATTTTCCTTAACTGTCATATCCTAGAAAGGTTTGCATGCATTTATTTATTTAATTTGGTGATTGAAGTTTCTACGGATTTTGATCAATGGATTTAAAAAAAAAAAAATAAATAAGATGGTAAAAGCTCCAACTTTGAAATTAATATTAAAAATTAGTCGTGTAATTATTAAATTGATGTTCTAGTCTTATCAATTTCATAATATGAAGTCATAGGATAATTGTAATTTTATTTTCGAAAAAATTACGTGTACTACCATTTCAAAAATAATGGAGGAATCGTTAAATAAATTTAGTAAAACTTTGGTTACGAAGGTTACAATAGTTAAATTTTGTTTACTTTAAATCACTGAATACAATTCCTGTATATTACCCGTGTAAACTCTTAATATATACTTGCGATAAGACAAAAATAGAAAATTTAAATTATCTTAACATAGGTTATAAAGAATCAAATTTCGTACAAACTTTGTCAATAAGGACTCAAACTAAACGTATTGGAGAATATGGTCACAGACAACACTGTTATTATTTAAAAATAAGCAAAACAATTTCCATAAATACTTATTAACAGGATATCGGGTATTTCATCAATTTACAGCTTAACCGATTTTTTATTGGGACTTTCAAGTTGGTTTGCGTCAGATAGCTCAAAGATATTTTGTAATAATTCTATTTGTTTCGGGGTTGGGGGCTTAGATTTAATAGGCTAGTTCACTACACGGAGAATACTGACTACCCATTAAAATTCTACTGGGTAACTGTCTTAAAATGATCAAGTATATTGGAGACAGTTCGAGATATATACCCCGTGGCAGAGACAAGAAAAGGCACTAGGCCAGCGGTGATGAGACTAAAAATAAACTAGGCCTTATTCAACGTTAATCCACGTCGAATCCATAAACATGATTCCAATGTGACTGATATCGTTTGAGAATATTTCGCGAATTTTGATATATATGTATTCGTTCTACGATTGTATCCATTGCTTATTATTATTTTTTTTTTTAATAATTACTTTACGAGTAGTTTTGGGAAATTAAACGGATTATTTTGTTTGAGTCTTTGGTTTTTGGCATAGAACTGGGATATAGTTTATGCAAAGTATATTTCCTCTATTGACCTTTCTTGTCAGATGTTTAGTCAACCTACTAACGATGACTCAGTAATCTGATAACTAGGTTACCCCCTCCCCCACTTACGCAAGGTTTAACAAACACATAATCGCTTCTCATCATTGTAAAATCTGTAGTTAAACTTATAATGTTCTTTAATGATTAGTAATGATCTTTAAAAAGACCAAACTGGTTTTCCCATGATCTGAAAGGTAATTTGCAGTCAGAAATAAGATTCCCAGCCATTGTTGTAGCAAGTAATTACACCTAGAGAACTATTTATCAATGATTGGACGTCTGTCGATTTTGAAAAATCGTCGTGGGTACTGGACAGGTGTGACGTGCCATTATTAATGAACGGCCTGTCACATCGGATCCTAATTGCTGATTACAATCGGCCTTCTAATTAATCTACGGCATGTGTGTACGGCAGTGACGTTTGACACTATATTATGTCGTCAACACCCGACATCTCCATATTCTCCAACGGTTAGTCACCTGCAAGAGCTGAGGATAATATTTCAGAAATCATTTTTAATCGTCTTCCTGTCCGTGTTTAGTTACGTGTAAAAATATAAACTACAATGTATGTACTCTATAGAGAATGAGATGTCTGTTTATTCCATAGGAAAGTTTATATGACTGAATGCGAAATGAGAAAAGATGCATAGCTTTAGATTCGTAAAGTAGGCCTATTAACAAATACTAGATAAGAATATCAGATTAAAATAATTAAGCAAGATTGTTTTCTTATTTAAAGTATTCAATAAAGATGGAGTCTTCAGTTTCAAAGTTTATGACAAGAAATTATATTTCTCAAACAAATTGCTTTGTTCTTTTTAGTTTCTTGGTACAACCCCTATATAATTATTTGTTTTAACATACGTGTCTTTTACTAAATTAGTAAACCCAATTTATTTTAATTTTTCCACATTGAAAATAATAAATTTTAAAAGCAATTAATGAGTAGCTGATATACAAGATAAAGTTACGACATTTCACGTGGTCCTTGTAGTTTTCCAAATAGTAAAAATACATAAATGTGTTTCTGAGCACACGTGTTATTAAACATAAACACATGTCATGGTACTTTGGCTATAACATAACTTTATCTACCTAAAAGGATAAGCGTTTTAAATAAAAAAAGTATTAAATAATACAAATAAATATATATTTTAAGCGGTTTATTTAAAACAAAATATACAACCGATTATTGGATGGAACATTGACAATAAGATACTTGTTTCATTCACAATTTTCTACTAGTACACTTCCAACAAAAATGTAAAATCGCCTAAAATTATCAAACGGCATTTATTAAAACATAAAAATTTCAAACTTTCCTCTCATAGGTTTAATTAAATTTTTGACAAAACCATGGAAGCAAACAATTTGAATTTGTGTAGAAAAAAAAAGCTTAAACATAATTTCACAAAAAAAATTAAATTAAACGTGTTTCACAGACAATATTTCTAATTTCAATGATGCACGAACGATATTATAATTAGTTATATTTTGATTTTATTGTAGCTCACGTTTGATTTGATAAACGAATTTGTGAGAGTATTGTGTTCCAGTTTAATTTTATTTTTAAAACATCTCACAAGTATAGCTCAATATTTATTTATTAAAATTTATATGAAATTTATCTAATGATTTTAGGACGATATTGTTATTTCCATATGTTCTATTAAAAGATTAATTTTAACTACATCGTTTAAAACTTATAGAATGTTTTTATAAAATATAATATCTTCTATATGTTGGAGGTAGGTTAACGTATATATTTTAACCCTGTTAAACTAATGAAGGCAGGAGAGTACTGTCACATACAGAAAACCTTTAGAAATCGGGTTCGTCGTTGCTATTTAAAGGTTCAACCTGCAAACACACATGTATAACGAGTGTATAAAACTTGCATTAATACCTTCTAAAATTATACCCTATGTAAAATGAAATGAAATTAATATTTTTTATAAACCTAGTATTCATAATCACATAATCTAATTATTTTCATCCTTTCTTAAGCTTTCTCCATTCCTTAATTGATATCGCAATTTGAATCGCATGCCAATATTAAAATTCATCTGACTGTTAGATGCACCCCAATAGGATTGTTTATTAAATTCCTAATATAGAATAAGGCGTTTCTTGAATATTTTGACAAGCAGATGTCATTGCATCTGTTTTTTTCTTCTTGGTCCATATTAGTGACAACACAACTTTCACGACATTCCTTTATGGAAGCTCATGATCGTATCTTTAGTGTAAAATAATTAGATATTCCTGGAGAACAACCTACTTACTTCAAGCTATTAATCATTTTAGTCATATCCATATGAATACTAATTAAAATGACTCACTCATATGTTAATGCTCTCATATTGCAAGGATTTCACCAGTTCAAAACACTGTTATTTAATAGACTAATAAAAATATATTAAACAAAAGATGTTTAGTTATGTAAATAACATTGAGATAAAACCTTTATGTTACAATTGTTAAAGTAATTCGACGAAAAATATTACCTCAGCGACATTAAGAATATAATTAACGACAGTTTTATTTTATGATAGTTTGTAAATTGGCGATATCCAGACACAAACAATGTAATTAAAGAAGCGTTTAAATTTAGCTCATCACTGTAAAAACACATAAAAATCATGAATTTTATGAAATTGAATGAATCAAGTTTCCCTAAATATAACCTGTGTCCTTGCTTTTACTCTCAATCTTATACAATTTTCACTCAAATCACTCCTCATCATATATTAAAATTGAATATATTCTATTGGATTTACATGACAACGACACCCACACTTTTGCTCAGTGGGTAGTGAAATAGTGTGATTTGTACATTATAATTAACACAAAATTTTTTTAAAATTTCATCTCATCTGATAAATAAGAACTAATGCTATTCATAATGATAACTTCCTTACACATCCAATCTATAAAACGAAACGTAATTAATATTTGCTGAAATATCGCCAAAAATAACTCCTACCTCTATGCGAGAAGGAAAAAAAGAAGTTTGTCTTTATAATTTATTTCAATTGTATGTCCATGATATAATTGCCATATTATTATTGCCCATAGTTGCCCATGGACTCGTCTATTATTAAATTTTGAGAATTAAAAATAATAATTTAACTTTATTTTTATGTTAACATAGAGTTTCTGCCACAAACGTCCTAAACTTAAATCGTATTTGATTGAAATGGTGGTAGTGGAGAGTCACCTCCATATTATTATATGTAAATTATTTATATGTGTTGAAACATTAATTCCTGAAGCATATATTTATTTTATTTGCTATATCTGCCATTTGTTTTGCTAATTAACCGTTACATTTCACCAAAATATTAACGAAATTATTAAAGCCGATTTTGAAAAATGCCTTTTGTAACGAAATGTTTTTTTACTCTATAACTATAAATATTCATTTAAGAAATACACTTTGACTAAGTTATTTTGGGCTAAATTTTCTTCCATTGATGCAGACATTGACCAAATATAAATTCTGGATTTTGTTCTTAAGGAACAAAATGTGCTGAATATATATATATATATATATATATATATATATATATATATATTAAAGGTTAAGACAATATTTGTATATAGGTTAAGCCATTGACATTGAAATAGTAACAATTGTTTTAAAAATCCTTTTAAATATCATTAAAATAAGAACATCAGGATATGATCAAAATATGACCAAACACCACATTATGTAAAAATTCGCTGATTCTGTTCTGTTGTAAAACACTATGCAAATGTTAGCTAGTCGAAGTCATTGAAAAAAGTTTGACATGAAAACCAATATTTCTGGAATAAAAGCTGTTCTTCGATTTTTGTAATCCATCATACAACATTCTCTATACTATTTGGTATTTGAGAAGGGAAGTAAAATTTAAAACTATTAAAACAGTCCTTGAGATAATGCGTGACAACGATGCCACTATTCTGCTCTAGAGATAGTAAATAAGCTAAATCAACTAATATATAAAAAAAAAATCTTTAAATTTATGTGAGTTTCTCAGTCGTATTTTATACCAACACAAAACTAAGAAATTATCTTAAATTGTTTTTATTTATTGTAAATTACAATCTACTTTAAGATGAAATATCAAATATAATAACAACACGTGTAATAATAACCATTCAGATGCAGTTGTGCCGTAGTATGGGTCAGTCTAGACGAATAATTTAGCAGAAGAGCGCAGAGTATGCGTGGGTGTGTGAGACTATACGGGGAGGACGCTAGGTTCTCACACTCTTGTAATTGTGTGTGTCTAATCGCAAGATTGTTATGATCGGTACAAGTTCCGTAGCCTAAGGGACAGGGGGGGGATCAACAGAGACATTTCGCGTTTAATTTATGTTACTCTATTGCAACAATGTGCTTATCAGATATTAGTTACAAATGAGTGAAATTTAAATACACTGACACATTAGTAATATATATTCTTACGATTGTATTATTTTTATATTCAGATATACGGTAAGACATTCAAAAGTAATAAGATTTTGAATTTTATAAATAGCTGATTTAATGTTTATTCAACCACATTGTGATGATTGACTTAGTCATCGTATTAATCACTTAACCAACAGTTTTAGAAAATAAGTTAACTTTCTCTGATGTAATGCTTAAAATTGAGCGCTGACCATTCACTAACACTGTAGTAAAAGCAAATTGGTGGGTTTTGGAATGTGACAAACCTGCAACCGTTTGAGACCTGAATCTGTTTATGTGTTATTTGAAGAAGTGTAAAACAATCTTGAAAAGTTATTACATTTAAGGCAACAGACATCGGTTTAAGTGGAGGTGCACAAGGCGTACTACCGCTAAAAATGACCCTCATTGTTTCTTTACAATCTCTATACAATTTGCAGTGTTCCATATTAGTCAATTTCAGCTTTTATAATTTACTTTGAATTATTCTTTCCAATCTTATAAGCTTGTATTTTAGTTTATAATTCCTTTACACTTTTTTTCTGATATGACGAACAATTTCTTCAGCTTAATACACGTATCGGTTTATAACTTTACAAATTATATTTTACTGTTGCTAAATAATACAATAATTTTCTACTGTCAACAATTTTAACGTCCTTCCGTTTTGCAAGCCACTGTTATATTGGTCAAACACCGAGCGAGTTGCCATTTTCAGTTTATTTGATAATATATAATTATGTTGGTATCATTGGGAGCTATATATTTACTTTTAGTACTATATCCTGAAACTGCTAGCATTGTCTTAACTTTTGATACCTATTTTTGGAATCGACACCATTTTACCAAGATATTCATTCACCTTAGCTTTTGTACAAACCTATTAAAAATGGAGTTAATCTGAAAAGCGCAGAAGTTAGGATAATGATAGGAGTAGCAAGCGAATGTCCTCAAATCAATCATTTTCATTCTTCACGAGCAAGTAGTCTACAAACCTCCACTATTCACCAAAAGTTTAAAAACTCTCTATTCAACCACATTGAAATGATTAGAATATCATTTCAAGTTTCCGTGATATAAGAGCAAAGACTTTTTTTGTCATTTTTTGGACGCTAAATTTTCTATAAAAACTCTTCACTCTCCGACCGTCTATATCTGACCGAATTTAAAGACATATAAATGTCAAAATTACATAACATTTTATTCTCCACATTTAAAAAAAAAAAAAAATACCATAATGAACAATGCAGGAGAGGGTATAAAGTTTGTGAGTGATGGGTAACCTGTATCGAAGCGAATTAGGTCTACAACAATAACGTTCATAACAATATCAAGAAGGAAATATGATAAACGGAGATTACTTTTGTTAATGAAAGCTTCATCTCTAATATTCCTCAATAGCCTCACTGAAACAGATACATACAAACAATCCAATACAAAAATGTGTAAAACTTATTTATGGTCTAACTTTTAGAAAACAAAATACTAAAATTATTATTTTATTTACATTTATTTTTGTATTATGAAATATTTACGAGTAGTTGCTGTTATTTAAAAATAACACACTATTGAGATATTATAGAAAATAAATTTAGAAGCTTTCAATGAAAAATATAATGAAATATAATAAATATATATATTCGGTTTAAAGATTAGTAATATTTTGGTAGTTATGTTGTTCTAAGCCGACACTTTGTTAGTACTTTTGTCTGTATTAATTGTTAAATTGTAAGAGCGTAAAATTATGTAATTCCTTTTGAAGCAGATATTTTATTTTTGTCTTGTGTTATGACATTATTTTACCGACGAAAGGAAAGTTCAAGACTGGCCATTAAAGGTGTGAAATGTGATAAATAAGAAAAGAATGTAATTTAAAATATAGTTTATAGTGATGGATAGGATAAGTCAAGCCCTTGTCGAGCTTATAAATTCTGTAGCCTCGGATTAGCAAGTGTATTATGTCAAGTTTATTCAATTGAATTACATATTGGTGACACATTTTATGATCTTTAGTTAGTATTTTTAACAATTTAAAATTATATTAATATCAGGAGTATTGTTTTTTTCATAAGAGACTGATTTTGTTATGAATTATGATGAACAGTTCGTCAGTTTGGCTAAAGGGAGGTAGGATGGTTCCTTTAAGAAAGATAGTAACGTAATGACGTTAATAATTAATGGTTTATTTAGACTGAAATAGTGAAACCATACAAGTTAACAACCTTTGTTATGTTCAAAACAGTCGCGTATTGTTTACCTCTGCGACTACAGCTGATATGTAAAGTACATGCATAATATTTGCATGTCCCCTGCAGGTATCGAGGCGGCAATATTGAGTCGCAAAGCCCCCATTAACACCTCGGCTAAAGAGTACGGCGCTCCGGATGATCACAGAGAAGTGTCGCAAAACACGTGGCCGGGGCGGCAGAAGGGAAAATTTCAGGCGATTTGGGGTCAAAGTTGAACACAAGCTATGATCAGGCATGAGGACGTGAGCCGGGCGGACGAGTTTACCTATCCACACCTCGGACCCAAGGCACGACAAAAGACGTGAGTGTTTCCCCGTGGCAACTTTCTTTCCGCGGATAATAAAACGTACAGTTTGAGTCAAATGTGTGAACTGGAAAAGAGAGCCTGACACTAGGTTTAAAAAATGTTTTCTTTTGACAAATAATTACAACGTGTGACTTTATGGTGGGTCGGTTTTCTTCCTAATTGAATTCGAGCTTGTATTTGAATGAATGCATTTTTTTAAACAACCTGTGAAAAGAGATAGACTTAAAGCACTTTGAATGTATTATGTAATTTTGATTCAGAACATTTTTGGAGTTTACAATAATTTTGCGATTTCATACCATTTTAAAATTATTTAAGGAAAATATGTTTTCCAGAAATAAGAAACTTCGTACGTTTAAACTACTGTATCACTTAACCGTAATAAATGGAACTGTTTGATATGCGTGTGATGCTACTTAAATCCTGCGAATAATTTCAGTAAGAGATTTGTTTTACATTTAGTTAAACTTCATAAAATCGAATCACTATTCTAAAAAGGGAACTCAAATGAGCTATTTTAAATACTTATGGTTGATTCTCCTGAATTACTTAGTGCTTAAATTAATTAAATTAAAATTACCCGATTGTGGCGGCGAAAACAAGTTTAAAGAAAAAATGTTAAGGAATTCTCCATAAGAAACCAAGTAGTGGATCTTCATATAGGGGATTAGTAAAGGTAAAGAGTCTGTATAGATAAAGAGCTTTGTCATACGAGCTTGTTATGAGTTTGGGGTTTACATACCACATCTACATTACCTATTTTATAAATTACATAAATTGCAAGTAAATAAGTACTTCTGAATTTTAAAAAGTACAAATTGTAAAAAAAAAAAAAAAATATTGAAATATAATATGCTTTTAGACAGTTTCGTAAATTTAGGATTTTGTGCCTAATTATTGTCATAGATGTACAATACACACAACATTCAAGTATACTGCAGGTAACTGGGTAAACAGGAAACATTTTATATAATAATTTAAAAAATTTAAAATACAATTAATATAATAATTACAATTTTGTTTCATTGACCTTTCTTATCCTTTTTTACAATGAATACACTAAAATAATAAAATGTCCTTAATTAATGAGATCCTTAAACTTAAACTTAAAAATATTTTTTCCAACACATATTTTCCCCCCAATAACCATTGTAAAATGTTTCCTTATTCTAATAGTTTATAGGATTAATCCTCATTCAAACTTAAACATTTTGAGCTATTCGGACCTTCTACATTTGAGGCAAAGCTTGACAAAAAAGTACAGTTAGTACACGGTGTATCACATACTACTACTTATGGGTATTTCATTGTAAATTCGCCGACATGAATTTATTTGTTTTTTTAGAATTATACAGTGTACTTAAAATACATTAAATTCCGTTGTAATGTATAGATTTAATTTGGATGAAAAGCAATAATCAAATGTTTCTGCTATACAAAAAAAGAATTTTGACACGATATTAAGGATACTAAAAAACAAATATTCATGTTAAAGATAAAATGATGAAATAGTCTTATATTTAATTAAAATTAAAATTGTGTTATTTTGTAGAATATACGAACTAAAATCGCCAGTATTACTTATAGTTGTTTCTATATCAATAACATTAAAACAAAAATAACTGTAAGTTAAAAATAGAGAGTGCTAACAATGATTTTCTTAAGTAAACATCTTATAAATACGAGTTTCACATACAATATTTGTCTAAAATAACAATATGCGTAAGTTTGGCAGAAGTAAGGTCTGATTTAGTTGACATAGGTTTTATAAGTACTGTATCATGTAACAATTCATCGTTCTAGTGTTTATACCTTATTTTAGTGTTCACGTGCTTAACTTTATTTAACTTTAACACTGAAATTAACAAGTATTTAACAACTATTTCTAAGAAAATTAAATAAATTGAATTAGATTGCGAATGTTTTGAAAAATCATGATCTTAGCATATCAATCAGTAGTGTTCATTTTCAATTGAACCTCATCCACACGTTGTCCTAATTAAAAATCGTGCATTTTATATGGGGAACAAAGAGACTAGATTTCCTTTTTAATTTATATAATTTTAAAACGCTATTACCAAATTTCAAATTTTACAACTTATTTTGAAGCCACGGCCACGTATGTTTACATTTTGTATTTTTCATCTCTGCCATAGATGTTGTTTTATATATCTCAAAAAAGCGTACGACTTTAGCTCATTTGGCGTTTGGCAATATATTGAGGCATTAAAAAAAAAGTTGTGAACCAATTGAGGCCGATCTCATAAGATAAAGAGTCAAAAGTATTAAGTTTTTATGACCTAACAAATCAATATTGGTCGCTATCTTCATAAAAATGCTTAACCAAGGAAAAAAATTATTTATAAGAAAATCTCATTTTCTTCCTTCAATTATAAATGTTGTATAGAATATTTTATTACAAAATTGTGACTAATGTAACTTTTAGTCAACATTTAGAGTAAAATGACTATGTAAGTAAGTTGGAAGTTAGTTCATTTATTGTATTTTCTTGTCACACACACATAAGATTTTAACTTACTTATATAACAAATTTTCGTGTAATTTATTTTAAATATACCCTAATAAATTCCAGATACAGCATCCAACGTATTTCTATGCACTTTAGTGTATTTTAAGGACAATGTATAATTAAAATATATATATATATATATAATAATAAATATGTCATAGATATTTCTTGCTCGCCACATTCGTAACAAAAATAAAGTCTTCTAGTTTATATAATTTGTTATATATCTTTGCATTTAGCTCTCATCAGTTTACAGAATAGTTTGCTAAGAACACGAAAGATTATTAAAATCAAGCTAAAAATTTACCTGTAAATTTGGTTAAAAAAAATTACCAATGACGTAAATCAGTTAATCCAGAGTAAATTTGATTTTTGTAACTTAATAGTGATTCTAAAATTCAATCAATTTTACTAATTTTTTTTTTATGAAAGGCATTGAATATAAGAAATAATGAAATTTTACCACAGATTTTATCTTCACCATTTTAAACATCTACTTTGCATTTAATTAGCTTAATAAAAAACCTAAAATGTAACCAGTCCCCATATATTATTTTTAAGGGCTTTAACAAACTCCATGCACAGGGTTGTGATTTACCTGAACATACATACATATTTAAATAACCTTTTATATTTTGGTAACTTAGAAACGACTATATATCTCCGTCGTATACAATTATCTATATTTCCTGTAGTAAAAGAACGTAGCAAGCCTAATATTAGCATAACCCGAGCGGTGCGCCCCCTAGCGACTTATATTGTCCTGCTCATTTAGCAGCAATATTTCACTTCTTGGTTATGCCCTACAAATAGATATCTTCTTCTATACTGAATACATGAATAAACAATGGGGCATGCTAAAGGTGGAGCCAATTGCTTGCATTCAAATGTAATAGTACCGAGTCATTTGCTTTTGTAATTCATTCATTTTGCGTTCTGCTATAGTTTTGTTTTATGATAGCTAATACTCTGTGTTGTATTGTTTGGTTGTGACTTGGCGAAATATTCTCTACTACTGCTAATACTATTTATTCTGTACTCTGTGCTGATACATGTTCTTGAATTGTCTCCATTGGGAGTTTATTTCTGTTGAGTTTAATACTTATGCAGAACATTGTACACTAGTTCAGTAGTAAATTATTTATGTCATGTTTGTAAGTTGAACAAATCTAGAACTGTATACGTTAATATGTTAGAACATGTATTTGTTTTCTATCGAATAATATTTACACTACGTTCTTGATTTAAACACTACTTACAAAGTATTTGTACTGAGCTTTATAACCTTAATGTTACAAATAAAAAGACACTATATCTTTTAAAATTAAGGTACATTCAAAATATTCCGTACAAGCGTTAGAGTGGAACTTTCAGAAGAGCAGATGATCAGCAATACCAAAAACAACGTGGTGAAGTTCAGAAGAGAATGAAGTGGAATAGTTCAAGAAGACATTGAAACAAATAAAGATTGACGCAATGTATTAATGTGGGTATAGAACATCATTTGTGGAGGTCTTATATTAACAGTACGCCACTTAAGAGGAAAAATAAATAAATAAGTGGAATATGTCGGTACATTCTCTATAACGATTTACAATCCATAGACATTAGGGCTATTCTCTTCACTGAATTTTCGATCACGTCAGAAATGTTGATTAGTTGTTTGTTTATTAGATTCAGAAGAAACAGTTTTATTAAAAATTAGAAAAAGAAACTTCGTGAAATTCGTAAGAAGAGAAAATTATAAAGGAAACTTGAAAAAGATATATTACATTATTGATGATGAAACTAATATGTATAACAAACTTAGATGAATAAATGTCATCTCCATTTAAGTTATTGTTTGTTTTAAAAATTATACATACCGTGGAATTTAAAGTTAACAGTGAAATTAAATTTGGTAGTCAACAATTAAACGAGAATGAAAGAAAACAAATACTTTCGTAACTTAAAAACAGTTTTTCGTTTGTATAAACTGTGTTGGGATATGATGTAAAGCCCATGATTGGGTGAAGTCATATTTCAATCGTTGAACACAATTAGTTGAAATTGAAGGTATCGATGATAATACTTAATACAAGTATTAATCTAAGTATTGTATGAGTAAAATAAAAGTTCTTCACAATACACCTAGAACAGTCTAACCCCTTTTGTTTTTAATATATGTTAACGATGTTTTAAATTATAAGTTGGACGATAATTTATTTTTGTATGAAGAAGACTGTACTTTCCAGACTGCTTATTTAAATGAGAAAAATTTGTTAATTAAAACTAAAATAGCATTAAATTGTATTTAAATTAGTTTAATAAAAATATGTTAATAGTATATCTCTCCAAAAAATCCAAAAAACAATGTCTTATATTGAAGATCAACATGAATGGGAAAATGATTAATTTAGTTATAATCAAAAATATCCTTAGGTGTAAATACCGACACACATTTTAATTGAATCACAAATTAATCCAAATCAAAAACGTATGTATTAATCAATTTAAAAAAAGACATTAAACACAAACTCTCATGCCTATATATTACGCCTATTAAAATGAATTGTAATATTGTGTAGTGATGAAAGTGTTCTGCAGTATCTACGCAGAAATAATTTGTACTATCTATATATACTACGGCTACAAAAGAGGTTGGTGCTTACAATTTTTGACCAACGAGGCATGTACTTCTGCATAAAAGCATTAAATAAATTACAGATGATAACAATCGCTCCCATAACTATCTATGCAAGACAGGATGACGTATTATAATTTACCATTTTCTTGATCAACAACTTCCCCAAGAAATGGGTATAGCCTACTATTCTACACAGTATAGAATCACACTGTTTAAAAGGAGCTCTATATCCGTATATCAATATAACATGCTTATATTAGAATGATTTGGCAATAATTACAAAATTAAAAAATTATGTTAAGCATTTTTTATTCCATTGCTGAATACACAATATACTGCTAAATACATTGCTTCTGAAAGTGTTAATTTGTTGTGTGAATTTATTATTGTCTTCTGTCTACAAGTATACATTAGAGATAATGGTAAAACAAAATTTAAAAAATAATAATAATAAATACATTTTACAAAAGCCACACAGTTCATAACCAACTTGAAGATGATCCCGACAGAAGAGTGGAGTTCTGTTCCCGCATTTGTGAGTTCCATGAGACTGATCCTGATTGTCATACTCGTATTATTTTCTCAGACGTGTAAGGTTTTCCCGCAATGGTATTGTACACACAATCCCAATTATTGCAACACCGAAAACCCTCACGTTGTTGATCAGACACTTCTTAAATCAAAAGGAATTAGTATCTGGAGGGGGGGAGGGAGGAATAAATCAAAATAATTCTTGCTGTATTATGACATTTCAGAGAGCATGACTGCAAATAGGTATGAGAAATTTTTTAATCAACAAGTACTGCCCCATTTAATGGTTCCGGAAATGGACAAAGCTATTTTTCAAGAAGTTGGTGCTTCGACCCACTAACCAAATTCGGTCAAACAATTACTAAATAACAATCTTCAAGGGTGTTGGATTGGTCGTGGAAGTCAGTTTTTATATTGACCACCCCGGTCTCCTGATTTTAACTGTGTGTAACTTTTTTATGGGGCTATTAAAAGAGCAAATATAGACCTATAGATTTAACAAAAATGAGGAATTAGGATGAAGGATGAGGATGAAGATGAGGATGAGCGTTTATAGTAGTGGAACTTTTTTGGATCCCACATAATTACTTTACAAGGGTATACAAGTTATTTGGCTATCAGTCTCTCGGTTTTTGATGGGTTTCATTTTGAATAAATAGACACATTTTTAATCCCTTTTTCATTCGCTTTTAAAGCAAATAATTAGTTTTTACATTGTTTTAAAATAAAATTATCCGTCTATCAAATTACATTTGTAGCAATAAAAGTTTTAATCCAAGCGTAACAAAAGCGATACTTTATTCCAACGGCTGTTTTTGTGTCGATGCTATTTTTTTCTTTAAAACCACCAGTGTAATGAAATTGGCACACAAAATGTTTGGTAATGTTATTAAACATTATGTAAAGTTTCAAATGAATCGGTTAAAATTTAATCAATTAATAGAAAATCATAACGTGTTCCTCTTCATGGGACATACTGTATAATTTGATAATTGTTTAAAGTAAATATATTCCAGACTTTTTTGAAACTTTATTATATTTAATTATATTAGGTATCATTTATATTATATTTATTTGTTTTTAAAATTTAATTTTAAGATATTAATCTGAATTCTTATAATTCTTTATTACTCTGTTTGTAACACTGTATTTATAAGCCTTTGCTACACATGCTTCGAATCTGAATAATGTGTAAAAAAATGTATTTCAATTGATTTTATATTATTACAGACCTGTACTTGGTCATTTACAAGTGACAAAGTTATGAATGAAGCGTCCACTACAGGTCGAAACCGGTCAATAACATAATTTCTGGATTTTTAACAGTGTTTAGTTTACCTTCTCACAAAATTATATACGTAGTGAAGTGCTAAATTAAAATGGTCCACAAAATTATAAACATGGTAAATTTACTTTTTGTAATAGATTTAAAATTTTTAAAAAAACGAAACTGTATTATGCTCATTTCGTAGTAAAAAAATAAAATAATAATAACTTCTTGAACTGAAGGGATTACCTAATCTATGACAAAGTTTATGTCGGATGTCATTCATTTATTAAAAGTTTTGACACCTTTCCTATTTGACTTATTAAAGGTTTTGACACTTTTCTTCTTGGGTTCATTGAAGGTTTTGACAACATTCCTATTGGGCTCCTTAAAGGGTTAAGGGTTTAGACACATTTCCTATTGACCTTATTAAAGGTTTTCCTATTGACCTTATTAAAGGTTTTCCTATTGACCTTACTATAGGTTTTCCTATTGAAATTATTAATGATTTTCCTGTTGACCTTATTAAAGATTTTGACACCTTTCATATTGGCATTATTAAAGATTTTGACACATTTTCTATTGGCCTTATTAAAGGTTTTGACACCTTTCCTATTGACCTTATTAAAGGTTTTGACACATTTCCTATTGGCCTTATTAAAGCTTTTGACACCTTTCCTATTGGCGTTATTAATGGTCTTGACTACTTTCCTATTGGACTCATTTGTGACAAGTAATTATAATTTTGAAAGAAATATTGAAAGGGCACGTTAAAAAGAATAGCTATTTCTCTAAAACTTAACAAAACGACGTTATTTTTTATAAGGGCTGGACTATAATACAAGACCATATTTTAGGAAACTTCATTTGAAATAAAACAGTTTCAGTCAGTGGGAATACAAATGCAGTTCACAGCCTACGGACTAACATGATAGAAACACATAGATACTGATACAGATGTGCGAGTACAAATCTATGGAAACGTTAACTTGTAAAGAACGTATCATAGGGACATCAATCTATCTTTATTGGTAAAAAAAGTGAAACTGTGTAGGCTCGGATATAGAAAGAGGTTTTATATCGATATGACAAAATGGGGCCAAGCGATTTCAATCAAGTCTCATTGAAATGTGAAGGTTATTGACTGAAACCACATTACCAAATCTCATGTAAAAGGAAATTACTAATCGATAGTACCAAAATAGGAAATTTAGCCTTGATAGAAGTTATTAAGCAGTTTAATTACTCTTTAACTTTCGTACGAACGCATACGGATATTTGGATAATTCAAATTGACAATCACTCTCCAATCATGTTTTTATTGAAATAAATTACATAATTTTCTAGTGATCGTGCTCAATAGCAGATAAACAGAAATCTGAAATTCTGCCCTTTTAAGGAGAGAGAGATGAACGAGGACGTTAAAACTAGATTAGGCACTTAAATTTACCTACCAGATTGAACACTGATTACTACAAAACTGTAAGAGTTTATCACCTGCCTTCCAACCTAATCAATCTTAGTGTCGTTTTTTGGCATACTTACTTTAAGTAAATATAAATTAGATACAATCTTGTTGATTTAAATTCCAAAACGCGCACGTAATATATGATCATAACAAATGTTTCTAAGACGTGTTATTTTTCTCAGAGCACAAGGTCGAATATCCAAAAAATATCAAAGTGTCCGACACACGTTAATGTCCCCACCACCGCCGCATTCCGAGTCTATAATATGTTATAGATAAATAACCGGGCGGTCGTACTACAATGGTTCTACAACATAACCTATTTGTCATAATTTTCTAATGTATTCGAATGTACGAAAGGTCGTAAATAAATTAGTCTATATAATTAGTTGTCGGGAACGCGGAGTTTGTTTAAAACCGGCCATGAGTCATTCTCCAAGCTAATTGGAAAAGTCGAACCAACGTCCAAGAGCCGTGAAGACGGGACACCCGTCGAGGCATCTCTTAATTACTTGGTGATTCAGGAATATGGACTTGGGATTTGCAGATGAATTTGATTAGGATTGTTGTCAATAGAACTTGAGGTTCGTTATAAAGTTTATAAAAGTAATCATTGGTTTCGTAGTTACAATACAAGTACAGAGGAAGGTGTAATAACCATGTGATGGGAGACAACTAAGCCTGTCAGTTCTTCATACGTTTTACGTCGTATTGAGCCACAATTAAATTGTACTTTAAATATTTAAAATTTCTGGAATTCTAACAGGATGTTGAAAGTTGATATTTGGTATAAAATAAATACGGGGACTATGAAACTGCCCCGATATTGAAGGTACGTTTAAAATGATGAAACTGCCCCGCTAATTAAAGAGGATCTACAAGGGTCGCCTCGCAAGACCAGAAATGCTGAATTGCACCGAGCCTCATTTCGGTAGTATGTGTTTAAATTTAACCTCAATCAAGCATATAAGCCTCTGAGGATTTTGTAAGGTTAGGTTTGGTTAGGTTAGGTTAGGTTAGGTAAGGTTAGGGTCCCGTAGAGTAACATGTAAAATAAAATTTTCAATATTATTTGAGCGCTCGGGGCAATTTCGGCATTTCTAGTGTTGCGAGGCGACCCTTCCTAATCCTCTTAATCGTTTCAAAAGTACCCAAAATGTCGGGGCAGTTTCACTACGTCCATAAATACATAAACATCTTCACCCTATTGAGTTATTTCGTACCTTTTAATTCCGTTTGTTGTTTGAACATAAACAATTTCTTAATAAAACCATTTTCTATATTTTTAATAAAAAAACTAAAGAAAATGTTGATCTAAATTAATGTTCTGTTTTAATACCTTTTTTTCTTCACAAATTATTATTTGTTTTTGTTTGCAAACTTGTTCCATTTTTAAACTTGGTAGTTATTATTTTTATTAAGAATCGATTCACTCAAAATTAATTTATTTAGATTTGGAATTTTAAAACATACTAACTGTCATAATTGCTTCAATTTTCTCAAAATTAAAAAAAAATCGATTTACCGTACCTATTATTATCGATTTTGCAACAAGAAAACTCAATTATAATTTCCGTATTTGGAATAAATGTGTTAAAATATAGCTATTAATGTATACATACAATACAAAACCGTTTGTAACATTTTGAAATGAGCGTTCAATATGTTTACAATTTATCACTGATTTGTCATTAAATTCATATTTTATTTAGGAGATGAGAAGTGATAGACTTTCGATTGGTAAGGAGTAGCATATTAATAGAACAAGTGATTGAACATTTATTTTTTAAAAAAACCACTCACCATAACATCGTATTTTGAATTCCAGGAATTTTTGTAAATTTCAGAATAACAATTTTTTTGGAATATCAAACGATGAGTAATATCGGAATTAATTTTTTGGGTTTTAAGACTTATCATGTATACGAATCGAAAATGTCTCCTTTTTTTAAAAAAAAAACCAAGAACCATAAAGGCACGAAAAATTATTTGTCCTTGGTATGTTACTTTAATTTATAGAACCTTAAATTAAAAGCATTTAATATAATTCTCTCCCAAAATTACAACGATATACTGTTTAAGTCCCACATCACTCAGGAGGGGCAGGGATATATTAACTTTTGCTAGGTTTTTCAGATCGATTTGTACATAAATAATTCATAATAAACCTATAGGACACATTTTTTTCTTTCTAGATATATGAAAGTATGTGGTTCATAACAATCCAGCAACATTATTATTTTTTTAAAATTTTATTATTATTATTTTTTTTTTTTACAAAGGGTGATGTGACATACCTTTTAGTTTTAAAACGATGGCTAAAACAGGACTACAAATTCTGATGGATTGCCGTTTTTCAAAGGCAATATATATAACTTATATATATATATATATATATATATATATATATAACTTTTAATTAATAATACAATTTTTAAACACCTTAAATAAGAAAAGGTGTATTCTTTTTACTCGATATTTTAATTAATTTTGTACTATCAACTTTAGAATCTGAAATTAGTCTTGAAACATTTATCAGATGTAGGCCTTTCCCAAACATGAACAAATTTATCTTTAACATAAAAAAATGGTTATATTACAAAAAATGAGTATTACCTGTTTAATTCCATTTTCCCGATTATTTTTAAAGTACGTAGGGAACTCTAATGACTTGGTCCAGTATGTATGAATTTTTTTAACTTGACCCACCAAATGTGGCAAGGGATTGAATCAAATTTTCCCACGTCTGTAATATTTGAACGAAATGTTTTAATATATCTCACTGAAAATTCCCTGTATAAAATATCAGCCTAAAATAAAATTGAATCTTGGAGGCTGGAAGATAGTTTTCATGTATTTTTAAAACAACCCAGTACAATAAAATTGTAGCAAAATAAGAAATTTTAGCAATCACAGTCAATATATCGTACCGCACATTAAATGAATATATTATAGGCAATATTTTCAAAAATATACGAAATAATCACCTTGTCTGGGATGATGTAAAAACAACTGCCATATGAATATGTGCACCATTATAAGTATAAAATATAGTGTTATTTTCTGTTACATGCTGTTTTTGAACATTGATTTTTGACACGAGCATTCAAATCGTACGACAAATATGTAGATATCTATTAATCTATTTTTGAAATATTCCAAATTTTAGAATTCATTTTATTTAACCGTTAACTAATATTTTTTTATGATTTAAAGACTAAATCCCTTGTATAATAGGATTATATTTTAGAAAATTGTGTTAAAATTTAATGACCATATTCAAAAAATCATAATTTTGTTTTTTTGAAGGTATTCCTTTTAAATTTAGTAGTAGGTGTTTAAGTTACAATTAATATCAGTCAAACCTAAATCGGTTCAATTAATAAATATTTCCTAGAACCGATTTCAAGCAAAAGGCAACTACTTTTTGGGGCCCATTGTGACCTACAATAATATTTCAGCAAAAAATAAAAACTGTTTTCCGCAATATCATGATTTTGATATCACTTGTATGTGCGAAATATACTACGATATACATTTTTTCATACTCTAAACGGTGGCATTCTAAATTTATTGAGGTTAAAAATTTCGAATGCTACTAAAGTAATCTAACATTTTCAATGTATCAAAGATTTATTTGTTCATTTAAATGCAAATAATATTTTGCGAGTGTTTTTGTTTTTATGTTGTGTTTGAAGGCTAAACCGATTTGATGTTGATGTTTATATACGATGTTTTTTTTTTATATACGACTTTGTACACAGTTTATTCACGAAAAGGTACACTGATAAAGGGCGCATTAGACACACATATTTAGAATGTAGAACGCCGTTAACAGCTTTCCTTTAAACGTCTCTCGTATACACAATAACTCAAGACAACACTCTTGCGTGTCTTAATTTTATGAGTTCTTAAATTTTTTTATTACTCGATAAATTATTTAATTTTTGTTCCGGCTTTAAAATTCCCAACAGATGATTTCAAAGTTATTCTGTATATAAAATATTGTGACATTTTCTACAACTGTTATCTGTGCAGGTGTGTTTCAGTAGATGTTTGAAGTGTGTGTATTTAGTAGACGATACGAGAGGTAGAGGACAAAGAGAAAACCGAGGTTTCGCTGACATCAGCTCGAAATTAAAATGAGTGAAGGAATTACAAATAAATTTATTATTATGAAATTTCAACTTATGTGCATATTGTGACATGTACTTAAGTATTTCCGTAGAAAAAAATTAATTTTTACAAAAATTTAAGTATATCCCAAATTTTACAAACGTTATATCATTACATTTTTTACAATAAGTTCGCTCTTAAGAAACTGAACCAACTCTATAAGGAGAGTACTTCAACATATATTAAATTATTGGAATTATAAACTTCCGCTTATGTATTAATTTTATGTCGTTGAAGAGGAGAGGTATATATGCGTGGACAGTATTACATAGCTTTAGAGATGAGGGAAGTGAAACGATTTTAATGATACTTCTTTAGAATCTCGATGTAAGAGAGGAGTGCGATTGTGTGAAGGAGATGGAGATCGGATTGTCATGTCCCACTTTAGGAATTCTAGGTAGGTGATTCGAGGAAAGACTAAACCAGGGAAAAATATAACCGAAGTAGGGATATCCGCTTTCCTGTTCATTTATATAGACTCTATCTTCAAGTATCTGACCGCCTAACATGACCATTATAGATATCTTATTATCCTATCTATACTCCTCCCTCGAACTCACCGAATCTCTGAGGTCTCCAGATGGCTCTGCACATGATCTCTCTGTCGAGACTCTGTGGATACATCTCGTTCATGACCTCCATGCAGGCGTTACAACTTTTCTGTTGGGTAATAATAGATTGCCAAATTAATTCTGTTGTGTAAAACATGAAATTTGGGACAATCGTCAATAATACGTATTCACTCGGAGATGAGAAGTGAAAGTCAAGTTTACTGCATGTGGGTCTATATATGGTAGATATATAAAGATAATAAATGCATATGGTTTTCATATCAACATACATTTGGCAAAATAAGTCGCTTGAGAAATTATGTACCTAAAGCAACTAGTAAATTTAGATATGTAATATACATGATTTACTAATTCCATTAGAGAAAAACAGATAATGTGATTGCAACACTTCAATATTTAGTTAAAATACTATAAGATGATTCATAATGTAAGAAATAATAATATATTTTGTTGATGAAATTGAAAGGTATGAGATTGAAAAAAAACTAAAGCTGAAGAAGACACTGATTTACTAACGCAAATTACTCGATACTGAATTTAAACTCATACCTTTAAAACAAGTTTCGTTACAATATATCAAACACATATTTTTTTATGTGTGTGATTAGGGTTAGACACATAGAATTTATTCTCTACGTGAAAAAATAATTAAAAATGTTCATTTATTTTTGTAAATCGGTCAATCATCGATCTTTTTTAATTCAATGTTTGGCAATTCTTTTTTTTTAGCGATTGTTTTTTAGGCATTTCTGTCAGATCTACCAATTGTTGTGGAATTTAGGTGGGATCTTTTGGAAAGAGGCAAGCAGCAGAATATTAGAGGTTTCTAGTATATTTTTTTTGTAAATGTTTAATATATTTAAAATATTGGAACAAACGTAGTTGCTTCGATTTGAATTACAACTCACGCCCTGAAGTATTAAATATAATTATGTAAACGAGCTACAATGAGCAGTCATACAAAAAGCTTGTAATTGCAAAAATTGTTTTATAAAACCTCTCCAAACAGAATTATTATCTAAGTAAACAATACAAAAAAATGCTTGGTTGCTACTTTTTAGATATTTGCGTATTTTTCTGAAGCAAAATGTGTTTCATTTCAAAGAGTTAAACGAATAATATTTTATTTTTATAACAGTTACACTGTAATCTTCTCAGTGATTTTGATTAAAAATTTGTATAACAACAATATATCTTATATGCGTGTATCTTTGAATTACAGTAGTTAATATAAAAATAATAATTAGGTTTTTAACTAAAGAACCTATAACAAAAATATAAGCAACTACATTAAAACGAAATTACTGTTTGATCATATGGCAGTCTAACAAACTTCTGCAATATATTTAAGCAAAATAAGAGAAAACATGTGACTCTTCTAAAACTCCGGCCAGTATTATTCTACAATATAAATAACGTAAAACTTATATTTCTAATACAAATACTATCTGTTATTGGTGACACTCCACATCAAATGAAAAATGAATCAAACGTCCCAATCCTACAATTTTTATGAAGCAATAAAGTGTAATAATTTCTCCTTAGTATTCACATACATTTCGTTACCTATATCAATATGTTTACCTACACATAGTTTACTTTATTACATTCACATAAGTCATAACTGTAAATTTATTATTGTAATTATCATAAATGTTTCACTAAAATATATTTTATTCTCAATGAATCAAATTGAAGAAAACAATTAAAAAAATAAATGGACAATACAGTGCTAAGTAATGAAGTAACCATACCCTATGTCTCTTTGCGATAAACAAATAGTTCACACCGATTATATCAATTGAAATAGTTAATAAAATGGCCATCTTCTGGAAATTTTTATATTAGATAATATTTTTTCAGTAGTAGATAATTTTAAAAAGTGAATTTTGATTGTTTATTCTTTCAACGAAATCAACTGTTTACGAAACCGCTAGTGTTATATGTTCCCAAATGTCAACCAAACCATCCCCCTTCATACTATTTAGGCAATTTTAATAGAAACAACAAATCAATCCATAGAACACAGCAATAAACGACAATAAAATTGATGGTCATTTGGACTAACCGTTTTTTCTGGGATACGAGAAAACAATTTTCAACTTTATCCTAAATTTCATCCCCTACAGTTAAACGGTTTTGTGGGTCCATGGAACTCATATTGAATTATAAAGACTTTAATCTCGAAATCTAATTTTCAATCAATTTTGTTTAGTATCTGTGATAAATGTACATCAAGTAACCGTTATATTAAAAAAAAATCTAAACTTGAGCAACCATCGTGAGCGCTTCTTAGTAATTTTAGACGAATAATACTTTATTTATTTTGAAAATATATAAATTCCGTAAGAAAAGTTAACTTGTATGTCAGTCAAGGATATGTCTTGTGTCCTATTTACGACCCAAAAGACTGGACTGATTTAGAATAAATATGGTATTGGTTAGATTTCATCTAAATCTCACGTCAGTTTTAATTAAAAAATTTGAGATATTAAAAAAGTTGGATTGATAAGACCAAATCTGTTGCGATTTTCTCGAAAGCATTTTTACAGATTTCGTTGTTCAAATTTTGGGAACATTAAAACTAACCTGTGTAGAAAATTGCAAGTAAAATAAAATGACACTCAGAATTAACTTAAAACTAAAATTTCACAAATCGTTGTTCAGGGAATTTGTTCGATACTAACTAAGATGTTTTATGAGAAAACTCGGTATGCAATTTTTTTTTCTCACGTACGAGTGATATGATATATTTTTGAGTAGATGTCAATTAATTGTGCTTAGAATTTGGTATTGTAGATGGTTATATGAGAAAGTGAGTGCAATGTTTTTAAATATTTCATATAAGGAATCTACTCGGAAACATTTCCAATTCCTGCTCCAAACTGAGAACACGCATCAAACACTACCACGCCAGGGAGAGAAAGAGAGAGGGAATCACGATTTGCTTATTCAATTGATTAAAGTGGTAAGAAAAAAAAGCGTCAAAGTGTCAAAGTTGAGAGGTCACTTGTTATTGGTGGATTATAACAATTATGTCACCGGCCGTTGCCTCATGAATTACCGAGCCAAGCGACACACGCACAGACAGAGAAACAGAGAAAGCTCTCTTAAAGTTCTTAAGCGTGGGATATTACTAGACTTGTGTTGAGTAATTTGGTGTCATCACCTGTGAGCACTTGAATTAGTTGAAATGGTGTCAATTGTGAGTTGCTATTGGTAGAGTTCCACAAGAAATTTATGTTGTAGATTTCAAATAAATTCATACAAATTTCGATATTCTCATCCTTTGTCGAATATATAGAAAAATCATCAAGTAATAAAGGATATATATATATATATATATATATATATATATATATACAACGAAACAAATAAACTTACACAAGCATTGAATATACTTCCTCACATAATTATACTTACACAAAAATTCTGCCCCAGGTCAAAATGTACGAGTGAAACTGTATTATTACCAAAAATAAAATTTTTCTAATTATAAAATTTTTTTTGTAATGAATTTAATTAAATTGATTAAAATTTAGCCTTTCAGCACATTTCACAACAGTTTGAAAGAAATTAAATAACTGGGTCCATTTTGAGATATACTAATTAATGGCGCTCTCAGTACATTTGAATATTTAAACCTATAACTCCAGAAATGTTTTGGGTATATTGGGTATGATAGTTTGTTTAAAGTCTTTACAGGGTATATTTTAAATGCTGCTTTTTAATATGGGCATTTTAGTTTGTGCTTATTGCAGATACCACATACTTTGCTTAAAAAATGTTGAGATATGTCAAAACTTTTGGGCACCACCAAATGTGATTAAAATTGAGCCTTTGGGCTATATGTACTATACAAAGGACACATGTTGTTTGTGATAGTACTTTTTTGGGAACGATGAATATCAGGAAGATTATTATATATATATATCAACACTTTAACATTTGTACTCGTTATAAAACTAACATTCGCCGTATTAGTGACAAAGTAAACATTAAGAGTTTTATAAACCATTCTCTAAACATCCTCGAATGTACAATCCATTCAGGACCCTGGCCTCAACAACCGCCGTCTACTCTCTTCGATTGTCATCAACTCTTATCCACTTCCGGATATCCAACCATCTCTACATCTTTCGTCCAACTGTCCCAGGCTATTACTATTAATATTTTTAAATATAATGATTCGCAAAAAGGATTTCTAACAGCTAAACAACAAGAAGGCGATGCGTGTTTATCCTGCTCTACATGACATTTTTTTTTCAGAAATCAACTCCTCTTAAACTGAAATGTATGTATTTTGTTTTATTTGTGTTTACAAACATTCATTATCAGTACACAATTTTCATAATAATTTAAAGTCAGATTTGATGTTCGTTCATTATATTCCCTTTTGATGTTCATATTGCATGGCAATGTCATCAGCAAATTCAGTTATATTTCCTATGAAATTTTGATTCAACAGATCATTTATAAATATTAATATTAAATAAAGTGTTGTTAACAGAACAGATTCCTTGGGTTTCCTCTTATATTTTCTATTTCGTCCTTAGGGTATCATTCACACGAACCTTCTGCATACCAAACCAGTTCACTGCAATGCCCCGAATACCTGCAACATAAAATTTTATTAACAAGAGATCATATTTCACGTGATCAAAAGCCTTATAAAAGTCGATGAAGAATCTGGTGGCGTTATTCAACATATTGAGCCGAAGTGGCTGTTAATAAAATAATTAACCTTGTTTAAATTTGTTATCAACTTTATTAACAATTTTTTTCAAGATTTTATATGTATATAAATAAGAGAAGTGCGATAGTCCTCTAATTGCTTAACTTTTTTTTTTTTTTCAAAATAAAAACTATTGTTGTGTTTTTCAGCTTTTCTTGGAATACTCAGTTAAAAAGGATTAGATTTAGTATGATAAATAGAGATTGCTACATTGAGTGATTCCTTTAATGTGGGGGACATAAAAGTTATCAAAACCTTAAGGTTAGGTTAGGTTAGATATCTATTAGCTAATCAAGTTATTGTATTTGTTATGTCGCTTTCATTGGCCGCAGGAATTTAATGATGGACGTAATTGTTATCGGACAAAGGAACTTTTTTAATGTTGCCATTTTCATACACATAAAAAACCCATTATAATAATTAGCAACTATATTAGGTTCCTCCACTATTTGACAAAATTTTGTTTTATTTCATTTCTATTATTCTCACCAACGAAGCCAACATGCTGCTCCTCAGTACTACATTTTGTAAGTTAATAACAATTTGGAATAGTAATCACATTTAACTTGGCAATTTCACCAGAAAGGCTAGCTTTGTATTTAAAATATAATTGTTATAGATAACTGTCATAAAGTCTTAATTTGACTTTTTAACAAATTAAATCTATCTTACATATATTTAAATACCTTTAACCAATGACTCTGTTATCCATCGACTACAACACCCCCCCCCCACTTTAGTGCTGCTGCAACGCAGACCTCAATAGTGTTTTTTTGTAAAAATGTCATTTAAAATATCGTAAAATTAATTAGGTGCTATGTTTCGACAAACTGAATTTAAAACTTGTCAATTCTTAATTAATTTGATCTATATTTATCTTGAGTTTCGGCTTAATAGAGCTTTGTTATATCTGAATAGATAAATCTAATTTATTTATAAATATATTTTCGTAAATCCCGCGTGGAAAATAAATGGTTTGAGTTTGTTTTTCGGTTAGAGCCTAACACACATGATCAATACTTGTGGAAGTTATCCTAATAGCTTCATAGATCAAATATGGCATTACAATATTATATATCAATGAGAGATAAGAATCCACCTGAGGGGATACATTATATTGACATCTCCAATCATAATTATGTTTTAATGCTTATGAATGGTACTGATTCATTAATATACTCATACGCCGTAACTCCTGCAATCTATATAACCCAAACTGATTAAATAATACATTATCAGTTTTGATTTTTAAATAAACACAGTAAAACTTTATTAGATCAACTTCATTTTGTATTACATCCATATTTTCTTTAACTTAAATCATGACTCCCGTTGATTTATTATGTTGTTACAATTAAATATTAAAAACCTGAAAACTTATAAAGCTCATTCTCATTTTCTAGCACCCATATATCACTTAAAATTATGATATTTATTTTATCAATAAAGTCAACAACACTGGAGAATAACATAAATGATTTTTTTGTAACGCTTCTTATATTTTGGTGGTGTAGAGTTATGACACCTTTTGAACTTGATGAAAAAAATTCTTTATCAAGATCTTCAAAATCGTAAAATCTATACTATCGTATTATGAAAAATGTTATATTAAGTGCCATAACAAGTTAAAACTCTATTGTTACATACAATTTTCTAACAGTAATATATATGTTACTAAAACAAATGATATTATAGTAGTTTTAACAAATAGTGAAGATAATCAATTCTATAGCTATTTTTTCGTTATCTTTTGTAACGAACATTTTACCCACTACACCAAACATATTCATAATTTAATACTTTGCATTGTTCTATAATTTTTTTTCTAGAAATATCTTATTGTCAGGTATCAGATGTTAACTCATGTATACTTTCTTATTAGCTGAAAAAGCAGAGCTTATCTGATCGAATTGAAGTGTTTTAACTTTCCTAGAAGATAAGATCCAAATTTTGCGTATTTGACGTTCACGAAAACCAACTAAATAAAATATACACGTGTCACGATATTCTAGACAGAAGATAATCTGTTTTACAAGACACGGTTTCGGGGGAAAAATAGAGTAGGGCTTATGTATTTTCATGGTCGCTTTACACTTTAATAGTTTAAATAGTGAAGGAAGAAGGAGTTTATGATCCCGAGACACAGACTGCATAATGGAATCATGTATTCGTATTTATTACTATTTTGTGTTATTGTGAGTAATCGTAATGACATTTTATAGGGTGACCAGACACATTTCGTATTTTCAAAAGAGTAAAATATAAACAATTAAATATAATAAGCATAATTCAATATCAAGAATTACATTTTTATAAGTGACTCACATATAACGAACGAGTTTGAGAAAACAATATTTTGACGGTAAGAGGGGGATTAAACATTAATTGTTTTCTACTATGTCCAGAAGTAAAGAACCCAATACCTTTTAATTAGAAATTTGATAGGAGTTGGGTGTTTTAACAGAGGGATTAAATTTTCCTTAAAATCGCTCTAAAAAACAAGAGTAAGCCTATAGGGCGACTGAAGAAAAAATAAACATATACATGATATTATAATTGAAATAAGTATATATTAAGACACTTTAGTTTTATTTAACATAATTTGAGTATATATAATCTGTAGACCTCCCAAAAATATGATGAAATAGATATTTAAAAAAGTACTCACACACTGACGAAAATAAATATTTAAATTTTTTTAAAAGATTAAATTGATATTGCTTTTAACATAAGTTATTATAAAATTTATATGCTGGTAACATTTATAAACCAATGTCAATTTACAAAGATAGAAAAGTGGCTTCTTATAGGTGTTTCTTTTAATTTCAACTTTTATACAGAGATAATTTTTATTTAAAAAGTTTTTTATAAAATTTTAGAAGTTGGGATAAAGTTATTACAATTATAATCTTAGAGGAGGAAGAGATGATAAATTCATTATTATACATATAAAATCTGATAATTTCAGACTTTGTTTTGAATATTTAGAGGCATATTTTATTGCAGCTTCTTACTACTACGTTGACTTTCAATAAATTATTCAGTTTTCTAGATTTACTCCTCACTTGGATTTACAACAAAATAATATCCTTATTTAAATAGATTTGGTATTTATTAATTTTGTATGTATACACATGTGTGGCTATGTTTGAACGTTTAAAATAGCAGGAATAAAATATTGGTTCCATATTCTATTATTTTTGTTTTGTTTTTTATTCTTTCTTTATTTATTTTGTAATTTGGAACATGTTTGTCTTTCAATCGAAACGTAGATAACCCTTAATAGATTATTCCTACAGAGTACTTAAATCCATAAATAGTTTACAAACTGAAATTTAAAAACATAATTTAGAATGATATTACTCTTTTAATTCTGAACTTCATGTATTTTATGTAATGTATATGAGTAGAAAAAATGAAGTAAGCTGGATAGAGTATATTGAATGTAGCACAATATGAAATTGTGTAATATATCTAAAGGTATGGTAATTTTGGTAGGTTTGGTAATTTTATCTTTTACCTTTAAGTAAAATTATAATTGAGAATTATTTTGAATTTTCAAGCAATTTTGTAAATTTTTTGTCTATTTTTATTTTTTACGAAGTATTGAGTGTAGCAAATCAGAATATAATTAACGCATACAGTTTTTTAGTTTTAAGATTATCGTAAATTCTTTTAAAAAGAAATAAATTTATATTGCTTCTTTTCTACTTAATATTATTTCATTTGATGAATATAAAAACAAAAACCAATTTTTTATAAACTTTAAAAAAAAAGTTTCAAAAGTATTATTGTACATGTTATACAAATAAATTATATCATAGTGGTAAAAGTTTGACTCCAAAAATTTAATCAAATTTGAATGAGTTTTGTATATTAATAAACCAAACCAATGTTGCTTAGCTGCATGAATAAAAAAGAGAAAAATACAGTTCGTAAGGAATGGCGGAAAAAAATCAAACCAATTGCGACAGACATCATACTGTTTTATTAACTAATAATTTCAGAAATGCACTTTTTGAGTACATTCGTTTTGATTGGTTACATTTCCGTTAAAATTATTTTTGAATACATTTTTTAATCACCTGACAAAATGTAATTCTTAAATGAAATTTTATCAAATCTAATATTTTTTTGGTGTTTGTCAAAGAAAACCTCACAGATGATAGTCGAAAGTCGAAAAACAGGCAGAGAGAACTTTTAATTTTTTTGTACCTCAAAAGTAAAATACTCAATACAGATAACTACATATATTATAATAAAAAGGTGCAAGTATAATATTAAAGTGCTATTACAAGCTATATAATATCCATTAATGTCAAGTGTAAAGCTACGAAATATATCATCATATTCACATATGACAATAAATGTTTTGAAATACCAACTAACGTAATTTAATGATATCATGAAATCTGATTTTAATTATATAAATAAAAATTATGATCTGTTAACATTATCAGATAACGATACAAATTGATTTACGTTTACTGCTTGTTTACCTTTTTAAGAACTAAACAAATATTATTAAAACCTATTACAATTGTCAATAATGTGATATAAATTATTGTGCTTTAATCGATTAAAGGTACTCGCACACTCTCACTATATTAGATAATCTTATGGATCGTAATTTACAAATGACGTATAGCAATAAAAGGTAGTTCACAAGTCACAAAAAGAGCAAAGGTTATGCGAATGTCAATTGAATCAACCTTTAATGTTATATACCGGTCATAAAACCAATTCACCCCCCAATTTATGTTTTAAACTAGTGGATAGATTTACAGTAATTGCTCGTGTAAAGAAACAAACTTTTGACTTATGGACATTTAAAATTACTACCCTCTATAGAATGTACCATTTTAGTAAGAATAATAAGTATAAAAGTAAATTGATGATCAGTAAATTGTCCCACATTATAAAATGGTAGATGATAGAAATTAAAAATAGTGCTACATATCACTATTTCTTATGCTAATTGTAAATTATTTCTATTTATAAAATAGGGGGCTAAATACAATAATTTACAAAACCTTTGGGACCTCGTGTACAAAAATTGAAATAATGATAGAAGACGAGTTGGGGTGGAGACGATGTTTAAATGAATTTTAAAGAAAATATGTCAAGTTGTTTATTATCTTATTGTTACCTATTTTAAATCCTAATTTCGATTCTTTAGATATTGAAATTAGCAGCTTACAAGACGGTCACTTAATAATCAGTATTGTTAAAGAGTTTCTTTGATATATATTTATCTTTAATTCATATCAAGGCCGACACTCTTACAAAAGAATTGCTATTTCACTTTTAAAATTCGCAAAATATTTTCCTTGAAAACGCTTAAGATTGTTTGTATATAAGCTCTATTAAAGCAAAACGTAAACGTAATAACTGAATTAAATCTATATATTTCGATACCTGTACTAATAATTTCAATCAAATAGTTTTAAAATGTAAACCCGAATATCCAAAACCAAGCTATAAACTGCATTAACAATGGAATTAATGTTTTAATTTATTTGAAAAAATAAAACAAATAAATTTTCTAAAACCTTTACATATATACAAAATTTGTTACACATTTAAAGCACAAGTCGTTACAATAAACATTACTTAAAAACACAATGATGTGTTAAACAAATAAATGTTATCAGTTTAGAGATCAAATTGACACATAAAAATAGTTAATTTTATAATTAGTGTAAACGTTAAAACTAAATAATAAGTTACAAAATTCGATACATAAATTTTCCAAATAAGATACATATTTTGAGTTTCGTTAACATCTCTCACTCAGTAAACGAGATAGACATTAATAAATATTGGGTCTATTGTAAAATTACAAAGAAATATAATTTTAAAAGAACGCAACATAACCCATAACACATATACCCTAAGTTTCAAAAATGCCTTATTTTTAATACTCTGGAAATTCCCTTATTCTCACTCCATCCCTCAAACGTCTTTCTCTAAAACCTATATAATCCTTTAGATAAATTACACCTACTTAACCTTTAAATGTTGAGTCCTTCGAAACATTGTTCCTTACAAAATAATGTCAAAACCGCTTTTAATCCACTCCCAAAAATAACGTTCGTGAAAGTCACCGTTCCAAAAATTAACGAAAATGTCGCGAATTGTCATGAACGTGAATTATAAAATTTTATTCCACCACAATTCGTTTCAACTCTAGCCAAAGATTTACCTTTAACATAGTATAGGACTATGCGAAAACAACTCACAAGTATTACTTTCTTGACAATAAGTCAACATTCGAAATTAACAATGGTAAATTTGATTTCACCATAATTTGTTTTAACTGTAAGACAACCTTCAACATAGCAATTCCCTGATAAATTAAACACGCAATATCCAAAAGACAATGGAATCAGGATATATACTGACGGATTCAGGCAGAAGGGAGACACATGAGTAGGGTTATACAGTAACCCGTTTTCGCAAAGTTTTTCATTAAATTCAAACATTGTAGTCTTTGAGGCAGAAATCTTTGCTGCCAATGAAACCCTAAAACAACTAATAATGAGTCTTGGCTTAGGGGCGGCAAATCAGTTTTCCTGGTGGACTCAATATCTGCAGTGAAATATACAAAAAAAATTTCGATTACATAAACCCTCTGTTATTATTCAAACTAATTACACGATTGTTAAGAATAATGGCTGACATGGCTACAATGGATACTCTCAACATATGGTGTAGTAGGAACCTGTGGATTAGTCAACAAAGAAAGGGACAACAGTAGTCATAAAACAATAAGAAGTGATCTAATTAAATGGAAAAATTTGTAAAGTGGAAAGGATAGCCCAACAAGAATTAAATATAAAACAGAATTTTCACTGAACGGAAGTCAGATGAAAACAGAACAAACGTACACAAGAAAAATAAGTATCTCCAAAGAAAAGACCCATTTGCAATATTTTGGTTGGCCACCGGTCATGACAGTAGGAGCACTTGAAAAGGTTCAACATCATGAATTCGGGCATTTGTACAATTTGAGAAGATCTGCCACCAAAATAATCTAGCCAGGTCCGCGGGAAACATGATAAAAACCAAACATGTTTATATACTATAAACATGTTTATAGTATATAAACACTGTACCTAACCAATAGGACTCTACTAGGAAATCCAATAAAAGGTGGTTTAAGCCCATTTGAACAAATTAAATCAGTGAAAACATTGGTAACAAATATATCAATTGTACAATTAAGTTCCTTTGTTATTTTAAGGAGGAAAACGTCTTGATCAACTTCTCCTTGTTACAAAAAAGGAAGAAAAGCATATAAAATAGAGGCCCCTTGCCTTTGAATATTCTAATAGCATCAAGGTCAAAATAGAATATTAGTTGGTCAATAAAGACCAAATACCATACAGGAAAGATTAAAGAAAGAGATCTAACCAAAGTGTACATGAAACAATGTGTACATCATTTGAGATTGCCAAGCTGATCATCATTGTGCTGAGCCACTAACGGTTGAATTAGAAATTTAAACAATATATTACGCTTGCGGTCAACATTTTTGTCTTTCTTCAGGTTCAGCTTTTTATATGAAGGTTCAGTTTTACAAACCATTTACCAATTTCTTTAAAAATAATAATAGGTTAAGAAACTCAAGATTGTAAGTTGGCAGGCACAGTAACGACTTATAAAAGCGATTTTTGTTCAGTTTTCAGTGATGCTCAAACAAGTGTTACAATCAAAATAAGACAGTTGTTTCACTCTTAGTCAAATAAGATTGTAAAGTTGGCGACACAATTCAATATAGCACCGGTTTTTAACGAATTTTGTAATATTCCTTCTAACTATATATCCCACGATATGCACAACCGTTGATTTACAAATAGTCTATTAATGGTTAAGGTCAGCAGAGGGTGCAAAAAAAAAGCAAATAATTTTAAGTCACGCCATGTCACCTTAGCAGATGTTAGTAAATAATTTGTGTTCATAATAATTTGCGATCAGTAGAAATTCTTCGAAGGGTGTTTCAATTATTTAAGACGTAATATGATTTATAATAATTTTTCTCGCGGCCTATTTCATCGTGAAAATCAATGATTGAATGCCACCAGAACTGCTATAACAATTAGACTACACCTGTTATATAGGATAACATACTTTATTGTCTTGCTCGGGCGATGATGACCAAAAAGGTTTACCCCTTTAAACCATAAACAAAAAAACAAAAACAAATTATTGTCTTGCTTAAATACAGCTGTGGTCCAACTCCTCATTAGCCCAGAGCTAAACTTCAGTAAACATATGTTCCGACACCTCAATGCTTTTGATAAATTTCTATTAGTTCCACCACATTAAACGCGTCACTTCGTCTTTAAGAAACTTGACTTAGAGGCGTAATTATTTCTTGAAATACAATTTACAATAAATATTTCTCACATTAGAGCCTGTTCTGTATCTTTCAGAACGCGAAAAAGGTACAGTCTTCTTTTTGTTTAACGAGAAGTGCCGATTTACGAGTTTCGATATCGTGTTGTTTTCTAGAGTTATTAAATATTTCTGAACGGTTTAAAAGTGGTAATTGGGTATTAAATTCGTTCAGATATTTCGTAAGTATAGAGGAGATGAAATAAATTATATTATTTTTAATCAATGTTTAATAGGTTGTATACCATTATAATTTGAAATACAACTGCTATCATAATAAACATAATGCTTCCTCATTATAGAGTAGACCCTATCATAGAAGCACCGACAGGCAAAATTTTGAAAAGTCAAATCCATCCATTTTAACCTTAGTTATTTGGAGTAATTTAACTTTTCTCCGTACTGTATATAAGTGTCACATAATTACCTTCTAAGTAAAATACTGAGGTCTTTATCGTCTACTATGTACCATCTTTAGTAATGTAATATCCTCTTTTTCTTTGATTGCACCTCATAACTACAGTCGTTTTAATGTGTTACAGTATACATTTTTCGGTATTTATTGTTTAACCACTTAAGAACTAAATACTTTTTTAAGTTTGATATAAATACACATATACTTGTGAAACACAGGTTTAAATTAAACATTTTCAAAGTCTGTCGGTCTACATATTGTAATCGTTAGGGTTTTGTGAGAAATTTCGAAACATTAGATGAATGTTTTTATATTCTGTGAAAAAAAAAAATTAAAATCTGCTGACATGGAAGTCAAATTAGTTAAGAAAATTACCACAGGAAATAACTCAGCCAAGCAAATGTTCACACAGCCGTAAAAATAAATTAAATGGAGGCTCCGTTTGAAAAATTCTATTTTAAATATAACGACAGATTTTTATAATCTAAATCAGTTTTATTACACGTTGTCTAACAAAATTCGTACAACCATAAATAAAACTTATTTGGTACAGCTTTCAAAGCTGCATCCAAATTAAAACCAAATTACTAATTTTAAAAAATAATAATTTAACGATATTATCTCTAGTAAATAAATAGAAATATTAAGCCGGTTTTGGCCTTATTTAACATGAAAAGATCATTAAAATTAAATAACATCTACAAAATGAAAAATAAAATAATACATTTGAGGTTCGTTATGAAAACAGACAATATATATTGTCTTTTAACTTTAGTATAATTTCTGTAACAAATATAGTTTATGAAACTTAGAATATCACTTTTTTGTTAAATAAACAATGTTTATTTTGAAGAAACGTTTTTCTTAAAAATTACTTGAAGATGAAAGTTATAAAAAAATAACACAAAAAACAAAAACCAAAACCAAAAAAGTTATAATAAAAAATATACATTTTTCGTAAACATCCAATTTGTTATTGTTTTACTCTAAATTTAAAGAATGAAATTTCGTAAAAATAGCCTTCAAATAAAACATTTTTTTCAAACTTAAAATAAGAGAGTATTTATTTAATAATATTCTATCATCTAGTAATAATTTTATATTTTTTCCATATATTTTGTGTAATTAGTATATAGAGTCGGTTAGGTTAGGTACTAAAATGTCTAAATAATCGATTATAATACATCATTTTCATACGCGAGTTCTAGAGAAATATATACGTCTTTCCATTATAAAAAGCGCCTCTTCTATATAAAAACATATATACCACATCTTACATTAAATATTAATTTCAAACTTACGTACGAATTGTATTTTATTGGTTTTAAAGATTAATATTTTGCACTAAATAAATAAACAATTTTAAAATGGTTTATGACATTTGAGTTTCGATCCGTCATCCATTATTAAATATCACGTCAAGGACAGAATATGAAACCAAAACTTTTATATAACCATTACATTTTTTTGAAAAAAACTTCTTTTTTATTTTAACTGTAAAAATATGACAGCCAGTTATATATTTATTCAGGGTAGTGTTGCGTTATATCACATCGAGCTCCTGTCGTCGTAAATTCTTGCTTTCGCTGCAAATCTTAGTTTCCCAGTTTCCTTTAAAATTGACTGTCAGTTAAACTCGGATTTTTTCACACAGAATAAGAGAGCATTTGTCACTAAACTATCTTATAAACAATGATTTATTTAAATAAATATATAAAAATCCATATATACAACGTTCGATTGAAATTGATCTACTCGTTTGGAGTATAAGAGACTCCACGGTCTAGAGACAGGCAAGAAAACATAACAACAAAATATCACTCTTGTGAACTCAAAAGAACCAAACATAATATTTCCACCAAAACTCAAAATTGCTATTATTATACAAAACACAAAAATATCTTCTATACTATATATTTTGCGATAATGTAACAAAGAGAATTAAGAACCGTATAACTGTAATTGTTGTTTTATTTATGATAATAAAATTTACAATAACCAATACAAATCGTAATTTAATAATACCAGAGGACCGATTTTAACAAGTCCATATTTTGTTACACCCTACTTAATATATTCAAGACTACTGAAATAATATCAAATAATCTTTAAAGCCTACGCGAAACAGTGGTGCGGTTATCAGCTATATATCTAAATGATATCCCTCATTACAAGTAAAGTACGGTGACCACCCGGTCGCTCCCGACTGAATAATTAAATAAAAGTGCGCATTAAAATGTATTCAAATATATTTATTCAGATAATCTGCGTTACAAATCGTAAGAACAATGCGCGTAAAGGATATTATATCATGGATATTATTATTATTATTATTATGCTCACTTGTTAAACCGGCTGTAAGTATACGAGTGTCGGGAGGTTGTGATGTTTATACTGCTCATATTTTCTCTACACTATATTTCTACTATGCACTGGGAAGACTGTTTGTTGTTAACCGTTTACTTGAAAAGTTTTGAGTCGGTAGTATATAAATTAAATCCTTGTTTAAATAATATTGTACAGCGACAAATTTTCCCGACTATATGTTGGGGGTGGGGGTGATTATTTGAAATTTAGAAATAAAACTAAGTATTTTAATCATTTCACACTTTTTTTCAATACAAATTTGTAATATACGGAAGAATGTCTCTAAACATTGGACGAATTATTGTAATCGCAAATCGTTGAACCAATGTTATGCAGTTCTTGGCTGTTTATTTACTTTCATGATCTGGTTGGGCACAGCAAAACTCTAGAAAACAAAACGCATAATATATTTATAGGGATATTTGTTTTTATTTTAGTCTGAACCATTGGTTTTCTACTGCTTGGACGACTAATTTTTATAAATAAAATGTTCACAAATTTATTTAGTTATCAGTGTAGTAGTGTTGAAATCCGTCAACGGATGTTTTTACTTTAACTTTATTGTATGCAAAAATTAACAATAAAATGTATAGTTTTTCCCTCAAATTTAACAATAACTGTCCTTAAAATAGTAACAATAATGTTAAAATTCACACCTATAAGTTTTTGGGTCATAAAAATTAAAATTATTGTATTTATATTTTCTTTTCTTTCATCAGTTTTCACTTTGATTTTGGTATTGGTGGTTCTGATGATTTTTAGGATCTTCCTCGTTTTTGGAAAGCCCTCTTTGTTGCATGTTATTTTCTCGTTTTAGAAAGTTCGACAATTACAAAAAGACCTTTAATTTTAACTTATTTAATAATATCCATTTAACAATAACACTATTTTAAAGTTTAGGAGTGTACACTGCAAGGAAAAACCAATTATGGATTTTGTAATTTAAGACTTTTCTTAATTTCTTCAATTTGATTCAATGCTGTATTCTACTTCGTATGGTTCAAAGATGGCACAAAAGGAGTTGATTGTAAAATATATTTTGTGTAGTACTTATTATTCATTGTAAAAATATCTATACGTTTACTAATATTCCTATAGACATTTAATTGGAAGAATATTTATAATAAGAAGAAATGTACATTATTTTCCATAGCCAAAACTATTTTTTTCTGTGATATCCAGTTTCGTATTAAATTATTTTTAAAAATTACTGTTTGATATATTATTTTTCTTCATGAAAATATAATTCCTCAAACAATTATCAACACTGGTTAATTACATATTTAAAAATTCTACTTTTAATGACAATGCTTTAGCGCATTCGGGAGGGGTGGGTTATTAATAACTCGTAAACTGATGAGGAGATGGAGCAGTGGTGATTACTTTTCAAAACAAATTAATCAAAGTGTTTATATTAAAAACACAGTAGTCCAGTGTTTTAATTATGATTAATAAGTTCGGGATTATATTATAATTATGATATTATTAATTATTATATTATGATTATATTTTAAGACATAATTATTAACCAACTCCAGGCTTTTTGTTATATCAGTAATCTGCTCTGATGTTTACCAATTATTTTACGGACGCAGAATGTAAGATGGCGATGAGCCTGAAAAAGCTTATTGCCCTCATTTCACTCACTTAAAGTAATGGACTACTAAATATAAACGACGGAAAATTTACAAATGGTTACGAACTCCATCATAAACAAATATAACAGATAGAATAGAACAGATAAGAAAAGGCCTTTATTCTGAGCGAAGTTAGATACTTACAGTTACAAGGACATGAAGCAAACAAGACCGATTCCCTGCACATTCTTACCAGTTAGTTCAAAATATCTATAATAAATGTTTTACGCAGAAATCCTGATCTTTTGAGAAGTTTATGAGAAAGCTTTATGACTTTAACGTTATTGCTAGAAAAGGACGGTAGCGTGTTCACAGATAACACGACAGTCTACTGTCTAGACATACGTTGATTTTATTTCTATACATAAAACCATATATAACATAATACCATTAAAATAACAACGCTGGTAGTCAACACGGAATGTTTGATTTCTCGCCGCTAAACAGCGTGTCTATGGAATCGTCTAGTAATTAAACTTCTTGGTAATAAGTAATTAAGAAAAATAATAGAACTGTAGGTGCGGTGCTCCTGGACATGTTAGTGTTTTTGTTTGTGATTCTTGTTACTACAGTATAAAACACACGGAATGTAGCTGGTGCTATGGAATCACAGGAGGCGAATTATATCCACTTGTATGTCAACCTCGACCTTGGCGTTAATAACCCATTGTACAAAATACAAAATTAGTTTGCATTCTAAATTTGATTAATATTACTAGACATATTATTGTTGTTATTTTTTAAATTTTTTAGCTTATGTTTTTAATTTTGTTTTAATTCTTGGTAATACAAATTTTAGTTTTAGTCCTAAACAAAATGTTTGGGGAACACTTTATAAAGGTTTTAAAGATATACAATGTAGTATATTATAGGAAGTTGCACTTTCAGATAATATCCTTAAAATAATCCGCCTTCTTGACCTCAAAGGTGCTTCATATATAAAAATGTCCACATCTCGCTTTTCTCCCATTTTTCATTCATCCAGTCCTATTTATCAATATAAATTTTAACTAAGTCATTAGTTATTTAAAACAACCAACATTTAACAAAAAAAAGAAAGATATTAATATGCACGTTTGTTTACTTTATTCTAATTAAAACAAATTTAATTCAATATCTAATTAATTTCTTAAGTTTCAAATTTATTTTATAATGATTATTAGTAATGATAATATGGCTTAAAATTGGACAATTGACTTCATATAAAACTAACACACTTTTCGAGATTATAATTTAAAACTCTCGTTACAATTGTGAAACTAGAACAAAAAAGAGAAAGAAATAGAGAAAAAACACCAACATAACCTAAAAACCTATGTCAATGTTGGAAAATAAAACTAAATATAAACTTATATTTTTTAATTTCCAAACATCGTTCATTATTTTTTATGCACACAAATACGGCAAATGTTCGCTTAAACTATATTAATAACATGCATTTATTTACTCTAAACGAAAGTGTCAATTGATTTTACACAATGCATTACTTTTACATAAACGGGCTCTAAATATATTACCTACTTATATTAGTTCTGAAAACATAAATGTTGATCCTTCATTTAATGTAAGCTTTCGAAGTACTACGATGAAAATAATATATAAATACTGTGCCATAACACATTTTTGACATAATAAGCCTTTTGCAAAGATAAACCGTTTAATACGAGGTAATTTGTTATTGTTACATAACGAAACATGTAACTGAATTGGAGTTTAGTTACTTTGATCCAAATAATGTTAACATCAAGTAATGATTTTCTGAATTGTAGTATTTTAATAAAAAGTAAGATACCTATGGTAAATTATTCTGATTTACCCCTTACTTAGTATTATTAATACGCCTTAATTAGTATGAACCTAAAAAACGCATGGCACAATAGAAAATAAATTTTTATTGCTTGTGTACTACATCGTCACCATAATTACAATGAGAAACTCTTTATAGTTAGTCTAACTGAACTTACCGTATCCAATATTATATCAATAGTTCTGCCGTCTCAATGTTAGTATTATAAAAATGGACTTAAAAAAAAATTACAAAATTCATTTGTCAAAAATTATATATTAGAAGTATAAATATATTATTTTAATAATTAATGAGTCTCAAGTTCTACAAATAGATGTGTTTTAAGGTGAAATGGTATTTATTTATTTTTTGCACTAATATGAATACTTACTATTGTTTATAAAAGTACGATGTTGCAATATTTTTATAAATATATAAAGAGGTACTGACAAAGCTCTATTCCTTTAAGTTGAACGTATCAATAATACTGCTACTTGTTGAAACGATTAAAAAAAAGGTATATAAAGAGAAAAAATTCAAGATTTTTATTGTAAAATAACTTGTTTGTGTTAAAAAAAAATGTTTCTTAAACGGTATATTTACCTTTATCAAATACTGTACAAAATAACCAGAGATATTTAAACACTTTAAATTTATAAATGAATACATTGAACTTTTATCATTTTTTTTCGACGAGATTTTGTTTTATTTTTATAATAATGCGTTCAGTTTTTATTATAAACAAGGAATAAAAATGAAAACAATTAAATGATTTAAAATATTATTTGCTGGCTTCGATTCGAAGTGTTGTTCCTGAATAAATAACAATTCAATTCAGAATAAAAATCGTCGACGGGAGTGTTCTCAGCGCCACCTTAAAAGGCCTAACCTCCGTAAATTTGCATTGGAACAATATGAGTAAAAGGCCAGAAGGTAGATAATTTGAAGATCTATGTACTGTAAATTGTCTGAAATATCAGTTTACTCTTCCACTTTTCATCTTTTCAGAGAAATCAATATCTTAAAAATGAACTATCTTTCATCAATTATTTCTCATAACGTTTTGACACTTTAATATTTTCCTTTTTGAAATAAATGTAGAGTTATTACTTCTATAAACAATATATCCTCTACGCTTTGAGTCGGTTTTAATTTCAATCAATATTTTATAATTATAACATCTTCTAATTGAATTTCCACAATTTTAGCACAATAAATTACCAATAATTAATTTCTATTTTTTAATATTCGACTGCTAAAAATAATATCCCCTACCAATGCGCTATAAATAAATTATTATTAGTCACACTACATTCATTTTGTTTAAATACTTACCAAACTATAATCAACCGCGACTATTTCTCAACCCACAAATCAAAGTTTCACTCCCTCCCTTCACGTATTTTTAATTATTTTATTGCACAATGTCGGACGTAGATGTGCATGCGCTTTACCGGCCAGTGACCTTGTGTAGAGGTCACGCGGGTTGGACACTCGGTAATGGCATGATAAATCAACAGTGCGATATGCGTGCGGTCGGTTAAAACCATTTTTACCAAGCTTTCGATTCTTCCTTCTTGATTATCATTTGCATAGTTGACCCTCTGCCGACCTCTCGACGACCTATGAATATACGACATCCAGAATTATAATACTCTTCGGAGGAAACTATTACGGTTTTATTAAACAGGGGTTCAATTACAATTAGCACTTACGAAACACGTGTATACTCAATTTCATTTAGTTTTATGTACTTTTGGAACGGTGTATATATTTTAATATTGCAAATTGTTTAGAACATTGATGTTGGAAAGAAACATAAAATAGTTTGACGTCGGCTAAGCTGTTGGGCAGAGTAAATAGCGGTGAGGGTGGTAGGCGGCTGTCTAGCCGGGGAAAGGTTTTTATGTCGGGGAATGATGGAGCGGGTTATGTTAGGTGGTTAGAAATGAATATAATAAGGTGAACGGGGGTCAAAATGTGGAAGTCCGGGGACACTGTAAGAGTAAGGGCGAGGTGCTTCAGGTAAGGGGACGGGAGGTCGCCACGTCAGGCAAGGAGCAGGAGCTTGGCCCTTGAAAGGGCCTTGGAGGGTTGAGGTAGGGTGGCCTTGTTGGCCCTGAGAACGACCGTTCTCAGGCTTGGTCGTGTTCCTCAACGCTCTGCTGGCCCTTCGCTGGAGACGGCGTACAGCCCGTCGTTCCTTGTTGCTCCGTCTCCCTGGCATGTAGCACAGGGGTCCGCCGGGTCACTACTACCCTATTAAATTTCCCTGTCGGGAGGCGGTAAGGTAGTAGCTCGCCGGGTTTCCCCTATTTAGCTCTTTCCCTGACGGGAGGCGAGTGGTTGGTGGTAGAGAATGAAATGAATAATCCCAGAAGTACTTTCAAGATAGATTGCTGCTCTGTGGGTTTCCCTGCACTGCTGGTGTGGTAGAAGAAGTGTTTCTGGACGTCTCTAGGAGGAGAGTCAGAAGAGTGGTGTTGTCTAGTCTCCTAAGAGAGCTAGAAGAAGAGTGTCTGGTCACGTCTCTCGGTGAGAGACGGAAGATGAAGTGTGTGTTGGTTAGGAAAACGTCTGGTTTTATACGTTTTCCTACAGTCGAACAATGGAGAAGCCATTGTGCGACTTTCACTATTCTGCGATCCAATCACAGGCCGGCTAGAGGCGTGGGTGGCTTAGCGTGCTGTGATTGGGTCGGAGAATCTGAAGTTTGTGTGTTCGGCGAGAGACCGTCCGCGGCCTCTCGCGAGTTGAGTCTGGACCAATCACGAGCTGCCCTTTACTGTTCGACAGTAAGGGAGAGGTAGGTGTTTGTTTGGCCCAGAGTTTCCGGCACAGAGGTCCGGGAGAAGTTCGGGGAAGTGTTCTCAGTGTTTGGTGTGACCAAACGCTGAGAAATGTTGGATTGAGTGAGTCGGGTAAATTAGTTCCAATGTAAAGGGCGATGGCAAGTCCCCCCTCACTTGTGGAACTGATTTACCCTAGAGAGTTGTTCCGATGTTGTGAGAGTTTAGATGGATGTGTGTGTAGTATACCAGCAGAGAAAGGTTACCCAAAGAAACATCAAAAATGGTTTTTTTATTGGTCTTTTAACTATCACTAACGATACAGTTGTTTAATACATTTTCTAAACATAAAAACATAGTAAGTTAATTTATTTTTTTGTACATTGAACTGAATCTACCTTCAAGGTAGGGAACAGAGAAGTAGAAGTTACACAAAGCAAAATCTTAAAACTAACAATTTGATGTCAACCTATATTATATCCACCTTCAAGGTAAGGATAAAAAAAAAACGAAAAAATTATTTGAGAGTCTTACAGAGAGAAAAACATAGAAAAAGAATACAAGACAATTTAATATTTAGTTAATTACACAAATGTCCCTACTTTCAAAGTAGGGATTGAATAGTTTATACACTTGGGGAAATATAGTCTTTTGGCCCTTAGGCAGTGTTCATGGGAGGAATAACATACATATATTATTTTATTTTGTTACAGAAAACACAAGGAGTTAACACATGATATTTAATACAGACAAGTAAGTGGTGAGACAAGGACATAATTACAACAATGAAACAAACAGAAATAATTACAAGACATGAAATAATTACATGACATGAAATACAGAAATAATTACGAGACATGAAATAAATTGTTTTTGGGCCCTTAGGCATTGTTTATATGGGAGGAGAAGATATATTGAAAGTGTCTGATCACAAAGTCTAAATTTTTGGGCGGGTAAAACAAAAATCACTACACTCACTTTAGTCTGGGTGGTTTTCCGGGGCGGGCTTGGGTGCTGGTTTCCTTCGGTTGGTCCGACAACGTGTGAGGCTCCGCTTGGTTGATGACTGGCTCTCCGGCTTCCTGTTGGTCCTCCTTTACAGTAGGGGGCAGTAGGCGTTCTGAGTGGCCAGCTTCTTCCGGGGTCGTTTCCTCTTGTGGTTGCCGGGACAGGGCGTCGGGTAGCTCGTTGGTGCGGCCTGGGCAGTGCTCTATAGTGAAAGAATATTCTTGCAGAAGTAGCGCCCATCTGGTGAGTTTTGACCTATGGTCTTGCATTTGATGTAGCCATGTCAGGCTTTTATTGTCCGTCCGGAGCACGAAGGTCCTATCTTCGAGGTAGGGTCTGTATCGTTTGATAGCCCACACAACAGCGAGACACTCCTGCTCGTTGCTGTGGTAGCGTTGCTCCGTCGGAGTAAACTTGGCACTGGCATAGCTGATGATGCGGCGTTCCTTCTGCGGTGTCTCTTGGTAGAGCACTGCGCCCATTCCTATTTTGCTGGCGTCCGTCTGTAGGATGAAGGGCAGGTTGTCGGCAGGGCGGTGGAGAAGCAGGGGTTGCCTCAGGACTTCTTTTGTTTGAGCGAAGGCAGTGTCGGCGGCTGGTGTCCATTTGAAGGGCTTCTTGGAGGCGATAGTGTCTGTTATGGGTGCAATGGTCTCCGCGAAGTTTGGCACGTATTCTCGGAGCCAGTTGCAAATACCCACGAACTGTCGGGCCTCCTTCCGCGTCTTCGGTGGGGCTGCCTCTTGTATTGCTGCGATGTGGTGGTCCTGAGTTTGGTTCCCGTGGCTGGTGATGGTGTGACCGAGGTAGTCCAAGTTCGCCTTCCCGAAGCGGCATTTCTCCAAGTGACAGGTAAGTCCTTGGCGCTCTAGTTCCTCAAGCACCCGGTCAACGTGGTGGCGGTGGCTGTCCCAGTCCTTGGAGAATACGATTATGTCGTCCAGGTAGGCGATGCAGGCGTCTCGGTCGCAGTGTGGTAATACCTTCTCCGTCATGAGGCGTTGGAACGTGCTGGGGGCGTTTTTCAGCCCGAAGGGCATGACGGAGAACTGGTAGTGGCGTCCCTCCGGGGTGGTGAAGGCGGTGTAGGGTTTGGAGCTCGGGTCCATGGGGATCTGCCAATAGCCGCTCTTGAGGTCCAGCGTCGTGAAGATCTTGGCGCCACCGATGTCCTTTAAGGCCTGGTGGATGACAGGGAGGTTCTGTGGGGCGTCGATCGTCCGCTCGTTTAGTCGCCGGTAGTCGACGCAGAATCGAGGCTGGCCATCTTTCTTCCTGACGATCACGATCGGGGAGCTGTAAGGCGATGTGGACGGCTCGATGATCCCTGCGGCGAGCATCTCCTGGATCTGGTCGGAGATCACCTGTCGTTTCTGCGGGGAACATCGGTAGGGCGTCTGGCGGATCGGCGTGTTGTCTTTCAGCTGGATCTCGTGGCGGAGGCTGTTGGTTTTCCCCAGGGGTCCGTTGGTGTGGAAGGCGGAGGCGTGGTGTTGCAGCATGGCGAAGAACTGGTCTTGTTGAGGCTTGGGCAGTCCGTGGTCGATCTCTCCTACTTCGATGGCGGGCGCTGTCCTTTCTTGGGGCGTGGTGGTCGTCCATTGTAGATCGTGTCGATCCTGCAGACCGAAGGTCAAGGTCCCTGCGTGGAAGTCGCAGACAGCGCGTTGTTCCTTCAGCCATGGATATCCGAGGAGGGCAGGTTCCTGTAGTTTGTCAGCGACCAAGAAGTTGACTGGCGTCGGTTGTCCTTGAACGCTGATGTCCATGCAGATCTCTCCTCGGATGTGTAGGTGGGCGTCTCGGTCGGCGAGTTGGGCGGTGGCTGGAGCTGCTTGCAGGCGGGCGTCGGGGCTCAGTTGATCGGTCCTCAGGAAATTGCGGCTGGCTGCGGAGTCCACGAGGGCGAGGATGGTTCTCGAGCCTATCTGGAGGTGGATCCGAGGCAGTTGATTCCCTGGGGCAGCGTTGCAGGTGGCGCCATCTCTTAGTGCTGGGCAGGTTTCGGCGCGCTCCCTGTCCCTCTCCAGTTTTCCGCCGTTTCGTTTTGCCTTTTCTTGAGTACCGGGCACTCCCGGTGAAAGTGATAGTCCGGGCAGTACCGGCACTTAGGGTCTCTTGCAGGTGGTGCTGGTGGTCTGGCTGCAGCTGGCTGGGCGGCTGGGCGGTACTTCTCTTCCCGAGCTGGTCTGGTGGTGGTGGTCCGGTTCTCCTCGGCGAGGTCCCTTTCCACGGCGCGTGATTGGTCCATCAGCTCCTGCGTTGTTGTTAGGTTGCTCCCTCTTAGCCTAGACCTTAGGCCGGGAAGGAGTAGCTCCAAGAAGGTCTGGAGTCTCGTCATCTCCGAAGATTGTGGTTGGAGGCGTCGCATCAGTCGTGTCTTGCGGAGGAGGAAGGAGTCCACAGGCTCGCCGGAGTTCTGTTTTCTTCCGTAGAGCTCTGCCTGAAGCTCGGCTACGACGGCTGGGGAGTTGAAACGGGCCCGAAGTCTTTCCGCGAATTCCTCCCAGCTGAGTCCGTGGTCGCTGTAGAGGCGATGCCACTTCTCGGCGACTCCTCTTAGTTGTGCCGCAGTTGTCTTGGCCCATTGTGTCCTTGGGGTTTTCCTTTGGGTCAGGATTTCCTCCACCTGTCTAAGGAAGTCTTCCGGGTCTTCGGCTCCATCTCCCGTGAAGTCCGGTAGAGGTGTAGTAGTTGAATTTTGCGCCAGCATCTGCAAATAAGTGTAAAACAAATCTGGTGTGGTGGGGGGTAATGGGGCTGAGGTTGTCGATTGGGATACAGAGGGCGGGTTTGTTGAAGGAAGGATGGTATCGGCGCAGGGTTGGCAGGTGAAGGTTGCCGAAGGTATCTCGACTTCCGGCCATCCGATGCAGCTGTGGTGCTGGTACTGTAGACATCGGCAGCAGGCAGCGTAGAGATCGCTCTGGCTGTGGCAGTCCTCTTTTGCGCATGTCCTCCCCTGCGACCTGAGTGTTGGTGCCATCTCTGTAGGTGTTGTCGTCTGGTCTTGGGCGCCACTGGGTTTTGCACTCCCAGAAGTGGATGATGCTGGTGCTGGTGTTGGTGTTGGTGTTGGTGTTGGTGTTGGGTCGTGGGTGGTGTTCTCTCTCCAGAGATCCTCGGTCCGGTCGTGGATCGAGTTGCCCCACGTTGGGCGCCAAATGACGTCGGCTAAGCTGTTGGGCAGAGTAAATAGCGGTGAGGGTGGTAGGCGGCTGTCTAGCCGGGGAAAGGTTTTTATGTCGGGGAATGATGGAGCGGGTTATGTTAGGTGGTTAGAAATGAATATAATAAGGTGAACGGGGGTCAAAATGTGGAAGTCCGGGGACACTGTAAGAGTAAGGGCGAGGTGCTTCAGGTAAGGGGACGGGAGGTCGCCACGTCAGGCAAGGAGCAGGAGCTTGGCCCTTGAAAGGGCCTTGGAGGGTTGAGGTAGGGTGGCCTTGTTGGCCCTGAGAACGACCGTTCTCAGGCTTGGTCGTGTTCCTCAACGCTCTGCTGGCCCTTCGCTGGAGACGGCGTACAGCCCGTCGTTCCTTGTTGCTCCGTCTCCCTGGCATGTAGCACAGGGGTCCGCCGGGTCACTACTACCCTATTAAATTTCCCTGTCGGGAGGCGGTAAGGTAGTAGCTCGCCGGGTTTCCCCTATTTAGCTCTTTCCCTGACGGGAGGCGAGTGGTTGGTGGTAGAGAATGAAATGAATAATCCCAGAAGTACTTTCAAGATAGATTGCTGCTCTGTGGGTTTCCCTGCACTGCTGGTGTGGTAGAAGAAGTGTTTCTGGACGTCTCTAGGAGGAGAGTCAGAAGAGTGGTGTTGTCTAGTCTCCTAAGAGAGCTAGAAGAAGAGTGTCTGGTCACGTCTCTCGGTGAGAGACGGAAGATGAAGTGTGTGTTGGTTAGGAAAACGTCTGGTTTTATACGTTTTCCTACAGTCGAACAATGGAGAAGCCATTGTGCGACTTTCACTATTCTGCGATCCAATCACAGGCCGGCTAGAGGCGTGGGTGGCTTAGCGTGCTGTGATTGGGTCGGAGAATCTGAAGTTTGTGTGTTCGGCGAGAGACCGTCCGCGGCCTCTCGCGAGTTGAGTCTGGACCAATCACGAGCTGCCCTTTACTGTTCGACAGTAAGGGAGAGGTAGGTGTTTGTTTGGCCCAGAGTTTCCGGCACAGAGGTCCGGGAGAAGTTCGGGGAAGTGTTCTCAGTGTTTGGTGTGACCAAACGCTGAGAAATGTTGGATTGAGTGAGTCGGGTAAATTAGTTCCAATGTAAAGGGCGATGGCAAGTTTAGTAACAAAAAGGTAAACATGAGTACGTTCTGGAATAATTTAATATTGTTAAAATTAGGTTTTACCATATACAAAGGACTTATCGTGTTTGTTTCATAGGTACAGATGGAATATTTATAAGCATTGTGTTCTTCAAAAAGCTTATACCTTAAGTATCATCACATGATAGAAAAAACACGAACACAGATCTCACAAAAATTGCATTTACTTAATCAAACGCATTTCAACGACAAAGTCGCCATCCTAAGTGATACATGAGCTTCAATACCATAACTATATCTAAACTAAAGAAACGTCATGTCTCTTTAGTGTTGATAAATACGGGGGTTGGCGCAGTTATAGTATAGTTTAGTATAGTTATAGTTATAGTTTAGTTATTGTAGCTCATGTATCACTGAGGATGGCGACTTGTCGTTGAAACGCGTTTGATTAAGTAAACGTAATTTTTTGAGATCTTGTGTTCGAGTTTTATATCTAATATTACCTCGCAACGCAAACTCAATATTCATTCATATCATCTCATGGTTTAATTGTATTTTATGAGAATTTTTTGAAGGAATTATTGATGTGTAAATTTCTTTAAGTAATCTTTTTGAATCATTAGAATTTTTTTAATATAAAGTACGCTATTTGATATAAAATTTAAATCTTACTGGATTAAATGAATAACTTACATAATTAACAATAAAATCATTTAAAAATAGACTTTTTAATTATGCCATTAATTTTGATTTCGTAGAACATGGAATTGGTAAATGGTGTCATAGTTACACTACCAATGTTTCCTTCTACATTAGGAAATAAAAAGAACAAATATCTTCACCAAATCTTCCTATGGAATTTCGAACTGTATTAGATTCAGGATGACCATCCATACCAGTTACACAGCTCCAAAAAACCTCCCGATCCAATGTGCTAGAACACTTCTAATATAATTTACTTATTGTCTCATTTTCTCTACATCTATGGCATTCTTCTTGCCTATTATACTAAAAGAAGTCTGCAAGGAACACCTAACAAACTAATCACCATCCGTAGGTTCCCCTGTCCAACATGGTGAGTGCCTCTTTTCTAACCTCATAGAGAAGCCTTTTACCTGTCTTTGTCTATACGTGTTTATTTCGTCAATCTTGACACCTTCGCCTCGCGTTGTCTCCTGCACATAACCCCTAATATAATCAGCACTCACTATTAATCAAGGGGACATATCTTAGATATGTATAGTGCTAACCATAGTTGACGCTACAATTTTAAGGCCGCCTGTCTATCAGAGTACATAGCCACCTCACTAAGTACCCTTACGCCAATTTCATTTTGCATTAAACCTTCTGATTGATTGAATCACTGATTGAAGACAGTAGAGTGTCATTTTCGCTATTTTGTTGAATTGCTATTAAATTTATTTGCTTGATAAAATATTAAATTAAATTTATGATAAAAAGCTGAGTGCATAATAATAATCATAGCAATAATAATCCAAGTCTATATTCGTATCAGTATATAGCTACTACAGTAGGCCTAAATAACTGCATCCCGTTAAATTGATGTGTTTATAAATCATAACTATCAACATAATAAATAAAAAATAAGTCATAAACATTTTTGTTAGTGTGATCAATATAATCTAAATGTATAAATCCACTTACTGTGTTTCTCGAAGTCATGTTTACTAAATACCGTCATATCGTTTATTTAGGTTAAAGACATTTGTGATAACATACTGGGGATATGCAAAACTTTTAGTAGTTTTACTACTGTTGAATGTAATGTCGTGATCTTCAGATTATTACTTTGTTCATTTTTAAGTGTATATATATTATTAATTTCAAATATCATTGTTAATTTACCTTAGATTTAAATAGGAAGGACAATTGACTATATTGAGCGCATACTTTACAAAGTTGTTTTCGAAATGCGGTCAGTCCCATTCGCTGTCTAAACATAAATTTGTATTCGATAGCTGAAAATTTGGTATTTTTTGTGTACTGTGCTTTTTATGTAGATTTTATTTATCTATTTAAATTCTCATTTATAATATTTTTAACTACATACATTTTATTCTTTGTAGCATTACATAAATTGACTGAATGATTCATGAATTAAAAATACAAAGCTCTAATAGTCATACACCTCTTCTAAAATGATTAGATTATACGGGCGGGCCATAAATCATATGTTTATGCAACAGTGGTACAATTAGTTAAACTACTGCAGCTAATTTTCTACAGTTTTACTCTACAGCATTAATTTGTTTAAAGAATAAATGAGTATTTATACTCAAGGGTTATTGGAAATGTTATGATAGTTACAAAACGTAATTATATATGTACGGAGCGCTTTCCTGAAAGTATACTACTATTATGGAATTATTACTATTGTTATTATTTACACTGTTAATAATAGGTTTGAGTAAACTGGATCAGTACCGACATTCCTTGATCCTGCTTTGGCTTGAAAATGCAAGAGGTTATTTTGAAAGTTTAGTATATTAGTCTATAACATACTGTGCATATTTGTTTTGCATAAATTACAATGTATGTATCCTTGTCTTTGTATATAAACTTGTTACTGACAATTTGGATATTTTTCAACTTACGGTTCAATAGGTGTAAATTCTTAAAAAAAAAAAAAAAAAAAAAAAAAAAACAGGTGTTCCTTATAAACAGTCCCTGCACTAATACGTTGACATTCAACATATTATTTGAACATCTGATGTCTGCACGTAATGGTTCCAATAAAAAATCTCTAAGTTACGAAAACACTTTTATATGGGAAGAGAAAATTAAAATGTTAGATCCTGAGCTGTCAAGATACGAGTAATTATTTATCGGACAGTTTACGATGCATGACAATAGCTTCCTGCCAATAGAAAGGTAAGGAGGATTTTTAGATAAGATAAAAGCCAGATCACTCACTGATATGAATTTAAAGAATAGAGACTGCTTCACAAAGCATGGATATGTACTATGATAACAATTATAAAAATTTGTGGTTTTAAATTTCTAATATGAATGTGTGTTAGAAAGTAAAATCCCTGTTCCATACAACATATTAACTTTGTTTACAATTCATTCTGAACAAAATATGAGTCGTTAAAAGAACCTTACTTTTAGATTTACACCCAGCATTAATCAAAAAGTCAGGTGTAATCAAACACAATTTAACAGCTATTAAAATAAATATGAAAGTTGAAGGTGTTTATTTAATACCCAAATAGAAACCGTACGAAACCTAACCTATAAAAAGCGATTCCACCTTTCTAGACTACTACCACAAAAAGAAAGATTAATAATCTTGATTCTGTCCTTTAAGCGTTATTTTACAACAGTGTTCTAAAAGTTTTACACTTCAAACATTTTCTGTTTTAAAATGCCGCTGACGAGGTCGCTTTGGGTTTATGGTGACACGTACAAATATCTGATTTGCGTGGCACAAGCTCTGGTCTCGGGTCGGGGAGGACAGGCCCATCAAACATGTGGACACGTGCATTAGTCAGTCCAACAGCTAGAGTCACCCAATTTTAACTTGTTTGTTTACAATATGTTAAACATCCCAAACGTGTGTCAAGAATTTTTATTGTTTTTCATTCGAGATTTGCTATCTTTGTGGCGTGAGATATAGAACACTATCTGGAAAAAAAAGACGAAAACAATAGGTTAGCGGGTAAACTTTATTTTCTGTAAAAATAATCAAATTATTCCTTAAAAAGTTTAGCATATTTTAGGTTGTGGCTCTTGAATAACGAATGACTTTTTAATGATAATCAACAATTCAAAAACAAACCACCAAGTTTTCATCTTATGCCTATCTAAGATCATTTCCTAGCCCACTTTATAAATAATGTCCTGCCTACCTTATAATGTTTCCCCGGCCTAAAGGAATGGCGGAATTTCAATCCGTTTTAAATAATCGCTTCCGTTTATCCGTTGTGCATTTTCAATCACAATCTATAAGTGTTATTTCAACAACAACAGTTCTACCAAAGTATTAATAAGATGAGTCCTAGGCTACACATTTGTTTTTCATTTATAAAAAGTACAAAAACTGTGACGGTTGTTACCTAACTTTTTAATACAATTGAATATTTAGTTATCACTAAAACCAAGATCAAATTTTAACTATAAATTTGATTTATTGCATATGTTTAAAAAGAGCTTTGTAATCAGCTACCGAACTCGACCTTCAGTTTTTACAGAGTTTTAAAGTTACATGTGTTGAAACAAAAGTAATTTTGGATTATATCGGTCTGTTTGTCGATTGTTATATTGTTCTACTGCACTAAGGTGTTCACTGATTTATATCTCACGCGACAATAAACAACTGATTTTATCAGCCACAACTCAAATGGTTAGTGGTAACAATTTATCTTACATATTATGCACCAAAATCAGTTTTCTAAATATCTTTGTGATATCACTTGCAAAAACTTGCCGCAGTGATGTGAGAAGAAGATAAGGAGGCCCATCCCACGGAACCAAAAACAGAACGCCTTTAAAACTACCTTATTTCCACATTTGTTAGCAGATATAAAATACACAGTTTACATGTAAAAATTATCAAAACTACCCTAATAAGACGTATTTTAGGTAGCTTTATACAACTGGCCTGCAACTATTTAAACTGGTTGCTGGTAACTGGTATTTAAACTGGTTGCAACTAAAATATTCAGATAGAGTTTTCCATTAATGCGTACAAATTAAGATTGTGAAGAAATTTTGCAAGTTTTTTGAGAGGAAATATTCAAATTGAAAAAAAAAAAAAAAAAAAAAAAAAAAAAACTAATAAAAACGTATTATTAATGATAACAGATTACAAATGAAAATGTTTATCTTCAAAATTATGAAACAGATATTTATGTTTAAGTCCTTTTTTAAAATAACTATATGATAACGAATAATATGAATACTATTGTGGCATTCACCAATTTTTAGTTCATGGAGATAAAAATTCGAGGTAGTGTTATAGCTAATATTTTTTTATTGTGAGAGTTTATTGTTTGTCTTCGGTTATGAATCTGATAATTCTCTGTAAAATCTATTTAATGTAAGTAATGTTTTCTAAGATATTGGATTAATTGGAGGGACGAGGATTGGATGACAAATACTTCAGTTAATCTTGATAGATATATTTATAAAAAATCGTTAAAATTATTATTACAATTTTGATTTTGTTTTAGTTTTGTGTTAAGATTAACTACAATTTTAACAGTAAATTATCCCTGAAATAGATTTTATCAATTTGATTTAACACTTTCATTAATGTTTATTAAAATGTTGATTATTAGAACATTAACGAAACGAGTAAGCGGAAATCTTCACAAAATTGAGGTTCGATTCATACCCGTTGAAAAGAGAAACAAAGTGCGGTCTCGTATTTTAGAATATCTTGAAAATTATTTTATAAAATTTTGCTGCAATATAAACAATGTTTAAATGAACAAACGTGTAATTTATTGTTCGTAAATGTTGTGTGAGAAAGTCTGTGAAAATATGTATTGTTCCTCAGGAACGGCCAGCCACGGTTTACATTTCACAACCAATTTTATTTTATATATTTTCAGATGGTGACCAATAAGTTTTGTTTTAATCTTTAATAAACTACAAGTTATTTTACTAAAGAATTTTTAATAAAATCATTATAACTTATAAAAAAATGGAAAAAAAAGAACGTAATTCTGTGTTTTGGCCAAATGCAGCTAACATCAAAGTTTTAAATAAATAAAAAAAGTAGAAACATGGCCCTAAAATAAATTTTATCGAAATGTGTCCAGTCATTATGCTGTAGAACACTGAAAATACGACAGATGACAGTCAACCAATGAAAGTTGGCAAATAGTATTCGCTCAGATTACCACAAGATGGAATATGTCAACATCGATTTTTATTACCATTCACATGACTTTTCCTGCACTTGCTAAATCTGTAGAAGTAAAAAATAAATAAAGTATCTTAATTTGTGAAAAACCTTGAGTACTAATTTTTAATTCATTTAATGTTAGAATAAAACAGATCTTTGTAAAAAAAGATTTTCAATCAACACATTGATGTAAATAATATTTACGTCTTACCGGTCATATAGGGTGAATAAAACAAAATCAATCTATGTTCTACAGATGTCTAAATTTATTTTGTTACCAAATTGTCTGTAAAAAAATGTTCCTAAATTGATCTCCTTTTCTAAAAATCATTCAAGAAGAAACTTTCCCTTAAAGTACTCACTTAACAGCCGAGTTATCCATAATAGGATTACAAAGTTTATAAATCACTGTTCATGATATCATTAAACATTAAACAAGCGTATTACATGCAACTGTTATACTCTCACTGTTGTATGCCTTCTATATAAGGAATATCTCATGAAGGTACACTAAGTCACAGCCGACATAATTCTATACACACGATCTGCTAACTACTTTCTGATTAAGTCATCAACACAGTAATCTCGCGGCAACTAGTAGTAGTTAGCATTTCATAATGTAATGGAGGATTTCATAAAGTGTTAAAGAGCAGAAAAAATAGAATGTTTTTGTCTTACAAGTATTGTAGTAATATAAGTATATAGAGAGAGTATTTGCTTCTCTTCGGATCGTCATTTGTTCATTTCAATACCTCGCAATAAATCAAAGAAAATCTGAAAAGTAAGTGGTCTCACTATCCGAATACTCACAATTTGTTTGTTCATTTTTTGAATCATATGATTTAATTATCCTCTCTACAAAATGAAAGTTATCCATGCATCCGCCTTTAATTTATACTTTACTTACAAAATATAAATAACAGCTGAAATAATCATTGTACAAAATCATGATTTATAGAATACAGACACATTTTAAGTAGTCTATAATAATTAATTATTTTATGAATACAAGGAAAACCAGTATTTTTATCTCCTTAATGGAGTCCTCGGAAAGCAATGTCATAGATGAGGTAAGCAATAACAAATAATTGATAATAATTAAAAACTACTAATTGTTATTAATTTTTTTTAAATTTCTTATATATACGTAGTCATGTAATTGGTCAAAAAATCTACGCCTAGTTTTTTGCGAAGTTATTAGTTTCAATTCAACTGAATATAGAAAAAAAATATATCTCAGTCATTTGATATAAATTATTATGTATAAAAATACAATTATTCTTAATGGAATAAAATTCAGTATATGGGCATATTTTGGCCAATATTACTTTTCCAAAAGGTCTGCATACACCAAAATATGGGAATAGCTGTCATATAAAAAGATAGTATGTCATCGAACTTGGCTCTAACAATTTTAATCAAATTTTGCTAAAGTTTAACTTTTAAGAAAACAAATAACACTTATTAGTCTCCGTTTCTCTGAAATAACCAGTTTATGAGTTATCAGTGAAAAACCAACAAGACAGTCTTACTACAATTTCTCTTGAAAGATTGGGTTCAAATTTTATTTAAATACGAAAATTAATTGCCCTTGCCCGAAAATCATATTAAAAAAATAATTGCATTTAAGGATTAAGTGGAAAAGAAGGTAAAAAAAATAAACCTTGACCTCTCGATATTATTCAAATACAATTTACGCCGAAAACGAGTTTATAGCACAAGCAAAGCAAGTATAAGCCCTAGTTTTAAAATAGACATATTTTTTAATGATTGCGTCAATGGTTCAATTTAACTTTTTCAACTAATAAACTGATATTTTTTGTAACGGTTATTTTATGTTAATTTATGATTTGGTTTTTTGAGATGGATGAGTTTAAAAATTAACGCAATGTATTTGCTCCATTTATTATTATTTATGTTTTTCCTTCCATACTAATTCTTTGTGAATAATATGCTACATAGTAGAAACTTGTAAATAGTTTCACTATATCACCCGAAGTTTTCAGAAAATAGCGTTTTGCCTTCAGCTATATCCTGCAAAGTCCAGTCCGCTACTTTCATTCATGAGATGCTATTTTTCCAAGTCAACTTTGCTACACCGCTTTCCTTATAAAATTATTATTAAGTTTTACAATATGTGATCGATTTACTTGGAATTTAAAAAAATACTTTGAAAAAATATATTTAAAAAACTCATAAATATTTCAAGAATTTATAATTTTGTTTTTAAGGTATCTTAATTATGCTACTTAACGTTAGCTACAAAAATAACTGCTTTAAACTTATCTGAACATATATCAAATGCCAATGTATCTTTTATTTACAACTTATAGAATATTAAAAACTCTGTAGTACACAACCCATAAAGGGACTAATGACTTTCAGACGGGTAAAATAATGAGATCATCCTGCTGTAAACTCCTATCTTACATTTCGATGACAATTTCCATACTAATACATTGTCTGAAATCTTATACATCATTAACAGTCTTCACGAGGAACGAACCTCGCACACACCAATTCCGAGTATACACAATAATTATCAATGTATTTTAAGCGTATCGAAATACAATGAAGGAGAAGAATATATTTTGTTAATAATTAAATGAAATATTACGACATTGCTATTAAATATTTTAAAGCATCGTCGTAATCGTGGCAGTAATATATTTTCTTGAAGTGCCCAATGTCCAACATTTGTATTTGTATTCATTTTATCGTGAAGAAATGGGTTAGTTTTTATAATACTGGATATAACGATTCTTCCTAATGTTTGTTCATGTTGTTTTTTATATTGTGATATTAAATAAAAATTTCAAATATCAATTTAAATTTGGGAAGAAACTAAAAATATCTATTGATTTAAAAATAAATCAACAGGTATCCTAAAAATAAGACCCGCTAACAGCGTTAACATCAATTTTTTGTTAGTTAAAAAAAATCTTACTGCGAGACGAGTACAAAGACATACTACACACTATGTGTATGTGTGTTACTACAATTTTTTATCTCTTTATTTCTTGAATAATTATTAAAAAGAAATATATTTTAAAATTTTTAGTATGAAATCAATCCAGTGTTCAACAAGGTGAATAGAAATAGAAACATTTTTTTGGGTAACACTTTGGTACAAAGACATTAAGTTTAGATTGTTTTTTGAGTTTAGTAGTCTTACTTTTACAAAATCGGTCGAAGAAAATGAGTTAATGATGGTCTCCATGTATAAAGCACGCAGATAGATATTTACATCACGTTCATACACAAGCCGTACTTTAAGCCAATAAACCAGGTTAATTTACAAGTTTTACTGTAATTAAATAAGATTTTACCTTGCAGCAAATATTGTTTTCAACAATGTAGTATAACATTCGTTAAAAATTATTCTTATCAAATAAATTATCAAATCTAATCAAAATCTTATTTTCTTATTACATTCATATAATTTTCCTTGTTTGTTTACTCTGTCCAAAATAAGAAGTCCACATTCCTCCAAAAGTCGACATTCCTACACGGACGATCCTTTCTCTTTCGTTTACCTAAAGTGTCCTAATCTTCTTACTACCGTTATACAAAGACTACGATTTCATCTTCGCCACTTCCATTTAATAAGTTACCTCATAGAATTCAAAGAAATGTAATTTAAAACTCAATATAAAGTTTGTTTAGTTGCAAAGCAAACTGCAGTTTCCGAACTGTTGTTCTATAACAAAATTAATTTCGTGCTCCTTCAAAGGCATTGGATATTTATTAAAACCGTATTTTGTTTCTCCTCTGGTGAAGCCTTTCTTCAGCTTTTCAAATCTTGTAAGAGAGCATTGAAACGATGGTCTCCATGATAGTCATATGAATTAGTAGTTAATTAGTGTTAGCAACGTTTTTTTTAAATTAAATAGTTTTTAACTTGTAGATAACGATGAAATCGGTAAAATCCAATATTAAAAATGTTTGTATTATTTGAGCTTAATTGACTAAAAATAAACTTAAAATCATTTATATTTACTTTCTTTAATAAGAGATTTAACAATTTTAATAATTTTTAAAATAAAGTACAATTTCATTATATTAAACAAAACAAATCTCCTCTGCTTATCCCTAAATAAAAAAAGACCAAAGTAAGAAGTACGTTTGTTGTTCTTTGTATATCCACTCAGTTACCAAACAAGATTGTTATATGCAACTTTCACACCTTAAGGAACAAGAGAAAACCTTTACCGAATAACAGCCATTTTGAAATCTCCATAATAACTGTTTTAGGTTTTAAAATTAGTTATCGGATGTAGTTTTAATATAAGTATATATTAAGCTATGATATAATGTTGTTCGACTGGACATTATCCTCAAAACGTTATTTTATTTTTTTTTGAATCTTACAGACGGAAATTTACACATGGTTCGTATAAACCAGCCTTTACTAAAAGTGAACAAAATAACTAAACATGAAATCTTTAGAGCATTTAATAACTCATAGTAAACAGCAATTTATGTCAAATTACTCTAATAGGAATACATCAGTGGAGATAATGTCGAGTTTCAACGTTTCCATGAAGGTATTTCCTAAAACAATAGGAATAGATTAAATATATTAGTAATAATATATCTGCAGAAATTGTTAGACTCTGCAAAAGTTATTAATAATTATTCGTTTCATCCAATCATAAATTGGTTAAGATTGTATAATTCATTTAATGTATACAGATTAAAATTGTATGTAGAATATTATATGCAAACCTCAAATAAACAAATTCTTATTAAAATAACAGTAAGTAATAACTGTATAAATTCCAGATTTACAAAAAGTAGAGAGACGGAAATTCTTGGAATTTGCATAGTCTAGATACCTTCGATTTTATATGTGTAAATGTGTGTTCGGACGGGAATACATTGTATTGGTGAATAAAACATGAAATTCCATCGGATTGGGTCAAAGTTGAAATACCAAACAGAGCGGAGAAAGTTGTTGACGCCTGTGAAACTCCCACTTTATATTGGCTGTCGTCCGTTAATACAAATTATTATTATTTGTTTTTAGTTGCTTTCTTGTAAAACATTGATCATATTATTTGTAATAATCAATAATATTTTTATTTTTGGAAACTTTTTTTAAACACCATAGGAGGTGAAGAATTAATGTTGACAAATAGATTTTGAGATAATGGTATTTAGTCCATTTCGTTGTAGTAGATAAAAAAATCAATATTGCGTTACTATACTGTATATCAATCTACATCCTTTCTTGTACTGTAGTTTCTCTATAAAGGTTTATCTAATTAATGTGAAACTTTATATATCATTATATTTTTATAACACATTTCTTATAGCAATAGCGTTTCTGTAGTATATTATAATATTTTTGTTTAACGGCTCCAACATCTTTAATTATATTTAAAAAAAGGCAATAGGGACGTTTAACGATCGATTAACTGTATGAAACTTATATTTCTTGAAATATTGAAATGTAAAGCAGTTTTGTGACAACAAAAATTACAGTGACATAATGTTATTTACAACCTATTAAAAATAGCCTTAAATTCCTGATTAGTATATAAAGAAATTCCTTTATATTATGTCCAAGCTCTGAGTTTTATTTTTTTAAATCAGTTACACGCGGAAACTTCAATAAACAAATGAATTAAAACATATAATTAATGGTGCACTATTTTGTTTCATTCGGTGATAGGCCTATACAATATTCTTTATACAACTTGTGTTATATAAGAAGAGAGACCGAGTTTATGCTCAAATATAATTGATTCTTTACCTTTACAAACGTTCATCTGCTTGATCTACTTCAATCACTTTTTTACTAATAAGTGACAACAAGATTCGAAATTTATTTTAAACCTAGCAACCAGCGACAGGGAAGTAAATATGAGTTTCATTAACAACTTTATTTATTTATTTCTATTCTAGCGTTGAAATTACCAATACACGTAACTAACCAACCGGTTGACCATATTTTGTCTAAATGTGTAAGTAATATTTTATTAAGGTTATGTTTACACTATTTCACAATACAGGATGTTAGACATAGAGTGGGTGAGTCAGTTAAAACACCCTAGATCAATGAATGGGGAAATAATTGCATACAGTTTTACTCCGTCCTTTATTGACGAATTTGCACCAAGCAACTCTGCTCCAGTTATAAACGAAATCAACTTTTTGCTGTTAAATAAAAATATAGAAAAAAATCGTAGTGTTTAAAATGGTTCCATACTATACTTCACTGAAAAACGACGATTAACCATTTATTTTTAATTTCAAGGATACATATTTTTATGAAAATCAAGGATAATACGTTACTGACGATGATAAAAACTTAGTTTTTAGTTTTTCTATATTACTAAAAATTGTGTTATAATTCTAGTTCTTGTATATCTTCTTTATTTTTTTATTTCTCATGACAATGCTACCGAAATTCCTTATATACTTTGCACAGAGTTTTCAAACTTCAGTGTGCCCACAGGATTACAAAAAGGAAAACACATTAATTATTTGTGTTTAGTTTTAACAGTGTATTGCTCTTACCTGTTAAACAAGCTCATATGGCTTAACTGCTCTGTGTTTAACAGTTATGAAGTTTAAAATGTTTATATTAATTTTGTAACTAGTCACCCAACATATTTTTTTAACTTTATCACTACGAGCCGACTAATCCGAAAGATAGGCCTAATATTATCTTACAGAGTGCTAAGTATTTTGAAAAATGACCACCTAGATGTAAACCGTTATTTTGTTTTATAAAGTTAAAATGTTATTTTTTTAATAATGTAGATGACCAAACACCGAAACGAGTAAAAATGGCAATAAATGGGATGTCTTATGTGCGTAATGAACTTTGAGGTTAGGTTTACAAAACGAATGCGAGAAATGTCGGCGCTATAGCAATTGGTAATAATTCAAATTCTACATCACATTTCATACCATCGGACTTCACAATACGCGTGACACACTTTACCACAATTGTGGAATTTATCGACAAGTTTGAAATAAAGCCGGACAGCACGTTTCCACTCAAGTGTTGTCAGAAATAAATAGGCAAACAATAAACTGAGTGTCCGCGGAGATATACTCGCATTATGCCTTGGCGCATGCGCAGAATCACAATGCATCGAGGACAAGTTGCGTTATTAGCTCGATAAATCCTAACTGATTCATGTTTGAAATTACCAGAAGTCCAAGTCACGTTTAACACACATCAAATATATTGCCATTAGTTTATTGTCTCTATTCTTCTTCATCTCCTTATAATAATAAATAGATCTCAATAAAATGCATTGTGACAACACCATTTATTATTTCCTGATAGTATTTTTATTGCAATAGGTAAGGCTTGATTTTGAATTATATTAAATGTATTATTATTATCAGTATTAAAAGAAATATATTTCTCTGAAAATTAGTGAGCGAAACTTGTTTAGAATTCTTAATAAATAATTCAAGGAAATATATTAATGAAAAGAATGAAGTAAACAGAAAACCAAATCAATAAAACGACGTTTCAGAGACTAGTTGTCGTCATCAGTTGTAAATAGCAGATACAAACTTTTTTGTATTCGTTGAATGTGTGGAAAATTTGTAAAGAGTTCTGATGTAAACAATCCCAATAGTGTTATATTTTTACTAAAAACTAATTTCCTTAGAAATATCGAAGAGAAGAACGTATCAGAGTGAATTTTCAACTTATTCTATAGTTTTAGGCTATTTTTTTCCCATGGAAGGTGGTAAATCTTATATAGAAAAAATGTCGCCCATGCTCCCAATATTAGATTTTTTTTCTTGTCGTTGAAAGGCGAAAATCTCGGTGATTATTACCTTATAAAAAAAAAAAAAAAAAAATCTGGGTGTGTGCTTATGACCACATGATAGAAGTGGAAAGTATATTTAAATAAAGAAACAGAAAATAACATTTCACGGAGAAAATTGTGCTTGAAATTTTTACAAAAAAATTAATAAATAACTACTTATAAGTAGTCAACTATTGCACATATTATTTATTTCTGCAAGAAATATATTATTATTTGTAGTATTCAATTATACTAATTGTTTTTTAAATCATTCATTTTATTGGAGCAACGCGAGAAGTTACCTCTATGCGAAATAAATTCTTCATTATTAGTAAAATGCAGCACTTTAAATATTACACTCATCATATACAATAACATTGGAATGATGCACTTCTTGTCTTACAGTAAACGTGGCTGGTGACGACTGGAGCCGAGTATAGACGATTCAGTGCGTCACCGACCCGAGCGTGACGGTTCACGTACGATCACTTCTCATCAAATAGAATCAGGACCTAAAAAGAACAAGAGCTGGTTAAGAGTACCTAATAGGGAATATGAAAGAGAAGGATATAGCTCAAGACAGTATGAAAAATAGTAAATCCAACTAGGATCTCTCGGGATTGCAATGCCCGTACTCACTAGATGTAAACTCATGTAGGAATAAAACATAACTATTACTGTACCTTAGACAAGAACCATAGAGAGAACGGAGACAAATTTAATGGTAAATAATATTAGTGGTAATATAAAAGTATTACTTTTTAAACGTATATAAATCATTGAGAAAATAATAATATGAATATATCGAGAAATAATTATAAATATAGCTATAAATATAGACAGAATATATATTGTAACTTATATATTACAATGTAAGATGATATATGTAAAACATAAGGTGTACAAGACTTGAAACTGAGTATGACTACTTAGTAGTTGAAACATTGACTTGTTTCAGTTTTCAGTTTATGTAAATTACATTCAATAAATTATAAATATATTTGATAAAATATTTGTATTATTATTTTTCCGTCATACCAAAAGTGTATAATACCTTATTAAAATTTATTTTCAAGAAATATAAACTTTAATATCAATTTTGATTAATGTAAATTTTTTATATCTTTTGTTTTTAATTTAGTTTCATTTCGTATAATTACTTGTATGTATAAATAAAACATATTTTACATTTGCTAATTGTGTGATAATTTTAACTAATACCTAGTTTTTGTGAGTTTATTTTACATTTGTTTACTAACATTGTCAAAATAAAACAATATATATATATACAGCTATGTAATTTAAGAATTACTAAAGCGAATGACTTTATCCTTTCGGAGTTTCCTATCAAGTTTACTATTATGAACGAAAATTAAGGACAATTGAGTCATTGTTTTCAAAAAGTAGTCATGATAAAACATAATTAAATAGGCAAATGAATAGATTCATTTGTTTGGGTTGAAAAACTATTCATCTAGATAAATTTAAGCCAAAAAGCCAAATATTTTTTGTTTATAAAAAATTGAGAAAGAAAGTATTGAATGTGATCTGTTATCTTTGAAAAGTTGGAACATTTAATCTTCCCATATAAATAAGTATACACAACTTAATATATTGTTGAACTTAATCTGCTGGAAACAATTTTTGGAAAGTATTAAACTATTTAAATACATATTCGAAAATTATAAAATAAACTGACGAAACATTCTCACTTACTATAAAACAAATTAGTATATATATATATATATATATATTCGTTACATCTACATACTATTTATATGAGAGTAGAAAAATGTATATGTATATACAATTAAATCAGGAAACGTGGATATGTGGATACAGTTCCGTACTAACTTATCTCTCATAAGAAATACAAAACGAAAAAATAATTCCGAAAACAATTGTAAGTAAATGACATTTTTTTCTTCTCACGTATAAATAGAAGGTTGACTTTTTAGAGATGATTAATATCATATTTTGAAACTATTTATATTTATAGAAGGTTGTGTGAAATAATTTTATTCAGTTTATTTTTGTAATCTTCAGTTCTATATTTAGATTGTTTAGTAATTTACAAAAATTTTATTTAACTGAAATTAAATTTTAATGGTTATTGTTAATTTGTATTTTTTTTATAATTCCTGAAATCCTATTTTTTTATTTGCAAAAATGTACATTTATTTTGGTGTAATGAAAAAATTGGACAAAACCGATTTTTAAAATTGAGTTATTTTTAATAGTTCCAATAGTGAATTTGCCAAAAATCTTATTTTAGATTAAATTGCGATATGACGATTATAAGATTTATTTTAATCCTTAGATGTTACATTTTACAAAATTTGATCATAATAATGCTCGTCGATATAAAAATAAGCAGAAATTTGACTTTGGTATTATACCTAATATCCCCCTTTTTTAAGTAAACCATCAAATTATGTAATATATTGTAAAATGCTCATGACAATGTATAAAAACAATTTCATAAAAATCGGTCCAATCGTTCGGCATGTAAAGCAACCATATACATACGTTAGATGACAGGTAAACAGATAGATATTATTCAAAAATCTCTTTTTTTGGTTCAGGTCACCTCAAAATGGATACTTTTGCGAAACATTCTACCGTTTCTAACCACAAAACTCTCTCTAAAAGCCATATATTAGGCAATGTGCGAATATAAAAACACAGCACAGTACACAACATTTTAATAATTTTAAATAATTGGATTATTTTGAGTCCTTTATTTTAAACATAATTAAGAGCCTCCTTGTTATTTTTTAAATGTCATCCGAGGCTGAAATTCCAGTAGATTATCTGACATTTTGTAAAATGTTCATTAATACGACATATTTGATATATAGATTTTAAATTTCGCGTTTTACGAACGTCAAAATTTTAATACCATAAGGATGACTACAATAAGTTTACGAGATAAATATGCTAATACACTTATGCAATAAAGTATTTATGTATTTTTCTCAGAGTTTTGTTTTTAATAAGAGAGAGTAGAGAAATCTTCTTACATTTATTGTACCCAATTAAAAAAATAATAAATAGAACTTACATCAATATTTAAATTTCTAATTTTTGACGACTGTAATATATTTCATTTGTTATTGTGTTTAAATCAAACAGGTTGTTTACCGGGTGCGGCGGGTAGAGCAAATCTGTGAAACGTCGACAAGTCACGCGTGTCGGAGTGTCCGTGTGTCTTTCCATCACGTTACTGTTAGCCTAGGTCATGCTAATCCTTCATTTCATTTCAGGTACATTTTATGCATATTATGTGGTTTAAAGTTTAGTTTCATTTCTCCTTAAAACAATAACTTCTTTAACACGTGTTTTTCTTCTTCTTTTTTTAATAGGAGAGATTTTAGAGTTTTTCAATAACAATGAGTTATTGCAACTGTCACAGCGAGTCCAAATGCACAAGTAAAACGATTGCTTCTTAAATTGTTTACATCCTGTTTTGCAATTGTTTCATGTTTATCTTATTTTACTTCAATCACCAAAAAGTGTTGAATTTTGAAATATCTAGAAGAAGTACTATTAACAGTAACATAGGAAATCACTGGCGTGCCCATGCCCCTCTCCGAGACCCCGTTAAAAAATTGAATTGAAGAAACAATATGTCTCTTTGGTACTGAATTTGTAGTAAATATATATTCTTAGAATTGTTTCTCTCTTTTTAGAGCTTAAATTTAGAATATACGTGAAAAATTGTGTGGATACTTTGTTATTAAAAATATACAGTAAAAACAACATAATTCTTGCATTGCAACTTTTTTTTAAATTATGTAATTTTTAAAAGACGAACATAAACTTTATTTTAACGATAGAGAATTATGGAATATAAAGTAATTTATATTATTTTATTGCCCAACGTTTTGAATGTAATTAGGAAATAATCTTCATAACCATGCTTTCAAAGGGCCTATATTAAACCTAATGAAAGAATAAAAAACAAAACTAAATCGGGACTCTATCAAAATTTGTATTAGAATGTTATTGTTAACTGTTAAAACAGAATTTTATCTTAAAAAAAACTGTTTAATAACTCAATTACTGTAAAAGATATGTTTGACATTTTAAACGTACTATTTTAAAAATTGGAATTACACTTTGGAAAAAGTTGTAAGAAAATGCGTGATTCATAAGTATAAATAAAATAAGATTAAATTACCTTTAATTAAAACCTTCCAATTTTACGAAATTTCATAAAATAGAGGATCATCAATTAAAAAAATCTATTTCATAATAGTTGGAAGTTTGTGGAAAGCTTAATTTTCAACAAATTTCTTAGCATCCATTTATCCATTAAATAAACTATAAGCTATGTAATAAACACACAAAAAAAAGTAATTTTTAATAGTTTAAAATATTTGTACAGATATTCACATTCATAATCACCGGGTGGGTAAAAAAAAAAATAATTAGAGCTTATGATATTTGAAAATGAGAAATTGTTAAAAAAGTATACTGTCAAAACTCAAGCAAACGTTCCTTTAAGGCTTTGCTATTTTTAATTAGCTTATTTTTCAGTATGTTTTATGTAAATTAGTCATATCTTTGTTCGATCTATAGAGACAGCCCTTCAGTTTTCTGTTAATTGTCTCCACCACACCTGTTAGCTGAGACGTTAATACAACATTATATTACACAGTAATCCCCCATTTCAGCATCCATCACTTCTTTTGCTATTTTGATGTATAGTTATGTCACAAAAGACCAGCAATATATATATATATATATATATATATATATATATATATATATTAATTTAAAATTTCAACGTTTCAAAAAGTCAGTTGAATTTTATTTTAACCGTTATTTCCGGAGCTTTCTCCTATGACTGCGAAACTGTTTAAAACAGTTTAAAAAAAATTATATACATAATGTCAGAATGAATGTGTTTTACTATGTTTTGTCTTTATGAAAAATAATTGTTATTTGTAACTAAAAATGTTAAAATGTCATTTTAAAGGCTTATATGTTTTCTTTAACTCTCCTTTTTCTGGTCAGTACTCCATACCTGAATAACATAAAATAGCGATAATGCCGATAATATGCTGTCCCAACTGAAAATGCAAACTGAAGCCGCCCCAGTAGAAAATATACTTTTGTAATCGTTGTTAATACTATTTGTACAAAGAAGAGTAATCAAAGTAGAGTTCTTCCATATCTTACATTGTAGCCTACATCAATAGTTAAAAAGTAGATTTTATTTAAAATGTTTAGAAATTACATTGTTTTTTTTCATTTTTGTGAGTCATACAAAACCCCCTATTTTATACAGAATTAAAATCAGTTTAGATACTTATGGTAATGAATTATCTGCAGACACGAATTACGCAAATTTTCTCTCAGAAACTTGTAACGAAATCATCTTAAATAATCGGAATGATATGCAACGAGACGTTGGATTGCCATGGGTCAATGTTCAGTCAATATGTGTACTTCGACTATTAAATATTTCCCCGCCAGTTTTATTGTGCTTGTAACTGACACAGACTATCACGAAAGTACGCTGGAGGAGGATTCTTTTAGTAATTTCTTACCTTGGTACGTACACTTCTCGTACAAGCAATGCCTTACGAAATAAACGGTAAACTAGTATCTAATAAACGATCTAGTCCTAATCGGCGATTGGTCTGTAGAACAATCGGCAGAAGAATGTGCATGCGCAACTAGACACAAATCAGCTGAGACCTTTGTACCTAATGACCAGGTCACAGCAACAATAGGCACCGGAATGCTTAGTGTAGGAGCTAATCGTCTTTTATTTTATTGATATGTTAATAACGGGGGACCTTATAATTGTATGACATGTGGGAAATTAAAATGTTTTGTCGATTTCAAACTAACTGTTATTATTGTTATTATACAAGTGTTTTTGATCTTTAACAACTTTGCATACATGTTGTTTTGTCAGAAATTATTCGCTTTTTCTCACTGAGTTTAGGACAAAGACTGTATGGTAGGAATTACTTCATTTCAAATTAGTCACCGTTTTGTTAAATATTATAGCGAATCATAAGTCAGTGTAGCTTGTTTCTTTTAAAGTAGTGCTATAGTTTTACTCGTCGGCGAATGATCTGTATACCCGCTAAGATTGTTCCTATTGATAATAACTAACCGTGCTAAAACATTCTGCAGCAGTTTTCACTCCGCCATCCAAAAACCAAATAAAAACCAACCAAAACTATTTTTATCAAAAATCTGAATCATAAAGATAAAATGAACTTTGAGTTAATTTTTACCAGAAACCAAGGTCCAGCCCATTACATTAGAGATATTAAAAATCCTGAGGCTGAAAAATAAACGTCAAGTCTACAGGAATTTCAAACATATATTTATATTCTTTGACTTCTTTGGGGGATTGGTATACTAAAAGTATTCACTACAAAGTCAAATCATTACCGAAGGGTCCTAGAAGACGTTCAAGATACGATGTGGTGTATATTATCGAACCAGTTGGGAGTTGCAACTGTTACCCGATTCCGTGTTTCTTGCTCCAACGCAAAACGACTGAACTTTTCTAACTCTTTCCACATGGCTGGTTGTGATTTTCTGATGTTTTAGAAGTTTGAAATGTAACTGAAATAGATCTTATTGGGCGAAAATGAGAATTTGACAGGTTTTGCGTTCACTCCTTTTCTCATAGCCAGATTTCAAGGAGCGATTGTGTAAAAATTGAAATGAATGAAGATACACCATCCTTTTCCCAGTTGAAAATTATCTACCGTATTTTGATCTAATTATGCGGGGAAAATTTAGTTCGAATAATGTTTTGAATAAAGGACCAAAAACAAAAAAATATATAAATTAGAATTAGAAGTGTATAAGTTACATACAATAAACACTAAAAATCCGATGTCATAATTTTGACAGATCTTGTTCTTTCATCACCAAATTAATCCGAAATAGAGGACTTGCTACATGTTTTAAGTCTATTGATTTTACCAGATGTTGGTATAACAAACACTTATAATTGCTTTACAGAATCCGAGGCTACATTATAAATCCCAGACATTATTGTATTACGAGAAACAAAAGAAACTATTTGTTTAAATATTCTGTTCTTTGTTTTATATATATATGTATATATTTGCATGTCATTAAAAACATTCGGGACGGAGGATAAAATGTGAATTAGAGATTTTTATTGACTTTAAAATATAATCTTTTCAGACCTAAACCGTATATTGTAATTTACTGTATATTGCCTAAATTGTTTGATTATTAAAAGTCCCGAATTTAAAATATGCGTTTATGAGCCTCCGAATTGTAAAAAAACCTGTTCTAAGAATCCCACGACTTTTAAAAAGTGACACATTTTCAAAACAGATTAATGACAACTTCTCTGTTTCCAAAACTTGTTTTAAGATAGTATAAATTTTTAGAACCTATATAATTTAGGAGTTTTTATTGCCATTTTTTTAAAAAAGATATAAGAAAACTTAGATTTTTTTTTTTAATAGTGATTAAGAACCTTATTTTTGTTGTAAGGAGGTAAGAGCACCGGTATTTAAAAATAAATTTTAGATAAACTATGGATTTAAATTATTCGTAGGCGTCATTTTATTTTAAATACATTTAAAGAAACAATGTTAATGTTTTCGTTAAACATTCTAATTTACTGGGGATTGGAAACCATCAAATCAAAAGTAACAATTCAGATAAAGGATTCAAACTCGAGCTAGTTTTACAAATATCGGCTGTAATGCTCTGCTTGTTTATTCAGTTTTTTAAGAGATCCCCTGTATTATTTTTATTTAAAAAGTAGCATTACGTCATTATCAATTAAATAATGAATTAAATTAGGGTTTCGTATATCTAAAAATGAAATAAAATAAATTTGAATAATTTTTAGTGAAATGTGAAAAGGGCGAAAGGATTGCAGAGGACTATTTCGAATAATAATAATTGGTATTATAATCAAATTTTAAGAAAGATGTTCTAAATAAAGGGTTAACTATTGAAGGGAAAGTTTATATAGAAATGAATTTGCAAAGAAATATCCACTTGAAATAAATATTTACATTTCATACAAATGGGACAGTACTTGAAACGATAAACTGTATAAATTATTGTCCTAAAAGATCATCTTTAAAAACGCCGGAACGTTTTGGGCGGTCTTAGTTTTTAATCTGACCTTAAAAAATTGTTTTAAGACTTTACTAACGGTTTTGAAACTAGATCCGGACGATAAATATGGAGTTTTGAGCAGATGTAAGGAGTAAAGACATTACAGGAAATGTGTCCGTGAAATGTTAGAAAGATGGATTACTGGTGGGCAATGACTTATACGCGTGGATCGGCAAACTGAACAATGAAAGACTTGTCTTCGGTTAAACTTGTTTTGTATTACATTTCATTCAGTCTCTGCCCACATTTCACAAAACGAAATAATAAATTTTCAATGTGGGCTAAGAAGATATACGAGTTCGAAACAACCCATTTGGGTGAAATGGTTTGATTTGCATGAGTTTCGTAAAAAAGTGTGGATTTATCTCTTTAACACAAGTGCATAGAGAGAAAGTTTCGTGGTGAGGCTTGTAATGTAATATATATAAACAAACTTCTAATGTCATCTAAATGTATTTTTTTAGTACTACAGTGACTAGTAAGAGTTTTCATTTCCTAAGTTTCTGAAAAGTTGTCCACCATATAAGTTGTCTAATTACATTATAAAGAAAGTATTTTGATGTTTATTTTGATTTTATTTAAAATTTAAATACTAATTTAAATTTTGTAAGTAATTTCAAAATTAAAGTGATTATATTTTCATCCAAATTCTTTACGGGTGGAAATGATATCAAGTAGGGGGGGGGGGGGTGAATGTAATAACCACGCATTTACCCAAGACTCAATACGCTTTACTCAAAACTTTATTATTATAAACTGTTTTTTTTTTAAAAAAAGTCCCAAAGATTATGGTCATGAGCAGTTAAGGGGGATTGTGATGTTATTAAAGATCTTCATAATATTTAAACAAACTTATATAAAGAGAAAGCATAATAATATTGTTGTAATAAAGGCTTTCTTAGTACGCTAGATACATGTGATCATATCCACTATGTTAACTCGCGACAGGCAGCTCTCTCTCTCTCTCTCTCTAACTCTCTCTCTCTCTCTCTCTCTCTCTCTCTCTCTCTCTCTCTCTCTCTCTCTCTCTCTCTCTCTCTCTCTCTCTCTCTCTCTCTCTCTCTCTCTCTCTCTCTCTCTCTCTCTCTCTCTCTCTCTCTCTCTCTCTCTCTCTCTCTCTCTCTCTCTCTCTCTCTCTCTCTCTCTCTCTCTCTCTCTCTCTCTCTCTCTCTCTCTCTCTCTCTCTCTCTCTCTCTCTCTCTCTCTCTCTCTCTCTCTCTCTCTCTCTCTCTCTCTCTCTCTCTCTCTCTCTCTCTCTCTCTCTCTCTCTCTCTCTCTCTCTCTCTCTCTCTCTCTCTCTCTCTCTCTCTCTCTCTCTCTCTCTCTCTCTCTCTCTCTCTCTCTCTCTCTCTCTCTCTCTCTCTCTCTCTCTCTCTCTCTCTCTCTCTCTCTCTCTCTATATATATATATATATATCTATATATATATATATATATTTTGGAAATATTACTCAGAGTAGCCTATATTATAGCGTAGCTCATATATACCGCGTCCTCAGACCTTCTCTAGACATATATAATGTACTCAAGGTTGCATTGCGACTGGACACAATAGTCGTAAACAATTCGTAGCCCAGTTTCTGATGGAACAAGGTCTGGTACGGCGATAATAATTCTTTTTGCTGTCTGTCTGTCTCTCGCTTTACGAAAATAACTTTTGCAGAATTTCATTGGAGATGGTTTCAGAGATTACATTTGCGCACATCTTTAATCATTTCTTTACTGTATATATAACACAAAGTAGTGAGATATGAAAGTAAACGACCTTAAGATGTTTGTCAAAGTATTGTAAATCAATAAAAATGTATTTTACATAATGTTTGTTTTCCTTAAAATCTGTATGTCAATTGAAAATGTTTGAGTAACTTTCATAAGATAAAACACACAAAAATAAAATTGTCTTTTCGTCTCCTCTTTTATTTCCCAAAAATTCCGATTTGGCGACAAAATCTAAAATGAGCTGTTAACGACGACTTAGGAGCTGGAGTATCTCAAAATCCACGGATAAAGTATTGTTAAAATTTAGGTGTAAATGTGATGGATTTAGGATCGTGTAATAGAATTTTTCTCTTTACGAGTAAATTAAAGCGATTCAAAATGAACCTTTCCAAGGTCAAACTTCCAAATTGTAATTATATTTAAAATGCTAGGCAGACTGATTTGTGATTAAACTTCACCTAAAATCATATCGATCGAAATTACATTCATAATTTTATTTTGGGATTATTGACCTTCTAAAAAGGTGTTCATAGTTATTTTTTATAATTTGATAATAAACTGATTCTGCAACAAAATGAATGCAGCTGTATAGGCTTATTGTACTTCATATACAACAAATACACTAAAAGATAGTTAAAATCTGTTTTTTTTTTTTTTTTTTTTTTTTTTTTTTTGGTGAAACCTTCATTTGGTGAAACCTTCATTAAATATTAAAAATTTCCTGAAACTTTACACATAAAATAAATGCGTGAGAAAATTGAATAAATGATTCGCAAATATTACACAAAAAGTTCCATATATCCTTAAAAATATACGTTATACCAAATAAACATCTTTGAGGAAAGAAAAATTAACCATATGCTCCAATAAAAACTGTTTTATTGTTTGTTATTCTGCTGCTTTTTTTTGAATTTTTACGTCGTTTTCTGGTCAAGGAACTTGTTGAATAATTTGTACAACTGGGCCAACAAAAAATTAATCCACTCGCGAGTGAAATTGGTGTAATAGGATTTGGTTTTCATATGAATATGTAATATTTAATAAGATGAACGTTTTTTGTAATAATACCTTTTTTAAAACCATAGTGAAGATTTTAAAAAGTAACCGATATATAAAGCATTTTATATTTTCAGGTTCATTATCTTTTAAACCAAATAAATTGAGTATAGAGTAAGCTAAAAATGTGTCTAATTACTGTATTACAGTATTGAAAATTGAAGCCAATGAACTACTGTAATTAATATATTATACTATTATAAATTCACTAAAAATAATGTTATAACATCTAGAGTAGTTAATTTATTTGGAAAGGAGTAAAATTTGGATAGAAGGTCCTCCCAGTTAACCCAAATTTACTCATATATAAACTTAAAGATTGTATACAAAACTATTTTAAAAGAAAAGTTGTTAAAAAAGGAAACGTGTGTTTACTTGATTCCTACACATTTCTGACAATTTCAAATTAAAAGTACTAATAATGAAATATAAAAATAAAAACAATAGTAAACCCCCATATCGAGTGACCATATTATGTATCAATGAATAGTGTCCTCAAATCAGGTTTAGATATTGCTCGAGGCTGAAGATTCACGTTGACTGCTAAGTGGGACGTTGCACGCATGCGTTAGTCTTTCCCATACCACATGACCTAGGGTCAACATTAGGCCACACCCTGTACAATTGTTCCACTTGTTAAATCCCAGATAAGATCAGCGATAGTGATTTACGGTTCGGCCACAACATTGCAAGATCTCTACTCGCTATATTTAGGCCAGCATCTTATTGTTGGATAATTATACGTCTCGGCTATTTGGGTGGCCGAGTAAAGCACAATAGTCCAACAGTTTGTTTTTGTTAAACGATTTAAACGTGTTCATTTAGAAATTGTTGAGATTAGTTTTAGAGTCGATGAGAAATTTTATGAACGTAAGATTTTGTGAAAGGGAAGATATTGGTACGTGAATGAAAATGAGAAACACAATTTTAGTGCTGTACGTTGAAATGATAACAAAAGGTTATACTTTTTCAGCTTAAAGAAAGTTATATGATGGCTAATATTTTTCGCCAAATATATTTGAAGTCCTTTGAGTTCATGAAGATGTTTTGTTGTTATGATATCTATGATCTATGCTCTATTCTACAATCCAAACGAATGAACTGATATTTTATCAAATATAGTATGTGGGCATTATTATCCCTATTTCAAATATTTATTCTAGTTGACCTTGATCAAATTTTGCTCAAATTTAGCCAATAAATTATGAATGTAGCATAATGTATTAACTTGAAATGAATAAGAAAAATACGGGTTCCTGTGAACACTAAAAAAGCACGAAGTCGTTCATTGAGCTGTTAAGGACGACATTTTCAAATTCAACTATACTGCGATATGGTAAATGTTTTTGTTAAAATACTAACATAATAATTTATCTATACTTACATGGTATGGAAAAAGGTAACGTACAAAAACGAATATTGTTCACAAATAATTAGCACAAAATAAATAAGGAGAATCTTTTATAGTCGTCAATGATGTCGAAAAACGATCTACTATTAGGACAACTTATTTGTACCATAAAAGCAAAGTTTACGCATTGTTGAGATATTATTAATATGGTTTTTGTTCACAAATAGTTGAGAGATTCTTTTATAGATCATATCTTTCATAAAATATTTGTATGGAATAACTTATTTAAATTTAATAATAAAGAAAATTTCACGTGTTTCTTTATCACGTGAAAGTAATTGTTTTTTTGGATTGTTAGTGATTAGGCAATTCCAGTTTTATATCCTGGATTGTGGTTGTCTTAGAACACTAGGGAATTGTTTCTGCTAAGTTTATTTAAATATATTAAAGCCATAAGTTGAAAAGAAAAAAAAAAAAAGAGTGGAGAAATTATTACATAATATTTGAAAAGACCAAATGAAATATTTTGATTCAACATTACTGTATTTTAAAAGTAAGGATGAAAATTTTGATAACCTTAAACGTTATATTACATTAATTATTTACGATAAATTAACAAAAAATTAGAGTATCTTAAGGAGTTGGTAGAAATAGTTTGTATCAAGTGGTTCACTTTAATCATTGTTGTAATAAGTGTCTAATTTATACTTATCTCTGAATATATTGTTACCTTTCTAATAAGGAAGAGACTTTATTTTCAAATAAGTTATCACAATACAATATCTCAATCGGAGGTGATTTCTAGATATCTTTGTCAACTGTCTTTTGTTAATTGGCATGCATTCACCCTTAGAATGTTTTTACATAAGTGTCCTCTTTCCTTACCAATTCCGCTCCTTAGTAATTATACTTATATAACTCTTGTTTTTTTTAAGGATGTGTCCGATTCATCTACACTTCATACTTATTCCACTTAACAGTCTCTAATTTCCTCCATATTTTCTTCAAAGTTCTTCGTTTTGTAACGTATTCAGTTTAGTAATAAAAAAATGCTATTTCTACTTATTATTTTTTTTTAAAAAGTTTGCAACTGACTTGGGCAACATTCCGGAATCCATAAAATAGACCAAAAATTGTTGTAGTACTAAAATTCACCGCGTTTTTGTATTTTGGTTTGGTGGGAACTTCATATAGGCACACGTTGAGATAAAATCACATTCAATATTTAACTAATTGTAGCACGTTGTTTTAAATTAACCCTCAGGAGCTCACTTTTGTGAGTACTTACGTAGAAATCGTGAGGGACCTAGCTAGATCTACATTTTTTCATGTAGTTATAGGATAAATTATTCTCTTTCGTCTTTCCTATCTGGTCTCTCTTTACCAACTCTTCTTCTTTTTCAACTCTGACGCTATTAGAGTATTCGAGAGCTAGGGGTCTTTATTTTATGTTCTATTCTTTCTTTTTTTATTAGGCGATGATGACTGAGAGTTTTTCATCTTTAAACAACAAAAAACAATATTCTTAATGATAAAAAATATTATTCATTCCTATCTCATAAATTAAGAAGCCTAAAATGTGTTATAAAGGTCTGATCTTTTTTTTTACTGTTTATCCAATAAATAAAGTGAAAATCAATATATCAGATACACTATTAAAGATTAAAAATCATACACAATTTGATACAAAACTAATATTCATTAAGTAAAACTTTTTAATAGTTCTCTTTCTGAGAATTCCAAGTTAGGAGTTACAGCTTAAGAAGTGACAGTAAAACTCAGTATAAGGTATGTAAAGGATGATAAAAACATATATTTGCGTCTGAATATTAAAGTTCACAAAACGCTAAAATAAAACAATGTATACTTTAGTTACAGAAAAAATTGCATAACATTAGTTCAAATGTACCAAGATGTAGTTAAAATTTGGACTGACAAACGTCGTTTTAGCAAAATTCTAACAAAATAAAAAAATGAGTAAAATTTTATTTTTTAGTTCTTGCTTTTTGGTAAATACAACAAAACGTTTACTTATCGAACAAATAAAATATAGAATAAATTACAAAAACTTTAAACATTCTCAAAATATGCCTTCTCGTTTATTAAAATCTTTATGAACGTAAGATTTTGTGAAAGGAAAATATCGTTGTTATCAGAAGATATTGGTACGTGAATGAAATTGAGAAACACAATTTTAGTACTGTACGTTGGAATGAAAACAATTGTTTATACTTTTTCAGTTTAAAGGAAGTTATATGATGGCTAATATTTTTCGCCTTATATATTTGAAGTCCTTTGAGTTCATGAAATTGTTTTGTTTTTAGGAGATAAAACAGACGACAAGTAGCCATTCAAATTTCTCAACGGATATTTACGATACAAATATTGCATTGATTTTTTTTCTTCAGTGGTGGAAAATCTTATCTCCACCAAAGAGAATCAGGAACCGAGTACTCCCACTAGAGTGAGATCCTTTCTCATTAGAAACCAACTTCCTTTCAGTTAGTAACCCTAAAGAGTAGGACGAGAATTCAAAAGAAGTATTCAATATTTATAATTTGTGTCGATAAGATAGGCACGTAACTGATAAATAAACGGATATGCTTTGGGTTCTTACATCAATGATAAGATGTTAAAAGATAATACTTGCTGCAACCATTGACGAGATACTCCAATCATCATAGAGTAATACAACATTTCCAAATAAGAATTTTCGTTAAATATATCGTTAATTATTTACCAAAGAAAATTATTGCATTAATGAATTATTTACTGTCATATTAACTCTCAAATTTCCGAATAAAAGTCATTGAAACGTTCATCTCATTTGTTTAAAAAGTTTAATATTTTAATTTAGTCATCAAATGGATATGTAAACATATTTATCTAGCTGCAGTGTTGGTAACTGTAATTTTGAGAGTAAAACTTCCTTTGGTAGATTAAAATCTGTATAAGCCTATTCAACGGAGCTAAAGGTTCATATTCTGGTAACTCACTGATTAACTAGTTTTATGAACAAGGCAAAACATGAATGCGTTATATTTGGATTTTTTGTCACCCTTAATCTCAGCAAAAGGTTATAAAACACATTATACAAAATTATGGAATTCGTAATTTTAGGTTTTATTTTACAGCAACTTTATCCCAAATTTTGTGAATAATTCTTAATTTCTTTTCTTAATAAGTGTGTGACAAAGTTTATATGCCATAAATTTATTAGTTTTTTTTTGTATTTTTTTACAGTCTGATTTAGATCTTCTTTCTAATTGCATATAAAATAAAATTCATATGTTTCTTTTCAATTATTCTGAGAATTTGTTTTGTGATGAAGAGAAAACTTTTGAGGTAATTATAATTGTGCTGAACGAGACATCCTTTTTTTTTTGTCTTGCTGTAAGTGGGGCTATCTAGTCGAGTGACATCTTATAAATTTCAGTTGAACAAAATCTGAGTTATTATGCGTTCTTTGAATACAAGACGGCAGCAAATGTTTACATGTCTTTTACCAATTATATACAGTATCATCAGCACAAAAAGAAAATTAAAAATATTTCGCTAATCAATTGGGTATGACAATTTCAACACTTATTACAAATGTAACCCTTTATTAACCTATTACCATTTTTCAAGTATTTCTTCTTACTGAATACTGTTTCTAATAGTACTGTTGGCTCTGCAACAGGATGGTTGAATGAGGACTGCAAATTGTGCACGAAAACGCTGTGGGACGTATTAGACCAATTCGAAATATCAATAATGTTTTCAGTTTTGTAACGAGAAATTTACGCCTAAATCTTCAGCTAAGACAACGTTGTCATTTCGAACAAAATTACTGATATAACTTATTGATAATAATGGCTATTAAATATTTGTTTACTTTGTAATACAAAATCCAAATATCAAGATCAAAATTAATCCTCACGTTTAATTGTACATTTATTTTTAACGTGAAAATTAAAATTAAAAATAATTACCATAATTAATATTACCACTTGAAATAGCTTCGTATCAGTGAGAAGAATTTGTATTTCATCAACTTGGTTTTAGCCAACAAAACCGTTGGACAAGGGAATATTGAGGTTTATTCTCACATTAAATGTTATAATTCAATAATTAACGTAAATAGAAATGAGTATATTATAATTCTACATGTAACGAGATACACATGAACACTCTTCAAAAATATAAAAACAAATACACTATAGTTCTAATTTTAGACCATGACTACCCAAACTTTAATATTAATATTTAAAATCGACGTTCCATATTTATTAAATTTGTGAAAATATAACAAGATATTGAGAAAATATGAGACTTCCTTACAATAGCAAGGCATTATCACAACAGTAGTATGTTAATTTGGTTAATCTGTAAAATAACCAGAGCAATGTTAATATCATCCTAAATACAAATCGAGGAACCACTTTTTTTATACAAAAATCCGCTTATCTCCGCATCACAAATCAAAGCTGTATACAGTACTGTGGTTATTTTATTTTGCCAAGTTTACAGAAAATAATTAAAAACTGTTTAGAATATTTAAACTTTTAGCATATCATATTTTTAACTTTTGGACATGGAAAAGCACCCATCAAGTGAAGGAAAACAGGGAACAAATCACAGTCTTCGTCGAAACAAAATTCCTTAGCAAATGGATATTTTCAAAGAAATTGTCTAAGATCTATATTTTAAGAAACTGTTAATATGAGAGATGGATCAAAGCTGGAATTTTTATAAAGGCGAAAATGAAATTATTTATTTATATGTTAAAACTATCGATATCAGGTAAAAATTTAATTAAAATCTTTAATAATATTTGATATGAAATGTATTAAAACTTTATAAAATACCATTTGTTTTGCTTTACTGTAAAAATAACAAAAATGTAGTAATTTAAAGAAGAAGAGTTGTCAGATTCCTACCACAAGCCCAAAAACCATGTTTTTGTTAATAATATGAAAATAAAACTTTATAATCAAAGTATTTTAAGTGGGATTTTAAGATTACGGAACTGACTATAATTTTATGTTTACACTGCTAAAATGCCAATTAACTGTATATATATATATATATATATATATATATATATATATATATATATATATATATATATATGTACACATTTGGATTTATTTATTTAGGTATCTGTATTTTTTTAAAGGAATATTGAAAACTAATATTCTTTTGAAACAAAATTATTGGTGTTGTTTTATAGCTATTAAATTTTAAAATCTTGTTCTATCAAAAACCATGATTATTATTATTTAAAAAAAAATTATTTTGAAAGTTATTAGTTTAAGAAAAATAGTAATTTACCTCTATTGTTACAATTATTGCAAAAAAACCCTAATTCAATTATACCCGATACGGTTTTGTAGAAACATTAACCTTAGATAATAATTTCAAATTTACTAAGGATTTATTTTTAACCTTTTTTGTCTGTACTGTTAATTAAAAATGTGTTCAAATCCAATTTACTAATTATGCTCCAAACCCCATTTAGAAATATACTCAAGTCAACTTACAACAATTTAGTAAATATTTATGTATGTTTCAATAGATAATATCGGAGAATAATTGAAGGTTAAAAATCTATAATCCATTTTAATTTTCACAACCATAAATTAATGTATTCAACTTCAAACGTGTGAGAAACTAAACACCTACATTTATAGCTACACATAAAATCCTAAATTTAAAGAGAGATTAAATGGCACTTGTCAGTCGTTTTGTTCGCCGATGCGCATGATCATTGCACATGGAATGCTGGACGCACTGCTATTACCTGTTTGCACCTGAAGTCGGGCAGCACAGTGCAACGAAAGGTCGCTAATAATTCCTAACCTCCTTGTTGCACATCCTCTCCTGTCAATAAATTACTAGCGCTTCAGTGACGCGCGGCAGACTCGGGAACTACACATCATGCAAAACAATTGCTGGCTTGTCACTGGTTGACTAAAACTACTTTAGCGGGAGCTATACAAGGAGATGCTTCTAAGTTTCCTTGCAGATTTTAAAAGATTATGTCAATCTTTTTATAAGTCAATAGATTGCACCGTATAGTATCGCTTAAATCAATAATTTCGAGTGACATTCTGAAATATATGATGGAGTTTATTAAAAGCTTTTATTTAGCACAATAATTAATCATATATAATATTTCCTTGTTATATACAGTTTTGCAAATAACTTATCTGTAAAACAAAACTAATATACACTGCACACAAATTAATCCTCCCACATACCCATTACCTACATAAACCCAAATATGAAGCAAAAAACAACCATTTTTCATCAGCATGACAATTTTAAGGCAGTAACTTAATTATCGAATGAAAATTGAAAATGTACCATGAACAAGGAATGATTTTCCTGAAATCATCACACTCTATCACGTTTAAATGTTAACAAAATTTGATTATTTATACCTAACCGGAGATAAATGTTAATTATAGAGTTTTGGAGATTTATAAAACAAAATCCAACAAGTTCCACTATGGTTCATTCTCGTTTTTTCGAAACACGCACAAATTAAATACAGTTATATATGATTAAAAAATTTGGTCGACATTCCTTGATATTTTAATATTTATTTATTTTTATGGACAAGCATCCTTTGTTTATTTTCATTTTTAATTTTTAACCGAATTCACATCAGAATTTTGTCGAATATAACAACCAATGACTTTTTTAGACACTTCATTTTACAAAAAATAGAGAAAAGAAAACATTCTAGCTGATTTTTATCAAATAAAAATAGAGATTTTGGTTTTATACCAAGTATGAACAAATGTTTATTTATATTTATTAGAATTTAAAAAAATAAAATAAATAATTGAATACTCTGAAGACAGAAAAAAAAAAAAAAAAAAAAAAAAAAAAAAAAAAAAAAAAAAAAAAAAAAAAAAAAAAAAAAAAAAAAAATGAAGAGTCTAGGCTACTAATTATTGCACAGAGTAGGTAGGAAACACGGTACAAAAAACTTTTTTAAATAAAATAAACTCGAAATCAATTTTTGTACACCCATAAATGAGAGGTAACACACTAAAAAAAAATTACCTACCTTTATTTCTAGGTCTTTATCTAAATATGTTAGAGAACACTACAAATAATATACATTGATTAATTAAAACTTCATAATTTACGGGTAGAAAACTGTCAGGCTTATTAAAAGATTAACATATTGCTGACAAGAGAACATGGAAAGATAAATTATTATTATTTGACTGTTTCTCTTAGGACATGGATATGCTCAATCGTATTTGCATATCATATGGAAAAACTCTCAATTACTGAGTTTAAAAAGAGAATGCATATTACACGGTTTTCATATGATTGATTTGAGGAGCAGAGGCAGCAGCTAGTAACACATTGAGGTAGGGTAAATATTCCCGGATTATGGTTAATAGCAACGAATCATGGAAATAAGATTGCGCCTGTTTTGTTTCGATTCTAGAGGAAAAGAAGAAAGATAAAATTAAATGTGTGGGATAAGTTACTTTATCATGAGCGTGAGAAAAACAAAAAGAAATATCAACTGTAGGGTGTCTATGTGAAGGAAAGTGACTTCCATTTCAAAAAATGCTGAGTGAGCGGTTCTTAGGTGAATCGGTCGGATCATGAAAAATGGAATGTTATTTGTAGTGGATGAAAATATCACTCTCCTTGGGAATTTGGAGATTGGAAACCAGTAGATTATTGTAAAAAATAAAAATAAATAAATAAATATAATAAATAATAATAATAATAATAATAACGAATCACACATACTCCAATCAATATTATTCCAGTAATTTGGTGACATTGCTCTTGTAGATATTACATTCATGGTGGCGGTTATTTTCTCATGGTGTTAAAACAGTCAATTTTATTATCTAGTTTTGGATTCTATTATATTGACAAGCCATCTGCGAGTGAATAATTAATTAACTAGGGGTAAGTTCTAGAATTTCACACCTGTGTAGAAATATTCTAACGAAAGTCTAATAAATACAAGTTTAATTAAGATTATATTTAAGACCACAACTACAGAAAAATCTTTTAAATAATATTACAGCAATCAACAGAAAGTTTATACTTCCATCTTAAATGACTTATTTGAAACCCCAAACATATTTGAATGTACTACAAAGTAATAGATATGTTATAAAATAAATCGACCTATGCAGCACTGGAGATGACCTCAGACGGAAAGGTATCTTTATATGAAAGAGTGTGTAAAGCTCAGGCAACCAATACGTTGAGGAAGTGTGTTCATCTTTCGTCATATATTCATTTAACTTAAAACTGTGTCTATTTTAGCTTGATGAATAGCTAGGAAATCACTAGATCTCATTTCATAAGCGTACGGTTTAATTTAAAACAGCAATTTTGTTTGGGCAAGACATTCGATTTAGATGCGCCGGCGGAAATGGTGTGTTATGATGATGCAGATGTCTTGTTTCTGCTGAATACAGGTCCGATCTCTTATTATGCACAATACCAAGAAGTGCTACTAAGTTATGCAATATTATCGCCTTGTAGCGCCTTAACTAGTGATAAATGAACCTATGTGATTCAAAGAAAAGTTTGACAGTGCTGCGTACCTACCATGATTCTTTCGTATCGGAGAAGTGGAAAGCCTCCATTATGACGATTGAGTTCCTGGGTTCCTGGGTTCCTGGGTTCCTGGGTTCCTGGGTTCCTGGGTTCCTGGGTTCCTGGGTTCCTGGGTTCCTGGGTTCCTGGGTCGTATCCATAAACCCACAATTAATCATCAGTGACAGTGGTATAGTGAATGTCAGGTCAGTTGTTTCCAAGATTTAGAATGTCGTGTGCGACTTCTACACATAGTTTCTTCTTTGACGTAGTCGGTATCTCACGCCTGAATTTCCCGACCACTGTTGGAACCAGTGGTTAACTCTTTTCTAGTCTACAATTTCTCAAACGTAAGCTGTCGGTATTGAATGACCAAAGATGACTTCACTGGTTTCATTTGTTTCCAAGGAAAAATCAATAAAATTGATTTTGAACAAATCTCTTAGACAACTGAGAATAAATATTACAGCCAAAAAAATGATAGCTGTCTTTAAAATAATAATATTCAATAAGTAGTGTAATAATATTAATAACTTCTTTATTAATAACTCTGCTGTAGTATTGTTCTACTTATCAGTCACTAATTTATTTCAATCTTAGACCTTCTGTGATCTCATTATTTACTTTTTATTAATTTTTAATTATTTTATTTTTATAGTACTATAAACTTTGAGTTGGTGCTAAAAGTTTATTATTGTGTTTCAGATGTTTCTCGACATTTAAAGCTCTTGTAATCAATTTTAGAAAATTGTCAGATTGATATCTTGTCTACGTCACCATCCATCATTTTTGTGAAACAATATATAAGACAAGAATTAAAATGGATTATTCCCCATTATCTCCACAACAATTAAGCTGAATGACTAAAACTGTTTCATTAGCCTAGTGGTTTGTGTTATAATAGAGATTTATCCCTACATTATTGTATCAAGTTTCTTCCCTTACATGTCTTACATCCATGGAACTTCCTAAATAATTCCACCTTGTCTCCGTCCCAAGAGACATCACACTATTTTATAGTTACTATGGTCTGTTGTGGTCGTTATTTCAGTCGCCATCAACCTACACAAATTAAATTCTGACGACTTCTAATATAGCTTTTCCTTCAAGGTCCCGGATTTAATATCTTCAGGAAATATAATTAAATTAATATAAGCGTCTAGTTAATTGCTAATTAAAATGGAATATACATAAAGTGTTATGTACTATTTCAGTAAATATGTGGTTTTACGAGCATACGTAATTATTCATTAACGTCGATTTAAACGTGTCTGTGAAGAATTTGTGTCACTAATTTAATCTGTGTTATTATAATCCTTAATTGGAAGCCATTCCTGCCAAATGATACTCGTATTATTATAAAAGATATTTATTGTTTTGAGCTATTATTTACAACGTGTAATATTCTGTTGTAAATTATCAGCTCTCCTTTAAAGTCACGTGTCTTTCTTTGACATTTTCCAATCTCTTTCATGATAAATAAGAGTTACATTTAGCTGCAACCGTTTAAATTATTACTGAAAAAAGAAATAATATAAGTATAAAAATTTAGGGTGATTCACAATAAAACCGAGAAACTTTCAGCATGTATTTTAATGGTATAAAAAAGGACACAAGTTTGGGTCCAAAAACGAATATATTGACCACATAAATGAATTTTGTACATTAGATTTTATAAGTGTACAAAAACAAAAACGTTATTTTGTATTCCTATTGAAATATTTGACGTCGAATATTTCGAAATCTATCTTTACAAAAATGTACAGCAGATACTTATTTTCATCACTTAAACGAAAAATAAAATGTTATAAATTAAAGGGTTCAAGATATTCAAAGTTAAATATAGGACACTACTTTGTTAAATAAGGACACCACTTTGAAAATAAATAAAATAATGTCCTTATTTTTGGTGCACTTATACGTCGTGGCATAAAAAATAAATCTAACAAATCGGAGTTCAATATTTTATATATTTCCAAAGTTTTTTTTAACCACATAATGGGTTATAGAAGGAAGACTAAGCGTTTTCCGACCTATATTTGCATGCACATTGTTCTTCATTTTTACCAGTATTTTTTACATTAAAGTTTTTTGATTTCTTTGAATGAATCATACAGTAGTACATTATACATTATATGAAATTTATGTTGTTAGAAGTTGATGATCCATGAAATGTAATCACCTCTGAAACGTGGCTATAGATTTTAAAGAATTTTTGTTAACAGGACTATGCCTTAAGGAGAGTCTGATAACTGTGGTGTACTTTACATCAGGTTAAAAACTGTATGACGGTAGGATTGGTGGGAGAAAATATTCTTTCTAGTTGGTAATATCGTAAAGTAATTGGAAAAACATAGTTTATATTTCGGGTCTTACATTAATGTAAATAAATTTTATTATATTTTACTTCATTAAATATATAAACACTATAGAAATATATAATAAAGAATCTAATCAAAATTTGGAGGTCAGTATTTTTTTCACTATGATAAAAAGTCAACTTCCAACTTAACTTAAAATCCATCTTAAGATTTATATTTTTGATTAATGTAGCCTCTAAGGTCCGAAAAAATCAGATTTGTCCCCATCGTATCGAAATTAGAATAAACAATTGTCAACAAACTAAAAATATAATATCAATACCGATAAAATATATAAGTATATATTCTTCACACTCTTTCAGTCCCTGCCATTTATAAATATGATATGAATGTCCATACTAGAAAGCTATTTTATTTCAAAAAAATAAATTAACATTGGGTAAATTGCTAAGAAATTAAAAAACTTCTTTTTCTTTCAAACTGCAAAGCGAGCGAAGCTATTTAGTTGTTGGCGTGAATTAGTACCTATTTAAAAAAAAATTAAAAATACCTATGCTCTTACCTTAAAAAACCAATTGCGTATTATAGTATAAATTTATCTTCACTGACGATTAAAATATTTTTCGTACAAGTACATATCCTTCGAAACATGTAAACAAATTGGTAAACGTGAAAAAAGTGACCTCTCTACATCAAAATAACTCATGGGCAAAATCTCAGAATTAAAGATCTATTTTTCTTTCTTGTATAAAAGTTGTATAGAACAAATAGGCCTATTTTGGAAATGAAGATCAATTTTTATTTATTATTAATATCTACAATATTTCATATTTTATATATGGGATAATTTTGTATAGGGCCTAACTTATACACAAAAATATGTCGTAATTAAAAAATTATATCTTTATTTTATTTTTTTATTATAAATTTTTTTTTAGAAATATCTTCATAAGAGCGTATAAAAGCAACAACAAATTTTCTACAATTGAGGTACCAATGTTGATTACTTTATCATCAACCCATGATCAGAAAAACATACAAAAGTAAGTATGATGTAACCTCCTTTTGAAGTTTGAATTACCATAACGAGTGTTGCAAACCACATGAAAAAGGAAACTCTTATAGAGCAAATATTAAACGAAAAGTTTTGCTTAAACAATAAGTATATCAAGTACAAAAATATGTGTTTTATTAAATATGAATTAAAAATTTTCTTAAGAAAACTGATTTTGCTTTTTTTTTTTTTTAGTGGGCGTGTGAGAAAATACATATGAACTAATGTGTATAAGGACCCTGAGTATTTTATTTGCAAACCATGAAAGCTTATCGTCACAAAGGATTACGGATGTTTACCCAACACATTTCAATAATGTTCTAGCAAAATCACATAAATCTATTACCCACTAGGACTAAACGTAATTATCCATCCTAAGAACCTTCGGCACTGTTAAACTCCGCTTCTACGCAATCAATCTAACTGACAATATCAGCAAACGTCTTGGACAGATTGTTGAGAGATGTCGCCTTTCCAGAGACTATAGTACAAGAAGACGCTACGATCATTGACCGCTGTTGGAGATCCTGAAATGGGAGCTGAATACAATTAAATTATTTTACAGTTAGGCTACACTACGCAAATGTTTTAATTTATTGTCGTACTCTGTAATATTTCATTGTTGATAAATCAAAGATTTAAATTATCATGTTGATTTAAGAGATTTCTACGCTGTTGTAGAAACGATTGCTATTGTATTGATTAGAGATTTCAACGCTGGTGTAGAAGTGAACGTGCTACTACTGTATGTGACATGTTTAGCGTGTCTAGTAGCCACATGCAACGTTAAAGCTAGTATTTCCAGTAAAGTTAATACTAAGAACAACTATCCGCTGTTAATCCGGTCACAAATTAATAGAGAAACACCACAACTCTCTGTTTGTTTGTTTGTTAAGTTAGCTGTGATTGTAGTGATTATTACTATCAAACATGCAACATGCTACGGTGGGAAAATGTATGGGATAAAATCTTTACAGTGACATCGAAGTTTATATTGTTCAAATGGATAATTATTTGAGTTATGCGAGTTAGAAGTAAACGTCCTCAGTACTTTCTCTTCTTTGCAATGTTATTTCATTAATTGTAAAGTACGGGCAAATTAATTATATGCTTGTGATTGAATGTGATCGGAGATTCTTCTTTACCGATATAAAATAATATGTTAGGATGTTGAAAGAGAATCGTCGGTAAAGAGTAAAGACACAAATTGTGATTAAATATATAGCTGACGGTGGTTGAATAAATATTAAAGGCTTCGGAGTGTTCGTAATTTTCTGAAATAATTGTAATGTCTCTATGAAGAAATTGAGTGATTAAGTTCTAACAAACAAGTCCATCCAGTTATAATTGCCTATAATCTGTTGGAGCAAGGCTGTTCTTATACCTAAACGGTACATCAAATAACAAGTTATTAATAAAAAAATAAAATAAAAAAGCAATAAAATTAAACAACTGCTAAATCAAATAAGAGTCATACTTACTATAATAAATAATTTCAGAATTAAGTGGGCTATAATCAATAAAGGCATCTAGCAAATTTAAATATATATATATATATATATATATATATATATATATATATCAATGAACAAAAAGACTAAGATTGAAGTTATAATGGTTAACAAAAATTTATAAGACTATAAAGTAAAAAGGTTTTAAATTATATTAACGTTCAACAGAGTTCACATAATTCATAACCCGCTAGCGTGAACTATCTTAGCCGAAATATCTATAGGTACAGTAGATGCAATTTCTACCCGGACATGTTTAAATTTAATACAAAATTTGTCACTATACTTTAACAAGGTTTGTTTGAAGTAATATCATCGTAAAATGTAAAAAAATATATATAAATTTCTCAAAATTGCTCTTAGTAATTTCCTCCATATTTTGGTGAAATATGAGTACTTGAATAACCCAAATCATTACACAAAATATCAAGTAAAATAAATAAATAAATAATGTTCACAAAATTTAATCAATAATGACCACTATCGTTGAATCTCCGTATCAGTTAAATTAGCCACAGGCTGTGCAGTCTAAGTGAGAATAAGTCTAATTCGCGATTAATTATTTTGCCAAAAACGCAATAAAAATTTATAGAGGTATTTGTTTCTAAACGTCAGTATTTAACCCATATGACTAAGGAAGACATTGTGAAAAAAGCAATACAATCAACCGGGTTCGAACCTGCATAACCTTTGACGGTCCCGTCTAAACTATGCTGTTTCCAAAACTATGGAGGAATTTTAAAATATATTGTGATTTTATATTATATAATATTTATCATAGAACAGATTATTAAAACGTACTTTAAAATGAAAATAGAAAATCATTTCAGTTCTTAACAGAAATAGCTTAACTGACATGCTATTGTAAATATGTTCTAAAATATCACCCCGCGACTAACTACCCCAATAATATTTAAGGAAGTCATACTGTGCCATATAATCTCATAATGTATTTAAGGTATTGAAGTCAAAGGTTCATTTAATGATGATTAAACCGAACCACATTCGACAGAAGAGATATATCGTTAAACCGTATGATATGTGTAGGACGGGACAAAGAATAGTAAAAGCATAGAAGTCGAACTGTTGGACTGGATTCGATCCGGTAATTAAAGCATAATGAGATATAAAAGTAAGCACGCACTACAGGATGTCTCGTAAACCAGTTGAAATATAATTCTAGATGTGCATTGTAACTTTATACCCGTCACAGCACCTAGAAACATTTATAGTGGAGTGATTTATTAACTTTAAAGTAAAAACTATTTAATTTATATCGCTTAAACTATTGATTTATCAGAGGTATTAGATTTATCGTTCTATGTAGACGGTTTTTATACAGATCGATCACGTTTATTATGTCATTTTACTTTATGACAATTTATATTAAACAGTTTTGTGACGGGGTGAACACAACCGTTGTTGAGTTAATTAGTTTCTAAAGATCTGCATCCAAAAAAATAAAATTTCCGTTTAATGTTGAAATGGTTTATCTGTATTCCGTTCCATAGCCGGTACAAGTATTTCCGGCACAAGCGGCTGTACAGATTTGAATCAAATTGATAAGTAAATTTTTATGTTATTTATATTGTTACCTGAATAGATTCGTCAATCAATAACTTTTTTATTCTCTATTGAATTTAATGCGTATTAGGTTAATTTAAGGATACGTATAAACTTCACACAGGCAAATAAATACATTGTTCTCTCCATCTTCAGGTTGTTGAGAAGTAAAGAAAATATTAACACACGCATATACATATAAATCAAAACAAAAAAGTTACACTTGGTTAAAACACATAAAAACCTAGTCTGGACGTGTACTACAGTGCGACAATTATTAGAGGCTGACTAATATATATTAAAAGCATATTTATGAGGACACTAGAGAAGAAACAACTTTTTCATGAAATGTTATATTTTCGTTTCATCAAAATACCCAAATTGAACAAAGTTCACTCGAGTTATGAAAGCAAGTTGTCAGTATGTTTTAAACGAACAATGTAATATATTTAGGCTGTATTGGGATATATTTATTTATTTATTTTTTAAACTGTAGAACTAATCATACATTGTGAAAAATGTGTATTCATGAAATTAAGGTTTTATTTTATCAAATATGCATAATAATATGGCAGAGAAATGGATTTCTCATAGAAATATCAATTGTGAGTAATTTTTATCTGTAAAGCCGTGATTTATTTTTTTCAATATAAAAACCTCTCAGTCATCATCGATTTACTAAAGGATGAAAATAAAACTCGAAGCTCTCGAATATTGTTGTTAAAGAACTAGAGTTGATTAAGAAGGACCGAATTGGAAAGATGAAAAATAGCGTCTAACCAAGATTGCATGGAAGTAGGTGTATATCTAGCCATTGCGTAGATCTAAAAATGGTGTAAGTTCCCTTAGATTTCACTATATGTTATCACCTGAGGTAAGTCTAGTTTATACGTTTAGAAGGAAGTTATTAAGATATTGGTAACCTTAATTCTGTTACATTAAATGATAATATTTTCAATTACTGGTCAGATATATGCATTTCGGATCTTGATTTTGAACGCAGACCTACTTTGGTCATCTAAATCAGTCCATTTCATTATCTAACCAAAACCCCACTAAAACCATGATAACTCACTAATTGTTATTTGGTTGAGTCTATAAACTTCACATTTCACTAAAGATGAACAAAATCTTTAGAGTCGGTGTAGTTTATTTTAATCGATAACTCAGAAAACGATATTTTATTAAGACTGGCGATCAGTTTGTTGGGTGACGGCAGGCAATACAAAAAGAAAGTTTGATCGTATCGTAAGAGGTGATTTCGAGAATATCTTAATTTTGTGTCTTTCCCTTATGGTAGATAACCCAAATTTTAAGTGACGCGTATGCAAAATAAAAATAGCATATAAGTCCCTAGATATGCCCATATTATAGCCATATTTTTTTATCGGTCAACGTTTATGGCTGGAGAGCACTGTAACAACGAAAACGTCTGACTTCATTCCATAAATCACTGTTTTTGGACTCGACTCAGAGGATATGAAAACAGATAAATCCTCGACGAACTCTTCATCGATTTTTTACCCAACACATAAAGTTAATTTTCACTATCCAAGATTTTTTGTGAGAAAGTAAAACGCATTATTAATATACTACAGTTCAGTAATAAAATAGTACTACCCATCATTAATCTAGATACATTACCTGTGAAATTTTATAAGTGAATCGCTGACAGATAAAATTTAAAGCTGGTGCAGGAATACACTATGAGAATGTTTCTAAATTTATTTCAGAAGGAGATAAAAACACAAGCCTTGATAGATAATTCTCCTATTCTTGTATGTATAAATTTTATAATATATTTATTTAGTTCTTATGTATTTAGTGTTACGTTGACATCAGTCTTGGCAAGTTTATTACAGTGTTTGAACTTGGACACGTGTTTAGTTATTTTTGTATTTTGGTGACTTTTGTTTAATTATTTATAAAAAAGAAAGGGAATGATTGTTATTAATTTGTAGCAGATTGAGGAAATAAATACATTTATTATTATTATTAGAGCAATGAAACTGGTGTGTAGCGATACAAATGGTACATAAATCATCAACCTCCTCAAAAATTGTCTATCTTATTGATTTGTAATGTGTTATACAAAACTACTGATAAATAAAAATCCCACAAACTAAAGTTGATAAATCTACTAATTTAATAAGGAAACACAATAGTTAACCTGTTGGTCTCCTTAAATAAATAAATAAATATATATACATATATAAGTGGAGCTGAAACAGCTGCCATCCTATCAAAAAAGATTTATCATGAAAATGAAGAAAACAAAATCCAACTCGATATGGTGTTTTAAAAAACAACACAAACAGAAAGAAGATTCTGAAAAAGCCTTTGTTTGGCAAAAATAAATTAAAAACACAATGTTGAAGCAGTTGGATTAGAGTAACATAAATATAAGAAAACGGCCTATGATAAACTTTAAGGCACCACACAATACGCGATTACCTCCCTTCATCCTTTCCTTCAAGATGATTAAACCCTATTACAGATCACGTCGCCGGCAGTACAACACAATAATGTATAAATTCAAGTACATTAATAATAAAGGATACTAATACAATATTAAAGACCTTAATTTTTTATCATTGATGTACAAAATTATATTATATCTAAAAAAAAAAAAACTATTATAAAAACCTCAAATTGATTTCATTTTAATCTAATATTTCTGATAATTTTTTATTAAATATTTCTTTTAAATATGATTGACCTTTAGGGGTCAATGTATACAAACGATGAGTAAGTATACATTTTTCAATGATTATAAATTAAATACAATTATTCAATACTTCAGTAAAAATAAATACTGAACGCTACACTAGATTCTGTATGAGAAACTGTGGTCATTGCAGATAAATGTAAAATTATAAAAATTGAATTCTAATCTATAAATTGTAATTCATAAAATTTATTATTTATTTAACAACCCTTTTAGCATAAATTAAACATTTATTAAAAAAAAAAAAAAAAAAAAAAAAAAAAAAAAAAAAAAAAAAACGTTTGAACTATTTAATACATCTCGGGTCATAATTGAATATACAAACTTTTTCAACTGGGACATAAACTGTTCTTAAATGTCGTTTTTAACTCATCTATTGCCCAGCTTATGGGCGTAAATCCTGAACAAGCATTTAAAACCTAGGATGAATTCTTCTATTGTAATATAATGGATAAAGGGGGGAAGGTCTAAATAAAACTGTAGGATCAGGTGCGGTCGAGGCCGGATACGCACGAGCGGTTTGATCATTCATTGCAATTCGTGCGTACAACCGTTTCATACAAACTGACAGTAAACTGTTTTTAGTTATGTCGGAGCTAACAAGATATCCATAATGTGAAAGAGAAAATTAACAATATGAGTTGCTTTTCAAACAACTAGTGAATGTTTTTTTTTTGTAAATAATTGCAGTTTTTAATGACATTTTAGTTTTTGCTTAGTATCACAAATAAAAATAATTGAATTTATAACAACATGATACCTACTCAAGCCCTGTGATTTAAATAAACACATAATTTATTATTTTTAAAAAATAATATCCTTATTATTAGAAGAATACATACTATGGAGCATGTATATAAAATGCTTTCGCTTACTTCGCTTGTGTCGTACACTCTTACAGTATTCACTCTTAGCTGTACAGTATACGAGTATATTATTAAATCATCACCAAACAACATTATCTAAAGCTTAGTTGAAAAATAACCTTTATCCAAATAATTAAAAATTAAGTGTTATAAAAATACCCCAATAATTTTTATTATTGTTTTTTTTTTCAATGAATTATATTACTTGGGAGAGTTTCTCGGTGAAAGTATTTGTGATAGTGTCATCTAAAGAAGGCAAAGCATACCAACTGGCCTGCTTGTGACCTAACAAAAATAAAAGTTATTATGTTCGTAATCTGTTTTTAAATAACCTGATTTAATTTCAAATATTTTGCTTTGTAACCTATCGGTCTTGTTGTTTAAAGACGAAAACGGCCTTTTAAAAAATCAAGTAAATAACATGAAATAAAGACCTCTTGTGCCCTATAACACGTTCATAGCGTTAAGGTAGGAAGAGTTGTTCTAGAGAGATTTGGCAAGAAGGATCTAACCGAAGACTACATGCAAAAACTGTGTAGATACAGTTGTGATCCTTCAGGATTTCCACTTTATTCACTTTAATTGAGCTCCTGGGGGGGGGGGGTTTCTAAGGAATTAGCTGAAATGTGTAAAATGGGTTATTGTCGTAAATATCGCTGAGATGTCAAATATGTTCATGGTATCACAGCTGATTTGTAAAATCTTATAGACTCAGTGTGTCTAAAAGTTTTTAATATCTGATTCATTGTCCTCTGATTCACGTTACATTGTCCTCTAACTTTACGTTTCTATAATAGCGGCCGGAGGGGGAGGGGCTCATTTAGTGAGTAAGGACCTAGCTGGATATACACGCTTTTTCATGTAGTCTTTGATTAGATCTCTTTATTTTATCTTTCCTATAAAGTTATTCTTGACCAACTCTTTTTCATTCCCGACTCTGGCGCTATTAGAGTATTCAAATTCTAGGATTTTTTATTTTATAGTTGTTTTAAAATTTTGTATGAGGCAATAATGACTGAAATGTTTTCCCGATTTAAACAAGAAGGAAAAATATCTATACTAGCGGTTACATTGATGTTTATACTTTCCAGATTTGAAAATTGAGAAATTGGTACTACTTAGATATTTGGAATTGAATCTATACCTACTTAGATAACTTGATCATCTCTGTGGTCATGTAGACACGGTATAATCAGATTTACAGTATGCAGAGCACCTCCTGCATCGTAAGTCAAACGAACAATAACTAATAGTACTTGAATAGCCTTGAATGCTTATAGACAATAACTACGCTGCAATTAAACTTAGGCGACCAACAACCCATCATGGGATTCGGTCTTCTAGTATTTATACCCGACATAAAAGTCGGCCATTAACTTATTGTCGTTATAAATATCCCAGACTAGCCCAGACTACGTTAATAGATGTTCATCGCGTTAGAATTTCTCTGTGCAGTGTTTTAGTTAATTTAAATTTTGTTATAAAAGTTTTGTCGGTAGATGATGTTTATTTAGTGCAAGGTTAACTAAAAGTAGTGCAGCATAGGAATATATTAAATAAAGAAAGCAAAGAGCAAAACAAGTAGGTTCTACAAAACTTTGACAATTATAGAAAATACTCCGAGTGTTCAATAGTACACCATCGGCTATAAATATATTTAAATTTTGAAGCTACTTAATACCTCAAAATTTTGAAGAATATATTTCATAATTATCCTTCTTTCAGTTTTGAATTTCAATTAAAATTCTTGAATATTTTTATAAACTTTAAATGGACCAACAGGAAATAAACGGTGCAAAAATGTTGCATTAACTTTTTCAAACCCTTACACCAAAACATATAGCAATGTAGCTTTCAATTAAATGGAGAAGCTAAAATAAAAAAAAGAAAATAAAAATTTAGCTGGTTTTAACTTGACCAACTATTTTAATTACATTTTGCTAAAAGGAAGCGGTAAGGACTTCGCCAATTTCACACACAAAAAAAGTGATAGGGGAAATAAAATTGAAGAAAGGTGGTGATGTTTAAAAACGTGTTAAAAGCGACGTACAAAAATGAATATTTATAACCATAAAATGTTTTTTTTAACTCGTAAGAAAACAAAGTATTGTTTTTTATCATAAAAAAAAAATTAAATCAATAAATCTCACACCACTCGATGTTCATTTCGGTAGTTCCAATATAAATTCTACTTTTTTTTTTTTTTTTTTAATTATTTTTTTTAAGTTTGTTAAAATGTTTCAATTAAAGACACAAACCAGAGTTCAAAATCGCAAGTAGATTTTTTTTTGTTGCTTTACAGTTAAAACCAATAGCAAAATTTGAATAAGAGGTTAGTCCGCCGATATTATAAATTCTAATTCGGTGGAATACTATTAACTTTTCGTACTACTTTAAGGCCCAATGAAAGCATTGTTAGGCTGAATTTTCATATATTTTCGTCTTTTTTTTCAAATACTTGACTCAATATAATTCGGAAATGTTTATAAGGTTGTGGAAGATTTATGCCATTTATAGCCCATGGTAAAAACATGGGGGGAAATTAAATAGTGAAGAAAATGGAAGTTCTTTCTCGGTTGTAAGTAAGTTGTTTAGGAATATTTTGGAAAAGCTGATGACGGATTTAATTATATGGTTTCATGGATTGGAATGTGCAAATATTAGTATAACTTATTTTAACGTTTATGTACAATCGGAATAACTGTAACACCCTGCGCTATTGGTAACTGGAGTACCCTGAACTAAGGAAAGTTGTTACATCCGAGTATATGGTAAACTGTAATTCCCGGGTTTTTGGGAAACTATATTATCTGGGCTTTGAGAAAATCTAATACCGGATCATATGAGAACATTTAACATCCTCGGCTATAAAAAATAATAAAAACTCTAACTGTCAGGATTTTTAAAATGTAACATTCTGTTATATGTTAAACTCTAGTAATCAAACTATGGGAATCTGAAACATTCGAAGCTATAACATAGTGAATACTCGGGACTCTAAAATTTTAATATTCGTAGTATTAAAGAGAGTAAAAACCGAACTATTGGAAAGTATAACAATCTGAACTATAGGAAGCTGTAACATTCGACAGTATGAAAAAATGTAACAGAGAAATTAAAGAAAACTGTAACAGTTGGGCTATTTGAGGCTCTAAAATTTAAATTTTTGGAAACTATAACATTGGGCAATATGAATATGGAAACTAAAGGAAACTGTAACACTCCGGGCGTTTGAAAACTGTAACGTTATGACTATGAGAAACTCAGAGCTATAAAAAACTAACAATCGGTGCTATGGGCACGTGTAACACCCGGTACTTTGGGATTCTGTGTTTCGGGGTTATGAACAACTATTACACTAACCAATATGTGACACTATTTCAAACGAGGCCATTGTAAAGTGCAATATACATAACTATGGGAAACGGTAACCACTTGGGCTATATGAGCAACGGTATACTTAGATATATATGAAACTACGAGTATAACTGCGTATAACTCTCAGTGATATGAGAAACTGTCATATCCGTTAATTGAAAGTGTTTCATGTGTATGGAAACCTGTAAAACCCCGAGCCATGAGAAATAATATGAAAGGTAATTTTCGAAGTAGTTACAACTGTAACACTCAGGATTATGTGAATCTGTATTGGTAAGGACTATGCAAACCTCTAACACTTGATGATATGGGAACTGTAACATACTTAGTTATTGGAAACTGTAACACTCGAAGATTTAGGAAACAGTAAAATACGAAGCTGGGTACACTTCAGTCAACATCGAAATGTACCCTGTAGCAATGTATTTGTTGTCCTGAATATTGCCATTTATGAATGTTGGATAATTTGCAATAATCAGGTCTACAAAAATAATGAACTTATATAGACTACTGGCAAACATACCACTTTGTACAGTATTGAAAGTTGTGTTAAAGACAGAAATCTATTCCATTAGGACCAAACCTATTGTTGTGCACGGAATAAGTCACACGCCAAAGTGATTAATCGAAAACACCTAATCGACATCACGTGGTTCTCTCTCTAAGCATTAGAATGATACGTTTCAACTGTATATTACTTTATATATATATATATATATATATATATATATATATATATATATATATATATATATATATATATATATATATATATATATAATTTACATAATTAAATAATTGTTTGAAGTGAAGGATAATTCTCAATTATCCAATATGAAAGAATCGGAACAGGTATCGAATTAATTAATAAATATGATTTTATAATTATGAAAAATTTTGTTGTACTTTAACTATAAGTAGGACACTTAGCCTATACATATTTTGTCAATCCACTTTAAGAACAAAACTTCAAAATAAAACATTATTCTCACGTTTAACAAAATTCGTTTATTTTATAACCTATGCCAGTTTGGAATTTCTAGGTTCGTTCTTCCTCTCCCCCAAATTTTCAAAAATACACATGATAGACTTATAATTTTTAAAAAAAAACTCTTATTTACTGTGCTATTTAGTTGTAATTATTAACATTTAGTTTTTAAGTTGTCTAGTTTTTATTCAATATCGATTTTTACTTATTTAAATTTAAAATATTTGCAGGCTATTTCGCTAATTTGTACTCATCAATACACTCTTTCCTAAACCAGTTCATCAGAAACCACAATCATTTCTAACACATTACAAAAATGTTTATAATTTTTTATACAAAATAAATTGTAGTCATCTTGTTTCGCTTTAAATTAATTGTTTCGCTTGTTGAATTAATTGAATAGTTTCCTCACTAACTCGACGAATTACTCTTTGTTATCATCTAATACCTGGAAAGAGTCGTTATAATGTATGTCTACCCGCATAATGGACAGTTCGTGGAATGACACAGAAATGCTAATATCTGTTAGGTGTAGAACACCCTCGAAGGTTTCTTGATGACTAATTTAGATTTCAAATTTTAGGAATAATTAACTATTTTGAATCAATAGAAACCGTAAGTTTTAGTGTTTCCAAAAATGTTAAAAAATAAAACGATTGTCAAGAAAAAATTATATACTGATATTTTTTACTTTTTAAATTTACCAGTTCAATTTGATTGAAAGTTTTACTCTGTTTTTGTATAAGGTAAAATATATTCTGCCTCAAATATTAATCTAATAACCAAATATGGACAAATCGTTACGTCACTATGTCTTGTTTAGCATTAACAACAATTGATTTATTACAGGGTTTGGGTCTTGGATGCGATACCGAAGACTGGTTCTGTCCCTTTAAACTCCAAATTAAATCAATAAATCAATAATCAGAAAGCGAAACAAGTGAAAAAGTAATAATATAATTGTCTTCCTCATTTTTTTAATATGGTTTGTCATTAATTAAATTTTGTTTACATTTTTGGTTTTTGGTTTTTGTTTGGTTTGTTTACAATAATTTAAATTTTGTCTAAAGAAATTATGAATATATATATATATATATATATATATATATATATATATATATATATATATGACTCTCAATTATACTACTTTTTATGGGTCAAAAGTAGTCTATGTATGGTTTTATATCCAATGGATCAGTATATCAGGTCGGTGATAATAATTTAACCTTATACACAATATCTTTAATTTTAATGAATTTGTTCATAAACATTTATAGAAAAAAGTTTAAATTTAAATATGAAAACCTATACCAAATTTGAAAAGATTTCTAAAAAAACAAATATGTATTGTGTTCTAACTTAAAGTTATAAATATGAATTGTGTAGGTCTGTTATACATTTAAAACTCGTTAATTATAAATAAAAATATATGCATAGTACATATATTTGGCTTTTGTTTGTAGTTCTATATTTTTAAGTCAAGGAATAATCAATACTTAAATGTGTACTTTCACTTTATTACAGTTCAAAACTCAAATATGGTACAGATTCCCAAATTATGAGAATCTTTTAAAATGGAAATATTGTGAAATACCAGAATATTATAACTGTAGAGAAAAGGGTGGCATAAGTATTTATCAAGAAGATTACTTTTTATTCGAAATCTCTGTTGTTTTTTGTATTTCTAGGTAACGCTGTAAATTTTAAAATCCTTATTGAGCAAAAATACTGTCTGTTAGGCAGTAAAAAAGAAAAAATTGTAAAAAAGAAAAGCGTAGTGGGATTTCGACGATTTTCTCCCAAAATTATACCTCCAGAATAAAATCTGTGTATTTTAGTAAATTTTGTAACGGGCTTTATTTAAAGAAAATTTAGTCGGAGGGAATTAAATTATAAATATTGTTTTGTTATGCAAGTTTTTAAGGTAACAGAGTTAGCTATTACAAACTGAAAAGATCACTATGAGATTCAGTAAGCAACGAGTAATGGGTACATATCTATACACAATAATTTTATAATTATCAAACTAATGAACTAATGTTATTTTTAAGTAAATTAAAGACAATCATAATTTAATAAAATTACTTATTTAAATATTTAATTATTACGTTCACTATAGTGAAAAAGAAATTGTAATAAATTCTTCTATTAGGCTAATAAAAAATATTAGTCGTCATAGTCTCACAAATTGCTTTACACTATATGGCATAGAAAACGCAAACAAAATTGTCATTTTCTTCAATACTGTGATTCTTTAAATACATTTCTTATGGGAAAAATTAGTATCAAAGTGTCAATATTTATTGAATTTTTGTTGCATATTATTTTGAAAAGTCGTAATATGTTTAGAATCTAATATTTTTTTGGATATGCTTTTAATGGAGGTCAAAAATAAATTTATTTAAGCAAGTCAACACTATTATTTCATTGCACCAGAAATATCTGGAATCGTTGATTATTTTACAAAAATACTATAGACGAGCTTGTCCCAGTATTTTCCAGTTTCTGCCCTGCATGATCTGGATGTTCACCATTCTGTTTAAGATTGTTAATCCGTTAATTTATTTGTTTACTTCTCGTATATTACAATATTTATTACGAAACCATTTTAACAGATTGGTCTTGAATTATCTTTAACACCAAACTTTTTTATTTATTTATTTGTTTTTTTTCAACAATTGCTAAATAATATATTCTCAATTTATTTTATGATTATATTATCAATATACTTCATATATATATATACATTATTATATATGTATTACTTCTGAATGCTATCATTACTTATTCATTCAACCATGTCTTGGTAATCTCTATTTATTTCTCATGATTAATTTATATTTCCATTAGTACTATTAACGTTGCAATTTCCGCAGTAACTGTCACAGTACTCTATTGTATTCATTATTCGTTTCACCTTTACAATCTTAATTATATTTATCATTAGAATTCTCATCCATAACATAACTTGCAACTTATATTACTGTTCATCGTATTTTCCAAGGGAAAATCACATGGAATTATAGTTCTTCTCCTTTAGACTGATCTGTCCTTACAGTCGCTTCAAATTACATGTTTCATAAGTTTCTTATCAAACAACATTGTTCCAATAAATAATACCGTGGGGGGGGGGGGGTCTACATTTCGTATTAGCATAATTGGTCCGCCTAATTTCAATAATTTAAATATACACCACTCCGAAATGTCTAATGTCTTTACAAATTTCACTACGTCGTCGCTGTGTACAACTGAATCCACGGATTTGTAGTCATACATTTTGCCAGATATTTCCAATAAATGTTCAAGATTTTATCTACTGACTGCGTAATTTTCAACTCCAAATAGATCAAAATAGATCATGTTTAAAATTTCTTACAATTTTTGGAAATAATGAATTTTCCAGTTGTTCTTGTGTTATTACCAATTTGACCCCCAATAGAAGTTACGAATACTGTTCCATCAGATTTGTCTGGAATTAATGTTCCGTCCCCATTGTGTAATAATGTTTTCAAAAATATCTCTGAACCAAAAATACTAATTTTTTGCCCTCATATTGTTTCTAAAATCTATATGTTATTCCTTATCACCATAAATAAGTCACCTTAAGGAAACCCTGAAGTGCCTCTGCTTTGGTGCCGCGAGGTACAACAGGCAGTGTATGACGAAAATCGCCTGATAATAATAGTGTAACGCCAACCACCAAGTCTTAATTTTTCTTAAATATTCCAGAATCCGTGCAGTTCTTCTAATTCTGACTTATGTAACATCTTACATTCATAGCATATTATGAGTTAACACTTTTGCTTTCCAAGTGCCACTTTTAACATTGAAACCTCAGAGCGGACGTCACGTTGGTTGCTTAATGTATCGAAGAGAATTAATGAAATACTGTACATCTTATCAGACGATTATCGTCACCAGGAATTGATGTCTTCCCTTCATACATAAACATGGTGTTAAATTTTTTTCAAAATATGTAGTATTACGAACACTGTCAACAAACATATTTGAAGTTATAAACTGGACGTATAAATAAATTGAATCTGCACAGTTTTAGGAGTTATGTTGACTATAAATCATTATTAAACATACAGCTGATTGTTTTCTAAACAAATGATTATTTTTTAAATATAAATTACCCTCTCAAATTGTACTGGTGCTTCCCCTAAGTATTAAGTCTACCAACTAATCGGTTACTATCATAAACTCACAGGTTCGTTCAAAATAATACAATTTTAAGGATCTGAAATAAGTTTTAACGTCTTTGTGTTCAACTACATGGTCTGGTCATTCATATTACTAGTTAAAGTCACCTGTTGGTTAGTAGGTATTAGCACAATATTAATGTACAGCTGATAATGACTATTAAAGTTAAAAGCCATGTGTTGGTTAATAGGTTCAGCATGATATTAAATGTACAGCTGATAATGATCGTTAAATTTAAAGTCACCTGTTGTTAATAGGTATTAGCACAATATTAATGTACAGCTGATAATGACTATTAAAGTTAAAAGCCATCTGTTGGTTAATAGGTTCAGCATGATATTAATGTACAGCTGATAATTATCGTTAAATTAAAAGTAACATGTAGGTTAATAGTTATTAGCACAAAATTAATGTACAGCTGATAACGACCATTATAGTTAAAAGTGAGCTGTTGCTTAATAGGTATTAGAACAATATTAAGGGACAATTACTATTAAAGTTAAGAGCCAGCTTAAGGTTCACCACAATATTAACTTACAGCTGATAATGATTATTAAATTGAAATTCAGCTGTTAGTTAATATTAATTAGCACAAAATTAATGTACAGCTAATAATTACTATTAAATTTAAGAGCCAGCTGTTGGTTAAAAGGTAAAGATAATATTAATGTCAGCTGACAATGATCATTAAATTAAAATTAATTCAGCTGTTGGTTAATATGTATTATCACCAAAATAATGTACAGCTGAAATGACAATTAAAGTTAAAAGTCAGCTATTGGTTAATTTGTTCAGCATAATATTAACTTACATCTGATAATAAAGGAATATTCTGTATGTGCCAAATATGGTACAAACGATGTTTAAAATGTTAATCCGAGGTCTTCAGGACCTTGATAACCGTACAAAAGAGTATTTTTAGACATGTACGACTGTCTAATCCAGATTGTAAAAACATTTGAAAAAAAAACTGTATAATACTTCCACACATACAAATTATGGATTGATTTTTAGGATTCGTTCATAAATGAATTTGATTCAATTAGTCGACTCATTCAATTTGTATACATTGAGTTGTAGTTTGCTTAGATTATTACAAATAAGATACCTTTTCGGCGACAATTTTATTATATATGTTTTAAATCAAGAACTATAATTAAAAAGAAGAGAAAAATAATATGTATTTATAAAGGTTCATTTATAAAGTCATTATAATAAATTCTAATAAACTTTCACGGCTTACTCTTGAATACATATTATATATAATTTGAAAATTAAAAATTCGTTATTCACCTTTCGTTAAGCTAAAGGGTAGTTCCTGGATGAAAGTTCAAATCGTTTCCTTATTTTCTCACGATTTTAATAAAGCGCGGTGTTTGTTGTATGAATGGAACAGATTGCGAAGAGCGTGAAATCTAAATGTGAATATTATGAACAGTTGAGGCGTCAAGTATTCAATTAATATGACGGACTAACCTTTAACAGTGAAAGGGTAACGGATGAGCTAGGAGGATGTGCGTGCGGGTGTCGACATATACGTCAGCACGATGTTGTTCCACCTGGAATATGATAAGGGGAAATCATTTTTATTTTATACAAACTTTTAGAGTTTATTTTATTAGGTATAATTTCATTAATTTTACTTATGTTCCAGTTAAGTGATATAGTCCTGTTTTAAATTACATATTTTATATTCGCCTGTTTGTTATTGTTTTGTTTTTTGTTACATTGTTACGGCTATATAGTGTACTTATTATTATATAAAATTTAATATTAACGTGATTTGTTTTTTGATCAAATAATCCAGAAACTGTTTTTAGTAGCCACTTCCCTTTAAAAATGCTGTGTTCTGAATTATTCCAAGGTATGGACTCAGGAATAATATATCGTGTGATTCGAATTATTGATTATAATGGTTTGAACGTGACATACTAAGAGCTGTAAAACACTATACTGAAAATAGATTTGACTGATATTTTAAATATTTCTAACTACTCTTTTGCATGACCAAAATTTGAAAGGCTTCCTCGCTCACTACTCCCAGTGTTACAAAAATATGAGTACAACTAACTATTTACAACTGTAGCAGGTACATTGTTTAGTTCCCTAAGATATTCATTAAAACTTGACAAAGCTTTCCATGTAACTAGTATGTATCTATATGAATTAAATTAACTAGAATATGATTTAAAGTGAACTATAATAAGTAATCTTTCAGTTTACGTTTCTATTTAATTGGACCTCCAATTCACTGTAGCTCGCAAGTGATAAAGGTGTATTTTCAGTAAGCATTCCAGGGATGATATACATCAATGAGTACAGCGTAATATGTATACATTGATAAATGTGATACACTTTTTGGAAATGTCAAATTCTGTAACTATTAAGTGGTATGCATTGTAAATAGACTTTTCGGATGCATTATGAACTATATAAAATATATCGAATAACAAACGCGCATTTAGCACATGCAAACGAACGAAATACAGAAATAATGTAATAAGTGTTTGGAGGTGGTCAGGTCACCCTTTGACGAAGACCCCAGAGGATAAGATGAGGAAACTGATGCATTGTAGGATTGGAGGCCAGGAAGGCCCAAACTGTCGTGGAGTAGAACAGTGGAGCCAACTGAGGGAGGAAAATCGTGGTAGAAGTGAAGGTCTGAACGCCCAAGTACTTCAGGTTTTGCTGCTTTGTAGAGAGGTCCTATTCTATGATCCAAGAGCTAGAACTAATTAAATAGTAACGAATGAAAGGAATAGTGATAACAAAAAAAAACTTTTTTCGTGGATAGATTATTTTACAATTAAACGTCTCTGTAAAATATAAAATGATTACCAAGTAAACTTCCAAACTAACACCTATATTAATCATAATCTTCTACTATTTCTAATTCGTATTAATACTATTTTCGTTTAATAATTTTTAAAGTAATTTCTTTTAACTTTAGCACTCTCAGATTAAAATTTCGAACTTCGGCCCTACGTTATCAATTTGAAAACAATAGGTCAATTTGTTCTTAAGATAATCATTTAAATATATTCAGTTCTAAGTTGTTTTAGATTTACTTCTGAAAACCTTCATTTGACCAAAACAAATTAATTCTGCAGAACGTACAACTGTAAAATGTTCAATCTGTGAGAAACATCTTCCTTCAAATAAGGCCTGAAAATCATTTTTTGATATCACCGCATTTTCATCACCACTCTTTAAGGGATTTACTAAAATGTAATACTTTCGTAGAATAATGACCCAATATGAACTATATTGTAATTTGAAAGCAATAAATCCACCTGTTTTGAGATAGTGAACGTTAAAACAGTTGGACTTACAAAGGTACATGGTTCTGAAAAATGTCTGTACATGCATGTTCAATGGTTCACAATCTAGAAACATAAAAAATATGATAGAAAAAATCTTCAGACCAACTCAATACGTTTCTCAATCGACACTCGGAAAGTATAAAAAAATTAAAAAATAATTAATTATGGATGTTTATTGGCATGCTGACAATTCGCACCATGTATTCCCAACTCTTACATAATCTAACATCACGAATTCTACATAATATACGTCAACTCACAAACAGTAGTCTCGTCTGTTAAGCCCGAGTCATATTTCTTTCCGACAACGAAACCTGTAATTTATAATTATTAAGTCAAAAGAAATCAGTCTGTACGTAAACACAAGCCACAGCGGCAAATATTTCCCATAGAATGTAACCTATGTCTACGACAACTAATCAATGGCAATGTCTAAACAACGTATCAGCGGTGACAGTGTTCTCGAAAATAAGCTTTAATAAGATGAATTTACTGAAGCCCGTATCTAACATACCGACAAGAGTGATACATAGGTTGTCACGCCGTCGCTATGCCGCCATCTTCTATTCATGCTGTCTCCAAATAAGGGTAAATATTAAACAGATAATTCTAATTGAACTATTCAGCTATTCAGGAACAGATATGTGATAAAGAATCATCACCGTAATTGTCAAGCATGGTTGGAAGAAAAGTGGTGCGTTGGAGACGGTTTCTGTGAACTGGTAAGTTTTAAACACTAATGGTTCAAATTTTCTTGAATTCAACTTAGTGACGCAGTAAGAAGTTTGGAAACGGGCGAATAAACATTCACGGTATGGAATACGACAAGTGGAAGAGGGATACTGGAGGGGGAAAATTGCAATTATTAGGGACACCCCCTTATTGCAATTATTGAAGCTTGTCTTCGACATCATTTGTTAAATATAAAGAATGATATTTAAGCATTAAAAGTTATTGTAAATACAACAATTATAAAGTTAAAAATACACAATTGCAATTTTACGTTTATATTTAGTATATTCACCATATGGTGATAAAACTAATGTAATTTAAACCTACATTTTGAGGCAAGAGACTTTTTAGATATGATCATTACCTTTTTAGTTTTATTTAATCAAATATTTTAGATCTCATAAAACTACTTTTAATTTAAGATTTAAACGAAAATGAAAATAATGTAACAGAATAATATATCAAACCATATGTCACATTCAAGGCTTGGTAAAATGATCTAAAATCATTAAATGACTTTTTTATTGGTTCCACCCAACGTGTGTAATCTATTGTTTATGGGCATCAAACAAATTAATAAGCATTTTTGTTTTTAAAAGTGAAAACGTGGTTTATAGATAGTCACTATTGATGTTTTGTCTCTTATATTTTTAATTTATTTTTGTTTGAAGTAGAAAGATGTCTGATAAGAATATGGAGAGAGAGAGAGAGAGAGAGAGAGAGAGAGAGAGAGAGAGAGAGAGAGAGAGAGAGAGAGAGAGAGAGAGAGAGAGAGAGAGAGAGAGAGAGAGAGAGAGAGAGAGAGAGAGAGAGAGAGAGAGAGAGAGAGAGAGAGAGAGAGAGAGAGAGAGAGAGAGAGAGAGAGAGAGAGAGAGAGAGTAAATTGGTATAAATTAGTTCTTAAGTTCTCAAAATGCCGAGACTAAGGAAAACCAAACCAATTTTTTCTTATTCTATTTTTCCTAATTTTAGAATTTTTAGTACAAACAAATTTAATTAAAAACAAGAATTTTAAAATTTAAAGAACTAAATATTTTCATGTTTGACGTGAAAATTTATTTTCTTGAAATACATAAATTTGTAATTTGTCTGTTTAGATGCACACAAAAGTATGCGTGTAACGATATTTAGTACGGTATAATATCTTTGCTTAAATTTTTAAAGACGTGCATAAAGGGACAGACTATACAGGAAGATTTGCAGGAAATGTAAGTATGAATTATATTTTCTGTCTTTCTTAAGATTTTATAACTGTTTGTAAACACACACTTAAAAACCACATTTTTCAAAGTAATGTATTATTTAAAGTAGTCCTATACAATTTGTCTAGCTCACGTGCTATAGACGGCTCCAGCTACATCGACCACAATGTTGCGGTCAGGCCCTGCTTGCCTTGTATATCAGTTCTTCAACGTATTAGTGGGTAGATAACAATCGACTTGGTGGTGTTTATCTGTAATTTGATTGGTGACCGGTAGTCAGCGCTCGCGGCGTTCTGGAGAGGTGCGAGAGAAATTTGAATACAGCTACCGTATCGACCCTCCCCTAGCTCCGAGCTACTCCTAACTTGGACAGAATATATTAGCCAACCATCCTTGTTCAGGGACGATTATTTCCTCAACTAATTTTAGATTTATGATACCCCGACTAAAACATATTTATTACTGACGTAAGTGAAAGATACGGCTTTAAATTGAATGTCATGATTGTATAGTATCAAAGTAGAGGTGGAATGATTTCAGCCACAGTTTGATATACGGCTATATATTGATATTTTTGTTTTCTTTTGAGTTTATATAAAGCTAAAAAGATAAATTATAGTTTCAATATATATATATATATATATATATATATATATATATATATATATATATATATATATATATATATACATTGTTAACACAGTTTATATTGGATAATTATTAAATTTATATTCTTCCTTTAATTAATAAACCTAGTTCGTGGTATTTTTCCAATTCATTATCTTTTCTATAATCTAGGCGTTATTTACTGCCAGCTAAGAAGATTCACAGTTCTTGCTTTGAATTCTAGTCTCCACATCACTTTTTATTGTTACCAATAAATAACATGTAATTATTCAGAGAACACAATACATATAAACGGTACAACAAAGAAAGTAAGTTGTAGTTATAGTAAGTGGGTGCTTTATAGATCAACATATCAGAACCATTTATATAAGTGAAAAGAAAAAAAATAATATTTTTCTTCATTACAGATATTTGTTCGTGTATTTTTTTTATGGGAAATAGTTGCATATAAAAAATCCCTTTATATGCAATAATGTTATGTAAAAATTTTATTTTTAAAAATTGTTATTATTACTTGTGTGTACTTTAATAAAGCGTAAGCTTTTACTGATTGTTATATAAATTTCAACAATATTGTTATACAAACAACAATTTAATAGATTTTTATTTTTTAATGAAATTGGTTGAGTTGATTTTAATATATAATATAGAGTTTATTTCAGCTACAAATACGATTTTTTGTGTTTTAGTGATACATCCAAAAAATTTGTGGGAACAGCATTCATGTTCATTTCGCCTTTTAACTTTTTGATTTTTATTTCTACAAATAAACAATACAAATCGTAAGATATGTTCGAATCCAGTTTTTTTACTTATATTTATTGCTAGTAAATACAGATTTAATAAATCCTTTAAAAACAAAACTCTCAAATATACATTCTACTGTACTAGTAAATTTAATTGTATAAATCGGAATCAAATATCAATTTGATATGAATGTTTCCAATTGTAATACGATGAGTTATGTAAAACATTTAAGTTATGAAGAAACACTTTGCTTACAATTGTGAATATGTAAGTTCAAATCTACCTTCAAGTTGGAGTTTTTCATATATAAAATGTATTTTATTCTATGGGTAGTATATATAATTAGTAAAATTAATTAGACTTAATTAGTAAAACCAAATCCATTACTTTCTTTTATTACACCAAACCCATTATACAAGTCGGGTTATAATTTAGAATCCAACTAGGAAATTATTATTTATTTTTGAACATTTAAAATGGAATTCTTTGGTGTTTATATAAAGAAAGTAAAACAAGTAATTTATATAGAAACAGATTTAATAAAATATTACAATTAATACCATGTAGGCCTATTAGAACTATTTAGCTATATAATCAAATCGAAACTAAAGGGTTCGAATCTTGATATGGTATTTTTTATATCTTATAAAACACAATTCTTCGACGTTGAAGTAATTGAATAAAGAATAAAGTTTAACATAATACTTGATTACACGTTTTGCCTTTTATTACCACCATTCAGCTATAACCAATAATATTCCTCAACATAACGAACTCATGTTCATGTGTATAAGTGGTGAATATTTCAGCTAATCTTCATGTTTTACGTATATACGGAAAAACAAGACATTAGCAGCAATAAACGGCATGATGGTGCCTCCTGTATCGCCTGCAAAGTGTCCGTTCAGTACGGTTATATACACTATTGTGTGGTAATTATTGTAGATATGTCGTGCTGGACCAGCGTGACTCGAGTGTTATTTATATTGTTGTGTGTTATGAGAGATTCATGTAAATAAATATTATTAGGTTAACGTTGTAACTGTTTTAAACCAAGGCCTGCAGATGATGGAGTGATTTTTAAACTAGGCGAAGGGTTTCTTTTGAAATCATGGATGGTTGTAAAGAATAGGTTTTCAAAAGCAAATGCATAATAAAGGGTGATTATTTAGGAAATTAATTAAAAAAATTAGGTTTTGCAAGTTTTTTAAATACCTTATTGTCTTCAAGTAATATATTATTAACTAAATGCCACGGGTATGCTCTCGCTTTCTGTTGTTGTGGTGCAAAATTAAAATTGTAAATAATACTTATTAATTCTTTTAAGACCTTTCTAAAACATAATACATACAAGTATGTAATGGTTGTCTGTGCAGTTAAAATAAGTGAAATGGTTTATATATACATATTTGATACGTCTCGTAATCAAGTTGTGAATTAAGAAACTTTATTTACTGCACTAAAGTCAGTAAAGGGATAAATTTAAGGAAAACTCGGTATTTCGCTAATGTCAAAATAATAATAACCTCCTTCGACACTAATAATAATAATATATGCTTTATTTACATTTCTTCAGAATTACAACGTTTCATAACATACATATATAGCATGGCTTGCAGCCGTCTGCTAGGTTAGCAACTTACATTCATTCATTCTTAGAGAAACAATAATTATTTTAAAAGAAACAGAATTATAAACTTACTCCTACTTAGACAAACAAACAAAAATACCAATAACAAAGATCAGCACAACCCAAAAGTATTTTCAAAAGTTAAATTCTTTTATTATTGTCCATCTGTAATGCCATGCTTGTTCAAGATATCTACACAATACAACCCAATCTTGACCATTCATAAAGTCCTTGAACTCTGACAGCAATAATCTTTCTTTACCCAAATAAGATTGTCTATATTGAACCAATATCGGGCATTCTGCCACAAAATGGTAAACATCTTCGTTCACCCACATATTACACACCGAACATATATAATTTCTCCCTTCAACCCACGGTTTAAAATTTAAATGAATTAATTCAGCTCTACACTTAAATGACCATTTTATTTCCTGCAACTTATACTTATTTTTTTTATTATTAAAATAATGTTTTTCCCCTAGGTTAAAATCTAGACTGGAGTAAATTTTATGATATTTCCCATTTGTCGCTGATAGTGAAAACTGTTCCAAGCTGACTTTATTCAATAATTATTTTAACTGACTATTTTTTTATTTACAGTTATTTTTACCCCACAGTTATAAATTATTAACCAACCCCACTTCGTACTTAGACCCCAAACGTTTCCATTCTTTAAACCATGAATATTACAGCTCACTATTCTTTTGGCTAAAATTTTAGGCAACCTGTCTTTCGGCATATTGAACACTTTAAACAAATAACTGAAATGTAGCTTCAATGTATACAAATACAGTTTATCTAGTCCCGTTTCCAGATAAATGGCATAAGTTGGCGTGTTTAAAGGTAAGCCTAGCAATTTTTTTATAAAAAACCTAAATACTTTTTCAACACTATTATATTCCCTATAACCCCTTAATTGAGCTGCATAACTTACTGTTGCTCTTTGAACTGTTTGAAAACCTGATAACTTTACAGTTAGTGGAACGTTTTTACATCCAATTAATTTAGACCAAACACAGTTAATACTAGCCTTGGCCATTACTAACTTAGACTTATGATGGTTCTCGTAAGACAAATTCGGAGTTAGGTCAAGCCTTAAATATTTATAACTGTTTACAATTTCGATCTGTTTTTCGTCAAAGGTAGATCTTTCATTAGTTCTGTTGCCAATATCCCACCATTTCTAAAAACCACCACTTTCGATTTTATTAAGTTTACCGTTAAATTCCACATGTTGCAATATATATTTAATTTATCCACCATTGCCTGAAGACCTTCTGGTGAGGAGGACATAATAACTATATCGTCTGCATAAAGCAGCACCCGAATACAAACCCCATCAACACAACAGCCTCCCCCCAATGCCTCATGTAGATCATTAAAAAAAAGAGAAAACAATAATGGACTCAATAAACATCCCTGCCTTACTCCAATTTTCGTTTCAAACAAACATTTGAAACACCGACACTAGAGGTAATGAATTGTCCACCGATCCTCCCCATTTGACTAATTCATCATCAATTTTGGATAATCGAATAAATTACTATTTTTTTTCTGTCCTGAAATTTAGCAATATTGCATCGAGATTACAATTTACACAAATCGAACCCACGTAGGTAGTGTAAAAAAACAAGGTATTGAAAACAATTTTTAAACTGCTGTACGTTTCAAATTTCGTGATAATGTTTTCAATCATTTTCAACGAGTAGTATAACCTAGTTTATAAACTAAATTTCACTAAAACTAACGTAAAATCCAGATTACTAGTGTTATTAACGCTTATTGTTTTATAATTTTAAACAATTTGGTTTTCTAATGTCTATACTATTATATTGTATCATATAAAACACATTAGGCCACCTGTAGATGTAGATTTTAAAGCTGCATTTAATCAGAAAGTGTAAGAAAATTACGCTAAGTAAACTTTTGATATAAAACGAAATCGCAACCATTATTGAAATTGATTTTTGAATGAAATTTTCTAATTGATTGTAAAACAAATTTAAGTTAAATCGGACTAAAATGGAAGCCTCACTAGTGTTTATCGTTAATCACTAAAATCACATAAATAAGCAAAAATAGTAAAATGTTACTAAATTACTCCAATACGGGTAGGATGATGTGTCGCATGAGGTTAATTGTTAAAAAAAAAAAAAAAAATAGATCTGATTTGTCAAAATTATAATAACTTTCCTACGTCAAGCACTATTAGAAGTTAGTTATAACATTGATTTTTCAATATAGAATAATGTACACTAAATCTAACATGCTCTATATCCTTCAAAACACACGTTGAGTGACACTCTGTGCATCAGAAAATTATTTTAAATAAATTTCCTAAACAGATAGTCCTTTCAGATTTAAAAATATATTATATCCCCATCGGACAACCTTCGTCCTATACCATACGAAGAAATAAAGCCTGACAATCTTGAACTTACGAAACCGTCGTACAAAGAACAAACAGCTGTTGTGTGGAATAATCTTGGTGACGGAATGTACCCTTGCCAGAGCGCTGCCTTATTGATACAAAGCGGTTACCTTCTTAATAGACAATTTGATTATGCTACATGAATTAAAAGTCAGCGTTGATTACTATCACGGATCGACTGTCTGACGCATGCACAGTCTGGGAATGCAAACTAGAAACTAGACCAAAGCATGGCGGCGACCCTTCTTAATAAATTACTAACAGACACATTGCATTGATTAATTTATGACACTGTTCCTTCGTCCTTTGCTATGGTGAGAGTCTCTTGGTAGAATGCAAATCGTAAATAAAGACAGTGTTGTGAAGGATGATAATTTAAATGGTTTTTAAATGCCGAAATACTTAGTTGTTTTATTTAATTAAGTTGCAGTTAGACTGTGACTTTCGAATTATTTATATAAAACCATAGATGATTAAATTAGGATTGATTAATGCGCCAATTTATTTTGTTGCATTTGGCTTAAAATTGTTACATGTTGACAAAACCGTTTTCATTTTCTCAAAAAAGCTTGAGTAGTTGAGTTTTATCAAAATCAGTTTAAAAGACAAAAGTTATAATATTCAGAGTGCTATTTTGGAAATTTCAACTTTGCCTTAGGTTATCTTACAACTAGTGGTGAATTTATTTTCATCTCAAAAAAATAAAATAATAATAAATAATAAATCAAATTAAATTCATCGAAATTTAAACATAACCGAAATCTAGAACACTACAGTATATGACTGAGTACTACGGTTTAAAATTGGAAAATGTGTAATCTGCATTTTTTAAATCTCCATTGAATTGAAATTTCATTGTTGTTTTAATTAATGTATGCATGTTATATGTACAATCAAATCAATATTATATAAATTGATAAATCAATAAAACGTTATATAAATCAATATTAATGAAGTAGAAACTGTTACATCTTTAAAAAAATTTAATGTGTGACATTAAAAATTATAAAAATCAATATCTTACGTAGTAAAAAATTTTTTTAAGGAATTAAATAGTATAACATTATCAACATTGTTCTTTCCAGTTAAAATTAGACTGCTTGTTTTAACAAAAATCATAATTTTTTTAAATAAATATTCTGTTGGTTTTAAAATTGAAAAATCGAGTCTCATTCCGATGAAGGATAAAACTGCTTCAAAATCGGATCAACTATAGAGATGAAAGCAGATTTTTTTACATATAATAGTATGAACTTCTGACCTCGTAAGAACAAAAAAAAAAACTTTTATAACAAATTTGAAAAATACCCCCAGAAAGAGGGTTACATAATTCTCATTATTGAATTATATATTATTAACTAAACCTAAAAACCAATGTCGTATTTAAACTCAGTGTGTGTGTGGGGGGGGGGGTGTAGGTGTGTGTCCACTCACTTTCATTCATGACTATAAACAAATCGAACATTTTATTTATCAAATAGAAAGTATTTCACCAACTCTCCCCAAATTCTGAATTAATACATAAAAAGATAAAATAACTAAACTATAACTGAGGATGGCGACTTTGTCGTTGAAACGCGTTTGATTAAGTAAACGTAATTTTTGTGAGATCTTGAGTTCGAGTTTTAGTCTATGCAATATTATCTCACAAGTCAAGTTTAATATTTATTTACAGTTAAGGCTTATATGTTATTTGTCGAATTTCATTTTCTTTTAGGTTTTGATTCGTCTTATGTTTATTTTCGATAACTGTTGTATTACCTAATCGTTTGATCGACCAATATAAAGGAAGAGATACACATTGGGGACAATACAATTATTCCCCCCCCATCACAAATACAAATTAAAAACAAAACGTCTTGAATGAATTGATTAAACGGCGATTGTAGAACTTAATAAGGCTTGACTAAACATGATGGATCCGAGGTCTGTCTGTCTATATGTCCGCATTTGTCTAGGTATAGACGGCTGAATAGAGCAACATTTGCATTTAATAAAACGGCAAACAATCATAAATAGATCGAAGATACAAAACCGAATGATTATAAACATTGAATGCGGAATCGTATAGATTGTCTAGTCACTACAGATGGTCCCTGGTAAATGTCACAATGCGCACTCACAAGCCCGTTATATTGACATTGTACTTCTATATAGAATGTACGAAAGATTCTTCTTTCTTGTTTTAAAGTGGAAGAACCCTCAGTCATCATCTCCTTTAAAAAAAAAAATCAAATAAAGACCGCTTGTCCTCAAATACTCTAATAACATCATATTGAAAGAGAACAAGAGTTGGTTAAGAGAGACCACATAGGAAAGATGAAATAGTGGGATCTAAGTCATGGCAACGAAGGTAGAGATACAGCTGGGCTCTCTCAGGATTTTCCGAGCCCAATACTAACTATAGTGAGCCTTGACGTAACGCACGAAATAATTTCGTGTTATTATGTGAAAATGATGACCGTTCTTTATATTCCAAAATCTCCTGCTCAAAATGGAGACCAGTTGTGAACATCTACTTTTTTTTTTTTTAATATCAATATACTGTATATCCAATCAATTGTGAAGACTATACATATAAAATGCTGCATCCGCTTAGATTATATTAGTTTGAAATTATTTGGTAAGTCGTCCTTCAAAATGAACTAATTACAAAAGTTTTTAAATATATAAAGGACAAAACAATGTATAGATAAGAATTATTTTACTTGAAGGCAAGAATCAATGATTTGTATATGAGTGTATGTGGATTTTTTGCATTTAACATAAGAGTCAACGGAATAGGTGGCAAAAAGCTATGTTTAAACAATGCATAATGGAAGTAAACGTGGTCTGTTTCACAGAAAATAAACCTTATTTGTTACAATTTTAAGTTATTTACGATTATTGAAGCGAATCATTGTCATGGCTTCCATATCACCGTTTTAAATACAATGATGTGACTGACGTTTTTCTTAGCAAATTGCGTACCCGCCTTGAATGCGATTTTGAACTTAATTCAAACAGTTCAAGGTCGTTATTACCCCTTAGATTATTCTCAATCTATTTAAAAATAATTAATATTTTAAGGATTAAGGCTTGTGTTCGTCAAAGGCAGGACCATCTCATCGTATCTTCTAGTCTCGTCTATATTTAATCATTTCCCTTGATTATGGTGGTTTTCCTTCCACATAAGTCATCGTGTCAATAATTATAAGAAAGTTAGTGCGCAGCTTACCCACATCTCTCAAATATAACGATTTACCAATATATAATCCGACACACCTCAGGAGGTACACTAACTATTCCCATATAGTAAATGTAGCTAATCTTAGGACTTTTAAATAAATATCTCATCCCTAATTAATTACAACTAATGACGTTTAAGTTTCCACGGGTAAAGCTAAATAATTTAACTTAATGACTTCATGCGTAATAAATTAACGCGGAACCTAAACTTGTGTTGCATTAAGTAGATTGTAAATAACTTCAATAATTAATTAACTTAGCTCAACCGTTTACACACAAGCCGCTTCCAGTAGAACATCCATCTTTACCGTTAAACATGCCTTTTTCATAACCTTAAAATAACTTATAACTAACACAGGTTATCCTAGATTACAAACATGTTTTTAATAGTCAATAATCAATCAATGCTCTTCTATGTATTTAAATATTATACGATGTATTCAAGAATATAACAACATTTGTCTTGTGTATGGTGTAATTATGATTTGTAATGTATAAGGACGTTGAATGATGATGTGATTTTCTTATAAGTCGATTTGTTTTTAAGATAGCGTTAATATTAACAAGTTATTGCAAATATTTAAAAGTTATTTTATAAGTGGAGAAAGTGGAATAGAATATTAAGAGAAAAAATTATCGTAATAAACATTTATAATAGTTCTATAATCTTTTAAAGATTTTTTGTTGTGTCCCTATGTATAAATTTTATTGTTTGTTTTGCTTACATCAAAAAGATGACTCACAGGAGATGAGTTATAAACTCAAAAAAAATTCTATTTCTTTGAATAATACCAATTCACGATTTTTCTCTAACGTTTTTACATTCAACCATTGTTAAGTATCTACCATTTGATGGATTACATAAATATTATTCTATTAAATGTTATTACTCGAGTTATTTATAAATATTAGTAATAGAACAAAGCATAATAAAAAAATTAGGTTTTTAATAAACTGAGAATTGAAAGTAAGCTGATATTCAAGACTGTATACAAATCTTGTTAGCTGTTTAATAGCAGAAATTACCCCATAATTTTAGCAAACTTATTATGGGGTAATTATTATGGGGTAATATTATAGGGGCTTATTATTAATAACCTTTTTAAAATAATTATTATAATTTGAGGGTGATAAAATTTAACGTTAGACTAATATCCTAAATCAATAGACTACTTACCTTTCCCTAAACCAAATTGTGAAGCTTAACGAACCTCATTTGTTTCAGACTGGTCATGCTCGCTAGACCCTCATATGTCTCTTACACAGTTCCAAGCATCTTCCATCAAGTGATCTCTTATCCAGAAATATACTTATTTATATTGATATTTCAATGTCTCCGCACCAGTCCTCAGGATGGGTCAACTTATTTATATGTTGAGATCTATCAACCGACAAACCACCACTGAGGGAGCCTTCAAACTGAGGGAGCCTTTCCTCCTGATTCATCTGACCTCTTACCAGTTGCATAACCTCTTTACCATCTGTTTACCAGTTTCCTAACCTCTTTACCATCTTTTCGTACATTCCACCTACCTCTTTGCTTTTTTCGTACCCATACTGTCGATATGATATAATCAACATCTTGTGTGATCCCTTGTGTGTAGTCTAGTGGATCTATCTGTGCCAACTAGTAAAGTTTTTTCCTTTATCGCTAGAAATAGATTATATGTTAAATTCGGGATGTTTTGTTATTCGATGTGGGAATTAAAAAATGAATTCCCTAGTATTGACTAAAGCTAAATGTGTTTTTTTTTCTCGTTAGTTTTTTAACTATAAGTAACCAATGATTTTACCAAACATTCTTGTTCCGTAAGTGAAAAACTGAAATAATGACGTTAAACAGAGGCCCTAAGATCAATATCTCTGTAGGGTTTATAAAGTTAAGGTGTTTACCCACCATTATAAAGAGCAGTGAAGAACTATTATTATTAGAGAATTTTATTTGTTAGGGGTAGAATTACATTTCTTACTTAGATTTGCTAAAATAATACCTAAATATACTTTTTCCAATAAAAGTTGGCCTAACTTTTTAGCCAAACTTTAAAAAGTACTCCAGGTGCTATAAAACAATAATTAAAATTCCTGAAAATCTCATACGTATTTTTGAAAGTGTAGGCGCTAAGAATTCAACTAAAATGTATTAACCGCCATGTCCCAAGACTATCTGTTATATATATATATATATATATATATATATATATATATATATATATATATATATATATATATATATATATATATATATATATGTTAGAAAAAGAAAATCATTCATGATCATATCGGAAGAAAAATTGAATAATTGAAAATTGGCTATACATTTAAAAATAAGAAACTTTAAGTTTATTTTAAATATTATTATAAATTATAACCTATACCTTGATGCATGACCGTATTTGAAAGAATTTTTTCGTGTGAGTAATTAAAAAAACAAACAAATAAACAAACGTGATTTCTGTAATGATTCATTTTATTGTTTATTTTAAATAATAAACATTTTCTTTTTACTTGTGTTTAAGAAAATTATTTGGGTAATATAAAATCATTGTAGTTTATTTAAATATTTTTAGATATTCCAACATTTATAGTATTGTTATTTTTTTACTCATCATTTTGGAAAATTTATTTCTGAAGAAATACTATCCAATACTTTTTGTTTCGGCAAATTCATAGCAAAATAATATGGTGAAGTTTCATTAGTTAATTTATGTTAAAGTTGTTATAGACAAATTAGAAACTATCAGAATTTGATTAAGTTAATGTTAAAGAAATGCCTAGAAAATTTCAAAATACCACGTTTTGTCGAAATCGATAGTAAGTTTCACGACTTTCTCAATATTTGACTGTACACTACAAAACTAGAGACAGACATAATTGAATAAACACTTGTTTTGGGTCTCGGTGAAACTCAGAACGGATATTTACCTTTAAAACTGGACATACAATACCCGTTAGAGAGGAATACGCTCATAATTAACTGAAACATACAGTAGCATCAACAGTAGCAACGAAGACTATACTCAACAGTTCTCGTTTTGTAAATGGAAATCTCTAATAACAACTGGAGTCAGATTTCATTACCAGCCTAATAGACAATTACATGAACGCAATGATCCATCGTAAATGCAGTTACCACCCAGAAACGAAACACATCAAACTGCAGTGACACAATTACAATAGACACTAATAAGTTAATCAAAACATACGTTAGGCAGTCAGTAATGCCAATCGCTAGAGATAAATACTAGTTGCAATACCAACCTAACTAATGGCTTTGTCAATCAGTAGAGTAATTGAATTTCAGCGCAAAAATATAATCTGCTTGTTTATGTCATTACTTGAAGTAGAGAATGAGAAACTGGAAAATGTTACTAATAGTTAAATGAAATATAAGTACTGATAATTCTTATGATCTGATTGTATATTAATTGTTACTACATGAACATTGGAGATAGTTATTCGGATTATTATTCAATATTAAATTATTAGCCGGCTAAGAAAAACATATAAATTACACATACTCGTATATGTTTATTTTATATGTCTGGAAAACTAAACATTTCAAATCCTGTCACTTGTTTAAAACATTAATTAGTTTTAATAAATGTAGTTCTTAACGACCCGAGTTTCCATCACCAAAAATGTCTGTGATTGTGAATTTTGTATCGAAAAGTGTAAACAACATAAAGACGATATAAGGTCGAATATCTTACTAGGTCGGTTGAATGATATCAAATCAAATATTTGAGAAACTTCAAGGCTTAGGATTCAACCAATGTGATAATTTACTTTCAGTTTTATATACGTACCAAGGAGCTATTCATATTAGTTCCGGCTCACTTCACCCCCAATAATATTTTCATTCTCAAGTTTCCAAATCAGAAGGTATAATAAAAAGATATAAAACTGAGATAAAGGGAGGGTGATCTAATCTCAGGGAAAATATGTTAGCATACTCATAGCCAGTAATTTTTGTTGAGGAAAATGCAATGCCTGCTGTTTACCGACGTGAACGTTATCACTCTTCCTGTGACAGTTTTGGTGTAACACTTAGAAAGTTGATACTGTCGCTGCAGGTCTTAAAGTCTGGGATGAAGGTGTGACTCAATAACAATAGACCAACTATTAGCGGACTACCTTATGATAAGTAATTAGTGTCCACATAACAGGATAAAGTATGCGTGGGCAGAAATTATAAACTACGAAATGAGTAAAAGTTTTTAATATTTCCTAATTTTATCTGTTTCTTCTTATAATGTACATTTGAAAGAATAATTAAAACATTTTTATCTGATCACTCATAACTGGCCACTATAAAGAACTCTGAGCTGGTAAAACTACTTCTTATATTGATAGTTTATGTGAACAAGCCACCCTGCAGCGTGATACTAAATTGTCAATTATGTTTGTTCTAGAAATTATTTTTGTTCAATTATATATGTGTTAGAAAGTTATACCTAATTTAAATAGCATAATATAATAATTATGGGTGTACAGTTTGTATCTAAGGATACAAACTAATAATGTATTGCATATGTTGTTTATTTTAATAATAACTTATTATTTCATATAATCCATCATTAAAATTGAAATTTATACAAATTATTTGAATTCATTAAATAAATTATTAATATTGTTCTAATAGTTTTGTGTTCAGTATGTTTCAATGTCTTATTATCTATATAGAAATAAATGTTTTTAGCAAATACGATAAATCCAAAACATTTTGCTTAGAATCTATGAAAGAAAAACTAAATAAATGAAGCATTGCAATACAAGAGACAGACTGAGAACGTAACCCATACTTAAAACAACTTTTACTGTATTTTAGTTTCTTCAATCCAGTGTTAACCAGTGAGCATTAAGTGACAGTAGAGGTTAAAAGGTGAATTACGGGTGGAAACAGAGTTTAGATCGTCAATAAATTTGGTTCTGAAATTAAAATTTGAATATGAAACTTCATTAGACCTTTATTAGACTTTTTCTGACATTTGGGTTGTAGACGTTTCCCATGTATTTATATATTTACATACTTATATCGTTTCTACGAACATAATGTATATTGAATATAGAAATATTAAAATAAAAAGCCTGTCATACTGTAGCTTGTTACTAAATTTTGCAATTATTGAATAAAATAACAATATAGAAGAAATATAAATCAAATTAAATATAGAAATGTGACTAAAAATAAAACCAAACAAAAGGAGAAGCTAGTTACCACAAGGAAAAACATTTCATACAACTAAAGTTTTTCTGTGCACACTGAAATTATACGAAACAAAGATAATTTCTAAGAAATACCTATTTCGTGACTGACCGGATTTTATAGAGCAACTACTTGTTGACGTATGAACACCTGTTCTCTTACGATTCTGATATAAATACCTTTTGATTGTTTTACCATAAGGCTGAATATACTATGATATTTGCCGTATGATCCCGAAGAACCCTCAATCTTTCCGCTCATAATTCCTCTCATAAAACAATAAAGTAAAATATTAACCGAAACAGCTGACGAATCAATTAGAAAAGATTTCAATCAAACTCTGTATTTATTCACTCAATTTAATATCTGGACTAACCTATATTTAACCATTGCTATCAAATCAATAACATATATTGTCGATGTAGACTAGATAACAGAGAGGAACTCCAGAATTTATTTATCTAAAACCTTAAGTAAAACATTCAGAACCTGAATATTATGAATACATAATCGGACATGGTTTTATGGTGGGAATACGATTGATACACTTATTTCGTTGAACTAAAGTTGTTAAATTTTTTTCCAATAGGTCATAGAAAATAAATGAATTGTATAAAATGGTCCACTTCATTGGTAAAAGTACCTGTTTATGAAAACACTTTAAAAGACATTTAAGTTGTAATAACTTAGGCGACATTTTTGTCTATTGTAGTGAGATGGTAGTCACTTCACTGCCACAAGAGTATTCAAATGAGATGTCATAACAGTTGATTGACAGAACCATGCTTCTGTCACTCTTGTAACACGAAAATAATTGCTCTGGACTTTTCTGATGCCTCCATTTTTATTAACCATCAAAGTGGGTGAATGAAACCACGATTGGTGCTTATTTTATTATCTTATTCGTAGGTTGAAAACTTCTGCTATCCACATTTTCCTTCATTGCGTATATAATCATTTTTAAACTAAGTGACAAAATAATATTTCACACGAAATTGTCACTTATACAATAATTTCAGGTTTTCAGAGTAAACTAGACATCACACTTATTAGAAAATCCCTAATGGTACAACTTCAGATCTCGTTAAATTCTCTCAATTGAAATACGCCTATTGTTCAACTGCGATTGGTTGTCGTAAATGAAAGTTGCATGATTGACCGCCGTGAAAGCAGACGTATGCATCCAATCGGAATAAATCAGTAAGGCTTTGGTGTTAATAGCGACAGTGACATGGATCTAGCAGGCACTGGCAGATTGGAAGTTTGATTTATACTGATTCCTGCAACAGCTTAACGTCGATGCAAGGCGCCTGGGGTATGTGCCTGCGGGACGATAGAGTGATACATAAACTAGGGCGTGGATAGTCCATGAATGTTTTATAGAATTATTAAAAAATATTTTATAATTGTAGAAAAGACGCTATGGAATTGCTTTAGTTATTTTTCATCTAACAAATACGATCTATATATATATATATATCTTTAAAAATAATATCATATTGTAGAAAGAAAGTACAATAATTATATTTAATAATTTTATAGAACTACCCTTAAACATAACGTATCATCAATAACCATTTTATGTAGTGCTGGAATTAAAATTAGGCACAGTAGTTGCTTATAGATTTTTGCTAGGTTGATATAAATCAATTAGGGAAACCATTCACCTATCAAAGAAAATGGATTTAATTTATGAAATGCTCTATTAGCTGATCTCAAATTTCCCCTAAATTTGAACAACCGGAGACTTATTTTAATAGGAGAGTTTTTAATAACTTTAATTCAAAATTCAATAATTTATTGTATATAAATTACTCAAGAGAAAAACTGCTTAGTGCTTCTATCTTAAATATATATATATATATATATATATATATATATATATATATATATATATATATATATATATATATATATATATATATATATAGATTATATATTATAGGTATTATAAGGGTATTATTTCAAGAAAAGGATTAAAAAATCAAATAAGAAGTTAGCGCCTTTTACTTAAAGTGGAGGAGTATACTTACCCACCCTTACAAAACAATTCAAACAATAAAAGTCTTACTTAAACTCGTAGCTACTTACGTACATCCACGATGTTATAGCCTATCAAAGACCTTGACTTCGTCTGAAAGACCACAAGAGTCTTCCAGTTTCTTCGTCGCTTGTTTCCATTGTAGAACACTCGTCTTTTTGGTGTTTCCCTAAAATGTCATCCTGCATTTTCTACCACCGTCTTTCCTTCAATCTTCAACTTCCTGCCCTTCAATGAATTCTTTTTTCCGTATTCTCTACTTTGACGTTCATTATAAGTAAGTAACCAATCCACCTCATTCTTGACATGAGAACAAGCTTTTCTTATGTTCTGTAAACCTCTAGAGTTCCTCACTTAGTCTTATACATCACACTTTACTTTCATTCACGGCTCCTGGTTTTCACAGAATTATAAAATATTTTAAACTAATCCCTATTTTATAGGAAGGAAAATATTTAAAATGTTACCAAAAGAAATAAAAAATGAAAATAATGTCATATTCCTTATCTTTAATTAATCGCGTGTACAATACAAATATGCCATTAAATTTGATAAATATTTATTACTTTTACAGAGTATTTGTTATTTTGTTTTGTCTTTTTTTAAATATATTTGGCGTCTGAGTTTATATATAGTCAAATCGTGTACGCATGTATTAAAAAATGTGTTAAATAATCTACCTAATAGTATACTAATTGACAATTCTCTGTAGCTCAATATAAACATAACGTTTTAAATGAATTAAACAATATTTGTAACGAATTCAATGAAAACTTGACTAATTTTCTCAAACAAAATAAAATGAAAATTAAGAACATATTTCGCTCTTAAAGTAAATTACAATTAAACAAAAAGTGACCAAAAATTAAAAATTCTTGAAAAAAAGTGATAACCACATAAATTAGTTTTTAAATTGAAATGAAGTATACTAAACAAATAAATATTGTAAATAAATATATAATTTTAAAAGTATGTGCACTAAGGGGCTCAATTGACGTGAGTACTGGAATGGCAATAGCGAGTTATCCTATCAGGCTCCACAAATCTCTTCATCTATTCTCAGAATAGATTCCTCTCCATCGACTTTCCTATCTGATCTCACTTGACCAAATTTTTAAATTTCTTCCTAATCAGATGTTTTCATAAAGGCTAGAGATCTCTATTTTACGCTTGGCCCCCTTCATTTTAAGCCAAAAATTATCGACAAAATTTAACATAAGTAGAAATAAAATGTGTATATTTTACATGATTTAATTAATTAGTAATATTATGTAAACATAACCATTAAATAGTATTCGTATTTATTTATTTTTGAATTTTGAAAATAAAAAACCATTATTGTCACCAAGGATGAAATTTGGAAGGATCTTTTATTAAAAATTTATACCATTCATGTCTTCCTTTAATTGTTTAAACATATTTGTATATTAATTAATTTATACATATAAACAACACGTCAATTCGTGTCCTAGAGACAATGATCTGTGCACATTACATGGCTCCGAGTCTACTGTAAGTCTTACCATTATAACGGTTCTAAAAATTTCCAATATGCAAATTATTTAAAAATAAAACTGTAAAGCTTACAATGTTATCGGAACACTATCTGAGGCGAATTGTGTTATTTCATCATCCTCTTTTGTACCCCGACTACTTAAAATTCAAAACACAATGCAACCACTTTAATCACAGGTAAAACACAACCTCTACAATCCTAACCTCAAAATGTCTGTAAAATAAACATCTTTGTCAAGTTGCCATCTTGATTGTGTTTTCTAAGAAATCTGTTCCTTGTATATATTTAAAATCATGTCATTGACAAATACCCGTACTGGTTTCCATGTAAACTTAATTTCAAGCAATCAAGAAATCAAATGTTTCAATAATTCAGTCTCGTCATCAAAGTTGTCGCCTATTATTATCTGCCAGAATAAATAATTCGTGTTCAAGAACTGTGTCGTGTTCGACCCACTCGAAGTGCTGTATCGGATATAGTGTTTGACCTGGATATTTGGTCTTGTATGGCATTTTGGCAAACACCTTGTGTCGGACACATTTCGGCAGATTAGACTGATTTTTTAAAAGTAGCTTTATATATTTGTGGAGAAGGAATTAATTACAAATTAATTTTACGAAATAGATTCAAATATGTTACACTATAAATAAATTATCTTTTTTTAAATACATTTTTTAAACTGTGAATAAGAAATACTGATAATGTAATTATGGTTAATAAATAATACATTTAATATTCGTAGATTATACACTCAAATTTAAAACATAAACTGAATGAATTTGTAAAAAATGGGATTTCAAAATCTACACATGTGAAAAAATAAAAAAGGTAAAAGGAAACAACCCAGTCTGTTGTATGTATCATAAATAAGCAATTTAAAATAGCATGTGTAAAACTAAGAACGACCACTCTTTTTTTGAAGTAATTTGTGTAAGCTCATATCTTTTAATCACACACACGCACTCAAGCATGTGCGCAAACTCACACAGACGCGTACACACACGCACACACACCCCTCCACACACGCGCGCGCGCGCGGATATTTATATTTGAAGTTTTCATGTTGCAAATTTATACAACATGATATTTAGAAGTCGTGTCCCTCCTCTTAAGGAAAGAGATAAACTCATGAAAAACCTACTCGACAAATTGAGATCTAACACTCCAGGTCCTTAGCCTCTTATTTGTGAAACAACAAAAAAAAAAAAAACAATTTAGCTTCTGTTATTAAAATGAACTACAATAACATTAGTATACAATGTTGCACAGATAACTAAAATCATCTATTAAAAAATATATATATTTTAATTTTCTTGTTCTACTTCTTAAGTTTGTCTTCTTTTTTCCTGTCTAGTGGTCTTATAAACGGTCTGACATTTAGCTTAATCCACCAAATGAATTTTCACTTTTTTAATTGATGTTTTTTTTAAATATTTTTGCCTTAAGATATTTTACTAAATATTGGTCTATATTTGAGAGGAAAACATATTTGTATAGTAATGTCAAAGTTAGAAATAACGAAGCTGAAAATAAGTGTAAATATTAAAGTCTTCATATAAACTATAAGTATATATGTGAATATTTTTACAACTCTACAGGTTCATGTTTTCAGCTATTAAAAAAATAACCATTTTGGATTTGTTTTTAAAATAAATTATATTTTGCTTATATTAAGCTAATACAGACTCTTACCATTTAATCGTAATTTGTATCGTTGAAAGAAACCTTGTGACTAAGATGTCATATTAGAAGGTGACATAATGTGTGTAATTTTTGTTTTGGATTTAAGAATTAACAACTGACTTTTAACTAAAAACCGGATACCTTTTCTCCATCGTACATGAGTTTCCAAAATTGTGTTAATAATACAGTTTCAACTTTGAATGTAGTTAAGTATGATCAAAAACCTAAATATTCTTTAAAAAAATAGTGCAAACATCTAAATAATTTTTTCCCAAAATTGAATTTCACTATGTATAAAAAAGGTAATATTACGCTTGCAAATATAAAACTCTAATAATTTTCATTAATACTGAGTTTATTCTCACAAATTTCCGAGGTAGATTAGTTATTATAGAAAGGTTCATTTACTCCAACTCTTTGAGAATTAAAAAAATAATAATACTAATTAGAAAGAACTTCTCTTCAATTATTAAAACATCTTAAGAGCTAATCTTATTTGATTTCCAATTAATTCTGATTTAAAACTTTCTTATACTAATGTTTTTTTTTATATTGCACCAAAATGTTACATAAATTGGTGGAGTTGTTATTGAGAAGTTATTCCCAACGTACATAGTCTTTTTAGAATATTGAGCGTAATTTCCGAAACGATTGTGAATAATATGGCCTTTTTCGGGACTTAGTGAATAAGTTTAACAAAAATTAATAAAACCGTTAAATCACCAAATAAATTTATAAAATGGAATTTAAATAAAATATACCCATATTAATATATATATATATATATATATATATATATATATATATATTAAAATCATTTTATCTGTTTGGCTGACGTTCATAAACGGACTCCTGACCGAGAGATAGATGTTATTCCAAAAGCAACATTTATATACTGAAGATTCCTCAAAATTGATATTTCCTGATTAATTTTTTTTCTTTTTTATCTTCAATGCTTTCTATCCTACTTGTCGATATATGAGAAAGTAAAACATAACTAAACAAAAACCATATTATAGTCTTTTAAAACAACAATATAAGTTAAACAATCCACGCTAATCCACCACAAATACCTTTATTTGTAAACCATGTATCGTTTCACATTTCTAACTGTTTATAAATTGCCTACAATGTAGAACTACTTTTTCGACCAACATAATTGATGAGATAAACGATCTCTTTGTTGTGTCACATTTATTTCCCTAAGAGCGTTCGCTGTGCTCGTTACTCTTGTATTTCACTCACAAATCAGTCTTGGATCTGAAGACGTGTTTACTTGTTTTATTAATGTCCTCCACTGCCTCTGTAATTAACATCAAAGCGGTGACTTGATCTCACAAAGCCTTCAAGTTTTTGTCAAATAATTGTTATATCGTTGCCTACGTGCGATCTTCTACTCATTATAGAACAATGAAGCACTAACGCTTTTCATTTTTTTCAGAATCGTAATTCTTTACTTTTTAATTGTCTTTTGGATAGACGGGACTGTTTTTTCGTACGTCAATAAATATGCTTTCTGACTGTCTTTCCACAGAGCTATAAAGAGTTTTTGCAGTTTGAATTAAAGAATTTATTAGGATTCGGACTTAATTGATTTTGTTAGCTGGAAGAGAAATATAACCTTTTGTTTCCTTTGGTTCTTGTAGGCTTAAATTATATATACCTAATGGTGAGAAAAAGGTAATAACTTATTTGTATAGAAAAGAAGAATAAATAAAATGAAATTAAAAATAAAATAATTTATTAAAACCATTAAAGTACAGAATAATAATTATTATTCATATTACATAAAAATATGATTGGACATTTTAATCAGTTCCTACATAAACAAACATAAAGCTCTTCAATACGATTATAAACTGACTGTATTTTATTGAACACTCAGTCTCTCTGGAATCTATTTAAGTTTTATTCGACGCGATTTAAATTTATTCTTGTTAGTGGGTAATTTTATAATTACCTTTATTTAAAAACTATGTTTAAAACTTCTTCGATGTTCTATTGTACGTATCAAAAGTGGTATTTTTTTTAAATTTTAGATAACAGTATCAAAACAATGTCCAACTATGAGTGTTCTTAAAAATGTTTTAGGCCAACATATATTTTCTTTTGGATTTTATATTTCAAAACCGAATAATAAAACTTTTTCTATTTTATTATTTTTTTAAATATGATAATTACAGTAACCTTTAGGTATTTATGAATCGATCTATCCATATATAACTTTTTATTTTGATTTATTGAGAAGAATCTTAGTATAATATGAAAACGATAATAACAATGATTTATAAATACAATGAGTTAATATTTATAAATAATATTTTATAAAATATTTTAAACAGAAAGATAAAATAAAGAACAACATACGCCTAAACATTGGGTGGTTGTGTGATGATCAATTCTAAACAAAATAGTTCAGCAATTAATCAACAGATGTGCTCAATATTATGTTTGATTTTATCATATATAAGTAGTGACGAAAAATTTGAGTGATATAAGAAGTCAATTTATATTGAAAAGTTCATGGGAGTGTCCGGTTTGACAATACGTGAGAGTGAAATTTGTGGAATGTTGTATATCTATGAATCTGAAGTTGGTAACGTGTGTTACATCCCAAAGGTTTTTAAGAGATATTAATACGTTTAGGGTATATACCCATAATTTGGCAATAACTTTAGAATTTTATTTTGCATTTAAAAACTCAAATTTTCGAGGTTTCTATTATGACGCCAAAACATAAAATTTAGATTTTTTTTTCTTTTTCAAATTTTGTCGCAAAGGAACCCAACAAATGAATTAGTAGTCATCTTAGTACATTTACCAATGTAAGTATCGATAATACAGGTTTTTACTAAATGTTAATAACTCAAATCAGCATGACAAACCTGGAGTAAATTAAAATTACCCCAGGAACAATTATTAAGTGGAGAGTGGATTTCAATAAAATTCTACGTACGATTAGTACGACTTTATGGACCAAATGTGCCTGGATGTCTGTGTTTAACTTTACAAATCTATTTATGTAGAAGGAATTTAGATTTTGTTTCGTTTAATTTTTTTTTTGTAATAATCTGGATTATGAGCATACACAGCTAAAATTATATCTTTATAAATTTCATTTTTACATAGATACTTTCCTCTTACTTGATAGAGCCTGAATCTAACAGGAAGTAACGCCGATATATCAATGAATGCTGAAGTGGTAGACATTGGCAACTCGGTTTTGTCTGGACGGGTTGTCCAGGTATATTCTTGAAGGCTCTTCTTCTGTTTATCACTATTAGGGCCGTTGGTCCACTTACAGTCCATGACCACATGTGAAAGAAATTCCGTCTCTGAGCACCAACGATTTAAAAAAAGGTGAATCCATAATGGCCAAACAATACAGATATTTTTCAATCACCAGACGTCCAAATCTAGCTCGCACTGCAAACTCTGTACTCTTTTATTGTGTTCCTTGTAGACACTGAGTTCATTAGGCATCGGCTGAATTTCAAATAACGCCCTCACATACACCATTCCTTCGTCGGTTTATCCACAAATCTCTGTATTTAATTCTAAATAATTTACAAGGACTTGTTTTTTCTTTCAACTACTACAGCTTTAGGAAGCATTGAAAAAGCCGTTCTCGCTATTGCATCAGCTTTCGCATTTCCTTTTATACCGATGCAGCCTGGTATCCATTGAAATGATATTTCTTTGTTCAAGTTGTGTCGCTAAATTTTACGAATAGAAAAAAGCTGTAGTGTGATCTTTTACCTTACTAGTACTCCCGGGGAGACCTAAGAGTAAGTAAATATGCAGATATTATTTACTTGGAGATCTCTGTAATTTTGGAGTTCTGCTAGTATAGTGAGGTTCCTCTTTTCAGACTATTGTGTTGCATTAGTCAAGGCATTGTAGAAAACCATAACATTAAACCAAGTCGGGCTCAATAAAAAGCCACGTGATATTCCATTATTGACACGGTTATGGCTAGATTTCGTACCATTGTTTTTTTTTTTTTTTACTTTTCTGTTTTGCAAGAATACGTAAATAAGTGTCAGTATCTTGTCTTTCATTTCAATTTTTGCAAAAAGTGTATAAGGGAAATATGGCGAACCCTGTCAAGTGCCAAATCAATTTTGAACATTATGATCTTTCTGGCTAATATGTATATCTTCTGTTTAGTTCAAAAGGACGTCGATAAGGATATAGGCCTGTAAGTTTCCATACTGTTCTTCGCTTTTCGAGTTTCAAGGAGAGAGCAATGAAAGCTGTCCTCTTTTTTCTGGGTATACTTCAGAGGTCCAGATTTTACTAAACGTTGTGGTTATTCCTTGCAAAAAATCTATTCTGCCATGTTTAGACATGATGTTATATATTTTTTTCCTGGGGTTGAATAATTGAGCTAGTGTATTTTTTTCCTTGTTTTAAACGAACTGATTACATATTCACTATCATTCCTATGACGGAATAAGTGAAAAATATTACAAGACCGTTACTGCACTTCGTACGTCAGGCATTTAGGGAATCATACTGTGTCTTCAGCCTGCAGTCTATAATGTTTAAATTCAGTCTGCAGATCTAATGTAATAAATTAAGATCAAGTGCCCAACATGCGTTTGTTCACACGAAATAACACAGAGCTATCTGGGTTTAACAAAATCAGGTTATTACCAACCATACATTCATAGACAAGGTTACCTCTCTGTTTAGGGACACCATTGGTCTAAGATATTGGTGGTCTACTTATTGCTGGGAATGTTACTATACAAGAGCTCTTTAGAGACAGACATCACAGGTGGTTGATATATATATATATATACATATATATATATATATATATATATATATATATATTTCATCATTTTAATGTCATATCTGCTTTCAGTTGGATTTTCATTTATATGTACTCTATATTTTTTATTCCATATGTGTTTCCATATTAACTTTACTAACTGGCAGGGAGTCGTCAACTAAAGCAATATCACCACCTGACCTGAAGTATGTCAAGTCGAGTGAGACTATCAGCAAATATCTTTGGAATATTGGATGTTTTGTTAAATTTCTTTCACAGATGAATTCTGAATGTAACCAATCTTGATCTTGCACTCCTCCATTACTTGTTACAATTAATTATTGTACTTTTTCTAGAGACTCCTGGCGTTCCCCTGAAGTACATCCACGTCACTAACAGAGCTCTCACCACGGTACAGTTCATAGTGCCATTCCTTCCATTACGTTCTCAGGTACACGTGATGGTTCTTCTCAAACATCTTCTTCAATTAAAATGGTATCCTCAGTTTTCCCATTGCGCCATATTTCCATTCTTCGTAGGTTGGTCATTTCCTTTTTTGCTTATGACAAATAACTTGTCTACTTTAAAATATCCTCTGATTTGTTTTACCTAATTGTCCGTTGTTTTCCAAATATTGACTATCAGACTTTTAAGATAAACCTATGTCCTACTTACACTATTTACATTGTTATATACTCTAGAAATATTCTATTTCCTTGGTAACTTTCATGATGTTTTGGTCACCGCAATTGTGCATAATGGACTGCTTTATGAGTAGCTTATGCTGATATTGAGTTCACAGTCAAAAACTCCTATCCGGGGATAAGAATGTGTAGAGATCAGTTTCACACTCAAATACCTAGATAGAATTAATAACTCATATAAATACTAAGTTTTATTCGATCAACCTTTATATTTTATTTTTTATTTCACCCGCTTTCCCTTAGAATAATTCTCTAATTTTACAGTTCAAACATGTTTATGTATGATTTATTTTATGAACGAAGAAAGTTAACGACTAGAGGATATTATTAAATGTTAGGTCAAACAAAATAATAATATAATGAAATAATAAAAAAAACAAATAAAAGATATATTTTAAAGGTGATAATTAGACACCATTTTGAAATTTTCTCTTTAACACACTTTTTTAGTATAATATAAAAGAGAACTTACATCTGTTAAACATAACCTGACCAATTCCATGAACTCTATATTGTTTACTAACACACAGTGAATCAAAATATGTCCCAAATTAGTCGAAGAGGTAGGTACAATGGAAATGGATGTCATTTCACAGTATTGGGTGTTGACTTTTCCACAGTAAAGATAAAAAAAGCTAGTATAAAATCGATAACAAATATCTGACTGTAGTTTGAACTTCATTACATTGGCTCAAATCGTAAATAGAATATTGTGTGAATATCTCTGTGAAAACTTAATATAACGCAAACAAAATGTATAAGTGGAGTACGAATAAAATAAAATGAAACTTGATTGAGTTAACATTGAGTAACGGTAATTTAAGTAATAGTTATATATATATATATATATATATATATATATATATATAACTATATATATTATTTTTTGAAAATAATGCTAAACAAAACTACTAAGAATCACATTGTAGTTATTGTTGTGTAATGCTAGCTGCTTTACTATCATGCAAAAACTATCTAGTCTCACACTTAATATTTTGATATTGATTAAACACCTAACTATAGCAATGAGCTAATGTACTTTAAATACCTATTTAATTATTTATTATTATCATCAAAATTGTACTACATAACATCACGGGATAAAGTGGTATTACCGAATAGGAAGAGTTATGACTATTTCTTTTAACTACTCCAATTGGTGTCTAATAATATATCATGTTGACTAGTTAAACGACTCATAAACCATTCTTACTTTACATTCTACTAGCTGCAACAAATCACCCTTATATTGCTCTGCTTTGCAGAACTTCACATCAGCGGCATTCCATCATGTAAACACTTTCATCAAATACCATTCAACAGATCTTGTTAAAACTCTTGTTGTTTCCTGGTCCCAGTGCGTCAAACCACAGTTATGCAATGTACCAGGGAAGATTTATTGGATGAAAAGTCACCTAACTTGTTGAACTCGGAAGTCGTTCTCTTCCATGGTCTGTTGGTTTTAATCTGTTGTCTACCCGTCTATTGTAACTCTTCTCTAACAAGACTGATTGATTTATATAGTTGGTGTTTAATGTACTACTAGTGAAACAGATTTTTGAAACAAATAAAAATTGATTGATTTATGTTTTCAGTTCAATCACAATAGTAGTTTCAAAACATAGTTCAATACCAAGTACAAATTTCCCGTTTTTATTTGTGTTTGTTACTGGCTTGGTAAACGGAAAACCTACGAAAATTCTTCTAAACAAATTATTCAGAACATCATTTTTACTGTGGTATCTACCCTCAAACTTTAAGTAAGTACTCTGTTATATCAGGACTGGTATATAACGAAATATAGTTAGTTATCTCTAGTATTTGATATTGATATTTATTTGAAAATGGTTTATAGACTAGAGGTTGTCGCCAAAACAATTTTAGGAAATAATGATTAAATAAAGCAATAAAGCTATTTATTTAATTAACATACCTTATTTGAAGTCGATAGTAGTTCCTTAATTATATTAATTGCTTATATTATATTAATGGCAATTAATATAATATAAGCAAGTAATATAATTAAGGAACTACTATCGCCCATTTTTATTATGTATGTAGCCCAACTGGATTGTAAATAATTAATAACTATTAATTACCTTATTTAGAGGTGATGAGGTCGAACAATCCTTATGTAGATATGATTACTATATCTTCTTCATATGACGCGTTTCGACTATTATTCAGTCATTATCAAATAAATATACAAAAACAAACTCATAAACAACACAAAACACACGTTCAAGATTTTCACATTTAAAATCACTTTACACAATTTAAAAACTTTATACATGTGCACACGGATGACGCGCGTTGCCGGTGACCGTTCTCGATAACGTTCGATCGTCAATTGAATTAATAGGTAGTCACGCGATAAGGGTCTCCGTTGTTGAGAAGGGGTACACAGTTCTATATGTCATGAACCGCAATTATTGTTCTTAACACTATCGATTAGGTCAAAAATGGTGTGAGAATGAAACTGTAGTTTATTATTGAGTAAGTGGTCAGGGTTGTTTTTTTGCATTTTATAAATATTGAACTCCTCTAACGTGTTCATTAACGGACCTTTATTGCAGTGGTGTAGTATTCTTAGATTAGTGTTAATGTCCGTGTAATTATGATTAGTATCTATTAAATGTTCAGTGAATTTGGAGTCAATTTTTTTGGTGGTGGGTCTTTTGGAAGAAGGAATGTGTTCTTTAAAACGGGTTTTAAACGTGCGTCCGGTTTGGCCTATGTATTTTTTCGGACAATCGTTGCACGATAGCTGGTAAACACCGCTGCTGTTGAACTGGTCTGGGTCTCTTGTTTTTTTCGGTTTTAAAATGTTTTCTAAATTGTTGGAAGTCCTGTATGCTATGTGGTAACCTTGTTTTCGAAAAATGTTATTAGCAATATGTTCAACGGCTTTGTTGAAGTCTACAGCAATGTATTTTGGTTTTGGGTGATTGGCTTTTATAGTTTTCCTTCTTTTTAGTTGTTTCTTTATTATTTTATCCACTATTGAGGTGTTGTAGTGGTTAGAAGCAGCTATATGTTTTATGGTGTTGATCTCCTGCTTGAAGTCTTCTGCATTCATGGGAATGTTCAGTAGTCTGTTCACAAAACTGTTGTACGCTGCAAATTTATGTGATATGGGGTGGTTAGAAGAGGCGTGAATGGTGTGGCTAGTCTGTGTGGGCTTTCTATATATTTTAAACGTGTGTTTTCGTTCTGACTTAGTGATGGAGATATCTAAGAAGTTCAGTCTCTGTTCACATTCTATTTCACTGGTGAATTCTAGGTTGGGGTGAATTTTGTTGAGATAGTTCAATAAAAGACCGGTTTGTCGTGTATTGCCGTTGTACAAGCAAATGATATCATCCACATATCTGAAATAATAAATTATCTTGTTGTGGTGCTTGTTGATGTCATTCATGATGTAGGTGGTTTCAACATGATTTAGAAAAATCTCGGCCATAATGCTAGACAGCGGTGAACCCATAGCTAAACCTTGATTTTGGATATAGAATTTTTCATTGAATGCGAAATAGTTCTGTGCTAGGCAAACGTTCAGTAGGTTGATTAATTCGTTTATCGATTCATTTTTTAACTTCTTATTTAGGCGTAAATTGTTCTCCAGTATTGACACTGTTTCACTCACTGGAACATTGGTGTATAGATTCACAATGTCGAACGAAACTAACGTGGATCTATCTGGGATGATGACTTTGTTTATTTTATTGATTAGGTCCAAGTTATTCTTAACGCTAAATGTACCGTCAAAGGTGACATATCTTCTTATTATTTTGTCCAAAGTTCTTGATATTCTGTAAGACGGTGCATGCATAAAATTCACGAGAGGTCTTATGGGGTAACCTAATTTATGTATTTTAGGTAAACCTTTGAGGTGTGGAATGGCGGGTTTGATCATTTTGGCAAATCTCTTCTGTGGTTCTGACAATAGGTGGCTACTCTTATTAATTTCTGATTTAATATTATTGTTAAATGTTTTTGTGGGATCCTTACTTATTTCATCGATTTTATTGCTATTTATAAAATGTAATGTTTTGTTAACGTAATCGTCATTGTACGACTACGTACAATGTCAATTTAGAAGTCAATCTAAATCCGCGCAATACACTAAAACCATGGCCGAGAAGAAATGGTTATCGAGGGAAATCAAATGGTTATATGGCGAGAAGGAACGAACTAATCAAGTCCTATACAAAACTCATTTGGAGTTAGCTAGCATTTTACATTATGTAGAGTTACAAGATTTACTTTTAAACATTGACAATTTAACATTGCCATACATGCTCCATAAAAAGAACATAATCGATAAGAAACTGAACTATCTTTTGGATCGCAAACAACAACAATCGGACAAGTACAAATCAAACCATGTCTTCCACCCACGCATCGTTAATTGTACAAACATCATATTCAACGATAAGGAAACGGCCTTATTAAATAAAGGTTTAAAACATAATATAGGCCCAGTGAAAGATAACCGTAAACAAGATCTCATTAGACTTGAGGCCGCTATTCAATGTTTACCTTTAGATAAGCAGAACGTCACACGATGTTTAATTAGTGACAAAGTACAATCCACAGTTTTGAATAAACCATATTATACTAAACCTACTTTTAAACAAGATAATTTTTCTGCTAAGAATATTCAGATTAAACTAACGGAAAACAATGCTATAGTCACAAAAGCTGACAAAGGAAACGCTCTAGTAGTCATGTACAATGACGATTACGTTAACAAAACATTACATTTTATAAATAGCAATAAAATCGATGAAATAAGTAAGGATCCCACAAAAACATTTAACAATAATATTAAATCAGAAATTAATAAGAGTAGCCACCTATTGTCAGAACCACAGAAGAGATTTGCCAAAATGATCAAACCCGCCATTCCACACCTCAAAGGTTTACCTAAAATACATAAATTAGGTTACCCCATAAGACCTCTCGTGAATTTTATGCATGCACCGTCTTACAGAATATCAAGAACTTTGGACAAAATAATAAGAAGATATGTCACCTTTGACGGTACATTTAGCGTTAAGAATAACTTGGACCTAATCAATAAAATAAACAAAGTCATCATCCCAGATAGATCCACGTTAGTTTCGTTCGACATTGTGAATCTATACACCAATGTTCCAGTGAGTGAAACAGTGTCAATACTGGAGAACAATTTACGCCTAAATAAGAAGTTAAAAAATGAATCGATAAACGAATTAATCAACCTACTGAACGTTTGCCTAGCACAGAACTATTTCGCATTCAATGAAAAATTCTATATCCAAAATCAAGGTTTAGCTATGGGTTCACCGCTGTCTAGCATTATGGCCGAGATTTTTCTAAATCATGTTGAAACCACCTACATCATGAATGACATCAACAAGCACCACAACAAGATAATTTATTATTTCAGATATGTGGATGATATCATTTGCTTGTACAACGGCAATACACGACAAACCGGTCTTTTATTGAACTATCTCAACAAAATTCACCCCAACCTAGAATTCACCAGTGAAATAGAATGTGAACAGAGACTGAACTTCTTAGATATCTCCATCACTAAGTCAGAACGAAAACACACGTTTAAAATATATAGAAAGCCCACACAGACTAGCCACACCATTCACGCCTCTTCTAACCACCCCATATCACATAAATTTGCAGCGTACAACAGTTTTGTGAACAGACTACTGAACATTCCCATGAATGCAGAAGACTTCAAGCAGGAGATCAACACCATAAAACATATAGCTGCTTCTAACCACTACAACACCTCAATAGTGGATAAAATAATAAAGAAACAACTAAAAAGAAGGAAAACTATAAAAGCCAATCACCCAAAACCAAAATACATTGCTGTAGACTTCAACAAAGCCGTTGAACATATTGCTAATAACATTTTTCGAAAACAAGGTTACCACATAGCATACAGGACTTCCAACAATTTAGAAAACATTTTAAAACCGAAAAAAACAAGAGACCCAGACCAGTTCAACAGCAGCGGTGTTTACCAGCTATCGTGCAACGATTGTCCGAAAAAATACATAGGCCAAACCGGACGCACGTTTAAAACCCGTTTTAAAGAACACATTCCTTCTTCCAAAAGACCCACCACCAAAAAAATTGACTCCAAATTCACTGAACATTTAATAGATACTAATCATAATTACACGGACATTAACACTAATCTAAGAATACTACACCACTGCAATAAAGGTCCGTTAATGAACACGTTAGAGGAGTTCAATATTTATAAAATGCAAAAAAACAACCCTGACCACTTACTCAATAATAAACTACAGTTTCATTCTCACACCATTTTTGACCTAATCGATAGTGTTAAGAACAATAATTGCGGTTCATGACATATAGAACTGTGTACCCCTTCTCAACAACGGAGACCCTTATCGCGTGACTACCTATTAATTCAATTGACGATCGAACGTTATCGAGAACGGTCACCGGCAACGCGCGTCATCCGTGTGCACATGTATAAAGTTTTTAAATTGTGTAAAGTGATTTTAAATGTGAAAATCTTGAACGTGTGTTTTGTGTTGTTTATGAGTTTGTTTTTGTATATTTATTTGATAATGACTGAATAATAGTCGAAACGCGTCATATGAAGAAGATATAGTAATCATATCTACATAAGGATTGTTCGACCTCATCACCTCTAAATAAGGTAATTAATAGTTATTAATTATTTACAATCCAGTTGGGCTACATACATAATAAAAATGGAATATACAGCAAGTCAAGCTAATCTAGCCTACAAATACAAGAATAATAAATTGAGACTGCACAGAATCATTCAAAACATAAGATTTAACAAAGTGTGTCAACACAATAATATTGTACCTAAGTACATTAACGTCATAATTAGAAGTCAATCTAAATCCGCGCAATACACTAAAACCATGGCCGAGAAGAAATGGTTATCGAGGGAAATCAAATGGTTATATGGCGAGAAGGAACGAACTAATCAAGTCCTATACAAAACTCATTTGGAGTTAGCTAGCATTTTACATTATGTAGAGTTACAAGATTTACTTTTAAACATTGACAATTTAACATTGCCATACATGCTCCATAAAAAGAACATAATCGATAAGAAACTGAACTATCTTTTGGATCGCAAACAACAACAATCGGACAAGTACAAATCAAACCATGTCTTCCACCCACCCACGCATCGTTAATTGTACAAACATCATATTCAACGATAAGGAAACGGCCTTATTAAATAAAGGTTTAAAACATAATATAGGCCCAGTGAAAGATAACCGTAAACAAGATCTCATTAGACTTGAGGCCGCTATTCAATGTTTACCTTTAGATAAGCAGAACGTCACACGATGTTTAATTAGTGACAAAGTACAATCCACAGTTTTGAATAAACCATATTATACTAAACCTACTTTTAAACAAGATAATTTTTCTGCTAAGAATATTCAGATTAAACTAACGGAAAACAATGCTATAGTCACAAAAGCTGACAAAGGAAACGCTCTAGTAGTCATGTACAATGACGATTACGTTAACAAAACATTACATTTTATAAATAGCAATAAAATCGATGAAATAAGTAAGGATCCCACAAAAACATTTAACAATAATATTAAATCAGAAATTAATAAGAGTAGCCACCTATTGTCAGAACCACAGAAGAGATTTGCCAAAATGATCAAACCCGCCATTCCACACCTCAAAGGTTTACCTAAAATACATAAATTAGGTTACCCCATAAGACCTCTCGTGAATTTTATGCATGCACCGTCTTACAGAATATCAAGAACTTTGGACAAAATAATAAGAAGATATGTCACCTTTGACGGTACATTTAGCGTTAAGAATAACTTGGACCTAATCAATAAAATAAACAAAGTCATCATCCCAGATAGATCCACGTTAGTTTCGTTCGACATTGTGAATCTATACACCAATGTTCCAGTGAGTGAAACAGTGTCAATACTGGAGAACAATTTACGCCTAAATAAGAAGTTAAAAAATGAATCGATAAACGAATTAATCAACCTACTGAACGTTTGCCTAGCACAGAACTATTTCGCATTCAATGAAAAATTCTATATCCAAAATCAAGGTTTAGCTATGGGTTCACCGCTGTCTAGCATTATGGCCGAGATTTTTCTAAATCATGTTGAAACCACCTACATCATGAATGACATCAACAAGCACCACAACAAGATAATTTATTATTTCAGATATGTGGATGATATCATTTGCTTGTACAACGGCAATACACGACAAACCGGTCTTTTATTGAACTATCTCAACAAAATTCACCCCAACCTAGAATTCACCAGTGAAATAGAATGTGAACAGAGACTGAACTTCTTAGATATCTCCATCACTAAGTCAGAACGAAAACACACGTTTAAAATATATAGAAAGCCCACACAGACTAGCCACACCATTCACGCCTCTTCTAACCACCCCATATCACATAAATTTGCAGCGTACAACAGTTTTGTGAACAGACTACTGAACATTCCCATGAATGCAGAAGACTTCAAGCAGGAGATCAACACCATAAAACATATAGCTGCTTCTAACCACTACAACACCTCAATAGTGGATAAAATAATAAAGAAACAACTAAAAAGAAGGAAAACTATAAAAGCCAATCACCCAAAACCAAAATACATTGCTGTAGACTTCAACAAAGCCGTTGAACATATTGCTAATAACATTTTTCGAAAACAAGGTTACCACATAGCATACAGGACTTCCAACAATTTAGAAAACATTTTAAAACCGAAAAAAACAAGAGACCCAGACCAGTTCAACAGCAGCGGTGTTTACCAGCTATCGTGCAACGATTGTCCGAAAAAATACATAGGCCAAACCGGACGCACGTTTAAAACCCGTTTTAAAGAACACATTCCTTCTTCCAAAAGACCCACCACCAAAAAAATTGACTCCAAATTCACTGAACATTTAATAGATACTAATCATAATTACACGGACATTAACACTAATCTAAGAATACTACACCACTGCAATAAAGGTCCGTTAATGAACACGTTAGAGGAGTTCAATATTTATAAAATGCAAAAAAACAACCCTGACCACTTACTCAATAATAAACTACAGTTTCATTCTCACACCATTTTTGACCTAATCGATAGTGTTAAGAACAATAATTGCGGTTCATGACATATAGAACTGTGTACCCCTTCTCAACAACGGAGACCCTTATCGCGTGACTACCTATTAATTCAATTGACGATCGAACGTTATCGAGAACGGTCACCGGCAACGCGCGTCATCCGTGTGCACATGTATAAAGTTTTTAAATTGTGTAAAGTGATTTTAAATGTGAAAATCTTGAACGTGTGTTTTGTGTTGTTTATGAGTTTGTTTTTGTATATTTATTTGATAATGACTGAATAATAGTCGAAACGCGTCATATGAAGAAGATATAGTAATCATATCTACATAAGGATTGTTCGACCTCATCACCTCTAAATAAGGTAATTAATAGTTATTAACTACTATCGACTTCAAATAAGTTATCTTAATTAATTAAAGTAGTTCTAAGGCAAAACAATGAATATTTATTTAATCCTTGAATGTGGAGTTTCAACAAGTAATATCTGCTGTTACATTAAATATTTATGAAATAAAATTACTGAACAGCTTTTGAGATTCATTGGACTTATTAATAATATACAAACAAATACAATTGTTTTCGATTATTTTATAATATATAACATAACTAATTTACATTCAAAAATATGTTGTATATCATTTTGTAGAGGAAGATATTTTAAAATTACACTTAAATAACAACAAAATAATCAATAAAACTTAAAATGTCAAAACAAAGGACCAGCTCATTAGTAAGTTCTATTTATTTCAAAATAACCTGATATAATACGTCTTCTTCGTTTAGTATGAAGTGAAAATTTGCTCTATTATCACAAAAAGAGTGTATTTGACATCCATGAATTATCAAAACGTTGTTGGTTTAAATAATGAAAATTAATTCTTTACACATATTCTTTTTTATACAGTTATATAAAGCTCTACCGATGGCCGTACATTCATAAAATAAGATCGGTAAAGAGAGCAAAGGGCTTAAGTATCTGTCTTTGTCCCTAATCTCTTTGTTCCAAACAAGAACGAAGTGACCAAAATGTATTAGTTTCTCTGTTTCTATTGCTGACTCCTTTCTCAGGTGACAAACCTGTTCTCTATTTACCGATTCCGTATATTTTTCTGTTAGTTACGATGGTTTTACGTCTTTATTAGTCTAATTATATAGAGTATGAAGTTTAATCAAACAAATAAGAAATACAAGTGAGCATGTATGTGTCCAACATACTACGATCCAGAAAGATCAGCAAGCAGCATTAAGAAACACAGCCATACCATATTTTACAGATTAGGGAAAATCATGATCTCTAAAGAAAGGAAAAAAGAAATCAGAAAACAAACAAATCTGAACATCCCCACCTGCCCTGAAAATATAAGAGGATGATGGAAGTATACTATCACTCATTTATTCAACTTACTGGTGCATCTTTACCCAGTAATTAATGGACTTAGTACGTTTTTTCGCGCAAAATTGTACTGTTGTCAAAAAAAAAATATTACAAAATAAGTTTTAAAAATTTTAAAAGAAACTTTATAAAAATAGTTTTTTAAAGCTTTTTCTACGTATACTTTTACTGTTATCACAATTTTTTTCATTGTTAATTTTTACACATATTTTTGTTATGTTTTTACAAAGTCTTCAAACTTTGTTTTTGTTCCCCAGAAAAGTTTACAAATTGTGACTTACCACGTTCTTTCCCTGAGGTCTTCTCACCGCTTCTCATCAGAAACAATGAAGGTTATAATCGAGTCAGCACAAACCAGAGTAGTTCAGGATTGGTTAGGTTATCCTATCACGCCACATAGGAACACCCACTACGCCAGAAGAACAGCTGATGTTGTTGCGAGGTTATTTGCTATGAGAATCGTGGTGATGCAAGAATCCTCGATTTCCAAGGAATAGGTAATGGTACTGTTGAACAAGGGAAGTAAGTTATTATGGGATAATATGTATGACAATCGTAGAGCTTGCTTCTTGGTATGAACCAACATGAACGGTATTTGTATTTCAGAATTTATAAGCGGGATCTGGTGATAATATGGCACATATTAATAACGAATCTAACCCCAATATACTTGGTACTGTCCCAGTGAAGTAGATATCCCTCCATCTGGAATAAGAAAACTAGTTAAGAAGTGTAGATGGAACAACATGCCACTGTTACTCGGCTGTTATGCGAACGCCCACCAATACCATCACATGATGTGAACAATTATTTTTATTTATCTTAGAATCTACTCATAATATGTAAAATATAGAGAATTCACAGACTTGTGTTATTAGGGTTTGAATAGAGGTACTGGACTTAACTATCGGAAGCTTGGTTCTAGATGATAGAATCAGAAATTGGAAAGTTTCTAGAAACCTTTATTTTTCCAATTAAAGTACTATTAATTTTCAAGTAGAAGGAATAAGCATAGCGACTACCTTCAGTAAGAATCCTAAGTATGATTGTGATAAATATGTCACTCATCTCAAATGTAATCCTAAACAGTAAAACCCAAGAGATGTAAACCATCTTTAACGAAGTAAACAGTTTCAGGGCTTTATCGTAGCAATAATAGAAGTTTATGAATCTAGCTGTCCCACAAAAGTAAATAATACTAACAAGACAGTCCCGTTGTGGACAAAAATGCCTACAAAAAACTACTATGCCCTTTCCGCATACTATGGAATAAATCCCAACGGACGGGAGATTGTAATAGCTATGATGCGGGACTCGCTACCTCCAACAAAAAAATTGGGATCAGGAAATTCTGTAGCAACATCTAATTTATCTCCGCTACACTCAGAGGACATCTCGGGAAGCTTAATCTAACGGATGACACGACCTGTAGGTAGTGTAAGGATGGTGAGGGAACCCACCCTCCTACTAATAGACTGGGAGGCCGTAGCTATTAAAAGATCAATATCCTTGGGAAAACACCAATTTGAGATTGAGGTTGCACCCTCTCTAAATCCCCTTCAAATCATGGAGTAAGGATTATGTAACTGAGCACCTCAGGAATAATGAAAGGGAGGCACGTAAGACATATTAACAATCGCCCCTATATACAATGCAATACATCACAAGGTCCTTATACAGGTAAGATTGCTAAAAACACCTTTCCTACGTTTAGTACCCAAAATATGACAACTATTTTAATCACTAGCATTCCTTCTTTCTATATATTACATCAACTTGCAGGTAAATTAAAAACCTTTCTTCGTACTCACGTCGCACGCTTCTTGCACAGGTTAGTATGCCATATAACTCTTCGACAATAATTTTTAAACTCACATATTCCATATAAAGCAAAACAATTGGTTAAGGAAGCAAGATGCGTCGAACATTCATAAACTGTGAAGGACAATGCACGGCAAGAAGGCGATATCAATAAAGAACAAGACTTCCAACAATTCCATAAAGACAGACTTACAGACGGATGTGAAATATAGTAATAGTTCTACAAAGTAAAGACATTGAAGTATTTTTAACTGCAAAAACTTAGTGTCAGTCTGTGGGGCTTGTTTACTATTAAACTTTCTTTAATAAGTTTTGGAAATAGTTAGATGTGTATCATTAAAATTATCAATTTAACAATTAGCTAAGTAAGGTAAAGTTATTAGATTTAGAATATTAATAGGAATAATAAACATTATATCGTTACTTTACATCTGGAAATCAAAATTCAGTATTACACTCTAAATATACGTCATTTCTTTTATTGATCCTCTTTAGATAATAATTGAAGATTGAATGAGGTTGCAATATTGTTAATTTTCACACGTTGCAGTAAAATCACACAAAAACATAACTTTTGTAAAACAAGAAGGCATGATATGTATAATCAGATATTAAATCATACAATATAAAATTACACTTAAGAAAAATTCAATGCCATAATTATAAATAAATTACAACCAACTAAAATTATATTAAAACAAATACTTTGCGTAACAAATTCTATTCTTTTGGTGATACAAACAAATTCAATAATATCTTTAATTTTAAAAGAAAAAATGTAAACTCTAAATTTTTTTTTTAAATTGTTCAAGTAGTGCCTAAATGGTTTATAATGTAGGACACGTCTTCTAATTTTTTAACTAGAAATGAGTATTGTGTGTGACTATTCACGCTTTTCTAAACTTAAAATGTAAGTATATTCATGTGTGTGTGTAAGCGAGTAATGCACATGCAATCAACTGTGCCAGTTATCGCCAATATTTCCTAACATAACTTGGAATAGTCCTAATTTAATGGCCATTTTAAATGTTCACAAGAAAATATCAGTCCAACGTCCATTCCCATTAACTTTTCGTGGAAAGGCTTTTTACTGAACGAACGCTTATGAAGTGGTCAAAACCAAGCCAACCCGTACGTACTGTATGGAGTCATTTCGTATTGTCCGTATTAGGCATTCCATCGATGGTAAGAAAAGTCTGTTGTTAAGTATAGACATACAGCGAATTTAAATGGTAAAGGGGATGACACCACAGACACAGGCACAAGAAGGTTTCAATTACTATTTGTATGTGTGCTATTTTGAACTGTTTTCTTTAGTATTTTATATTTGTTAGCTATGTTACAATTACAATTTATTTTTGAACTTGCTCTACCATTGAACACAATTATTTATTGTTTTAGTATATTCAAAAACAAGAGCCTATGACCATTAAATATAATTTGCTCTCATTATTAGTTTAATGAGAGCTTTATTTCTTATTTTATCCATGAGTTCTGAGGAAGTATAGCCTATATTGCAATAAGGATGTGTAAACAAAATTGAAAACTGTCCTCCTAATGCGTAAATCAAGAAGCTAAGTTTAAAGTGCACAATTTTTGATTTGGGTAATACTTTTTTTCAATTTTAGTTTGGTATTAAAAATAAATAATTTATTTCTTTTTAATTAAAAAATAATGGTTTTATAGTTATTATTTAACGGTTTTCATATAAAATAATGTCTTTTATCTGAAATGTCCTAAAATGTATTTTAAAAAAGTTAATAAATAAATAACTAAGCAAAAACCAATAGCTATATCAATTACGATATAAAAGTAACAAAAAAAACCCACTGTGATTCATCATTTAAAACCAGTAACTATACATGTAAATAATGTTAATTTAATATTCAATTTGTTAATATATTTTTTTTTGTTAATATATTAATTTGTATAATATGATTATTTATATATGATTTGAGTATATATAATAGTAATATAATATAACATTTAGATGTTATATAATTATATTTTTGATTACTCTAATTTAAAAGTCACACGATGTCGTGTCAATCTAATATTTAAGATGTTAGATTTTACTTAATTATTTGCAACACTACTAAAAAGGAACAACTTATGATTATTACTCATAAACAACACCGTTTACCTGGATAAAACAATCTCTTTCTTTTAATTTTTAAAAGAACAAAATTACTATAGCAATAAACATATACATGAAAGTTATACTTACTTATCTAGAAAAACCATTTACTCTCCATTCATTCCTTAAGACTAATTTATTTATCATATACAATTTTAAAATTACAACATTTACTTTGTTTTAACCCTTGTTAAAATCTTCAAATTATCAGTTTTTTTAGTTTATTATATTTCTTTACAAATTTATTTAATACTTTAAATTATCATTAACATTGATCATCTTTTTATTTAATCTCGGCTAGCTCAGTTTTTTCAATTAATTTAAAAACAACAAAATCTCTTTATCTCGGGTCTTGGTTTTTTTTTGAATGGCTCAATCGAAAGTGAAATCAATTCTAAGTGAATTCAATAATTAACAATTAATTGGTCTTGTACTTATCAAATCTGCTGGTCCTTCTTGCTCGGTCGGTTAGCACTTTACACTACACATGACTTTAATTTACTTTTTTATTCAAAACAAAAAACAAAACACCACACTGCTTAACACTTTTCGTTAGTAATTAATCTGTCTCTCCTTCCCTGATGCGGTTCCAAAATCTGTATCTCCTTCCTTGTAGTCGTTCCAAAATTACAGCGCCTGTTCTACGATGATTGGTGTCCTTTACCTCTGGTGAATTTAAACTCCTTTTGATGATCTGTCTTTTTATTAAGAACTCCACAAACTCCAAATCTAGCTTCCTATTCTAATTTAAACTTCCTTTACTTCGATTTTACTTTAATTTTAAACTTATTAAAAAACTTTTCAATATCAAGAGACTCCTTGTCCCTTACTCGCTGTAAAAAGAAACTATTCTTTTGTACACAGCGTACTCTTGCTGAGTACGCGACCTTACGTCTTGGCGACTCTGGTAAGACTCCCCTAACAAAACTATTTTCTAATATTCCTTCTCTAAAGCACTGTTTTTCGCGCCCTGTTCGCTGATTTGTCGATTTCTACCAACTTTCTCTGCTTACGAACTTTCGCAATTCCTACTGGTTGTTTTTGAATTCTGCCGTTGTGTTTTTTAAGTTTGGAGCGTCTCCGATTGGCCGACCTACTTTCTACTTGCGTTTTTCTAAAATACCGTTATGATGCTGCTTTCCCTTGATTTCTCTTTTTTTCTAGTAAAAACTCTGCTACCCTAAGAATTCCGTTATGTACACACGTGTTGGCTTCAAGGTTCTTGAAATCTTAGTGCTATTGTAGCCTAGCACGTACAAATTTTTATTACAGGCGGCATCTGCCGTTTTCTCTTCATTTGTTTCTTAACATGGTTCTATATTTATTCTTTTATTCAAGTTATATTTTAATTAATTTATTTTTAGATTTCATGATTGATGATTTTATTTAGTTTAATTTAATTTGATATCATGATATCGTTACAGTGTCCCCAGATAAAATTAATTTCCTTTGGAATACTAAGAAATAAATTTTTATCTTAGCCCGTTCACTTACGAGACAATGCCTTTGTCTATTTGCGGTTGGCCACATAACCATACAATAGACCCTTACTTCCCTTTTGTCTATTTGCAAGGAATTTCTGACCATTTGTTTTGGGTCATAAATCCTTTCACTTTCCTTGTTTACATTTTCCTATTATTATTTTCTCCAGTATTTATTTACACTTTAGCCTAATATTTCCTAACTATGATATTTTTTTAACATCCTAATTCCTAATTTTTATCTAACCTTATCCTTATTAATGTCCTAATTAATAATTTTATTCCTAATTATGTATTATCGTTCTTTCTCCTGCAGCCTTGTTTACTGTTAGAGTCATTCCTACAATCGTCCAACTTTCTACCCCACACGTGTTCACTGCCATCTGTGTTACTTTGAGCATTGTCTTCTGTCCTTCGCCATTCTTGTCGTCGGTCATTGTTTTCACGCCAATGGGTCTGTCTGTCATTTATCGGTCTAACCCAATTGTTTTGTCTGTTGTCATACTCCCTTTTATTTACATCGGTTCTTTCCCTTTCATTAAACTGCTCTATTTTTGCAACTTCAAATTCCATTACCAACTTTATAAAATACTGCTTCTTTTTAATTCCCCTTGTAATTACAGCTATTAATACGTTAGGGTGAAAATGTTTCCCTGTCTTATAGACTAGCTGATCTTCTGTTAAAGGTGGGCTTAACTCCGAACACTGTAGCATTAAATTCTCTACATACGAAATAGCTTCACCGCCCATTCTCCCATGAAATTTTCCGAACTCTAGATGGTCCCTTATCTTAGCCTGAATTATTTCATTAAAATACTTTTCCCTAAATTGTTCCTCAAATTCCTTGAATTCCTTGACACTACCTCGATGTAATTCCCACCAAATTAATGCCTCATCTTTAAGATATCTACCGATCCAATTTATACTATTTGTTAGGGTACTTTCGCTTATTTCTTTCATAATATTAAGAAATTGTATTGGGAAACGCTCCTTCCCTGAAAAACTGATATTCCTTACTTCCGGTTCGTTAATATAGCCTTCACCTGTGTTTCGTACATTCTTAATTTTCCTATCTAAATCGACGAGTTTCTGCGCAACTTTAGCCGTCTTCTTCGCAACTTCGTCGATCATGATATCGTTATAATAATATATATATATATATATATATATTATATTACTATTATATATACTCAAATCATATATAAATAATCATATTATACAAATTAATACATAATTATTATTTTAATAATTTTATATGTAAATTCAACATACAATCAATTTAATATATGGTAGTAAAATTAACTCCACATGATTTTAGACAAAAAATAACAACAGTGTTTTGTTAAGTTGTAGGCTTTGTGTTTGAAATATAATTAGCAGACTTTAAATTTTAACATAAGTAGGTAAACAATACAAACTACGAAGTTTTGAAATGAATACGTAAGAAGAAGAAATTTTAATGAAGTAAATTAAAATATACCGTCCGAAGAAGGAGAGTAAGACCTAAATAGTTATTAATATAATATGGTTCTTTAAAAAATAAAATAAAAAAAACCTTTTAAAATTTGAAAACTGCAAACTAGATATCCTAATAGATTTAAAAAATTGCAACAAGACACTTTGTATAATACTTATCTGAATTGAAAATATTACTTTTCGAACTTTACAATTAAACATATGTGGTTTTGAAACTTTAAATATTACACTATACAAAATGCACAATTTAAAATAGAACTGGCTGAAATATATATATTAATTGTTATCATTATGGTTATTAGCACATAATAAACCTGATCTGAATAAATTCCATTAAAATACTCAATTATTTCATTAAAATACATTGAAGTTATTTAATAATTTTATAATTGTTTAAAAACATCTAACTTGTTAGTTTTACTTATCTATATAATTAAAATTTGGGTCACGTATCCATCAATTGTTAATGCTCTCTGAGACAAATACAATAGTGAAAAGTGACATACATTTTGAAATACGTTCCTCTTTATCGATGTTTTTAGAGTATGGGCGTAAACTTGATATCAAACGATAAAATTTATGAAATAAAAACAAAAAAACTAAAAATGTCCTTTTAGAATGGAACTCAGAACTAATAGATTAGGTTCCAGCTGTCAAAATTGTTTTTAAATATATATTTTAACAAGTTTTCTTCCTTTTGACGGTCTCCTTCATTGGTACTGAGATTATAACTTCATTTACTAGTTTTATTTTCAACATAAACCTTTGTAACTTGGTCCTTAATTTTATATAAATGTCCTGGGATTTGTTACTTGATACCTAGAGTGACATACTGTCGAAACGTATTTTATGCACAAATGATGGTACATGTCCGTATAAACTGAATCTACAAAATGGAGATATCAAAGTTATCCATTTCAACGTATGTTTTACAAATTTCCTTAAATATTCAGCAAGTTAATGTTAAAAAATATATATGTTCGTATTATTCCTTTCAAATTTAACATCCAGATAATTTATTTCATATACATTGTCGTCAATTTATTTGCTAAATATTTATAATTAAAGTAAAAACATTTTTCTCAAAATTTCGAATAGTAATCAAACTCTTCTTTTTCACTTGAAATATCGATATCCCGCTGAAATTGTATACAATTTTAAGTTTTAAATGACAGGATATAAAATATCACACTGTGAATTTAAAGCATAAAACGTCATATTTTCCAGTTATATTTTTAATGATTCTCGTTAATTTGAAATGTTGACATTACCTGAGCGATTATTTTTTATTTAAATAAAGCTCTGTGTAGTGTAACACATATATAAGATGAACAATATCTTTCATTAATTTCTCTGAACTCTAACCCAGTTGGAATGAATGAAAGTAACCTTATTTCACTGCAATATTTCACACACGAACGTAACAAGTTATCTAAGATCAGATGAAGAATTACGGACATAGCTCACGTACGGCTTAATCTGAAATCAGTGATCTCAGTCCAGAGGGGAAATCCTCGTGCCAACCGGTTCATAGGTACTCTTTCTATAACTGATTTTACAATGAGGGCAAACTAGAGAACATAATATGAATTTTGGTTTATGTTTAAACTGAACTGTCTGGTTTTATAATTGTTTACCAAAATATTCTATGATACGTACTAAATAATGGGAATTTACTAAGGTATAAAAATTAACTTTTATAATTATTAGTATTTTATGACGTATCTGTAGCGTCCATCAAGTTTTCTTTCATAAAAATTCTTATCTTCAAATTCATAAATAAGAATAAACATGATAAGAATAATTAATCTCTCTACAAACCTTAGAAGATACCAGGAAGAATTATCGCTTTCAATTTCATGATGGTCTGTAATGTACAATGTATTTCTACGTGAAATTTCCATAAATTTTAGTACAAATCACGTCACTGAATGGATACAAATGAGGAACATATGAAATATCTATTTCACCAGATCGTAGAATTTTCTACGAACGTCGGTTTTAGTCCCAAAGTTCACTGATAGACCTTTAAAACATGTCATAGAAAATGGTTCAATTAAACTTCAGACATTTCGGCATTTTTGAAAGTTCATTAGAGGATACATTTATAGAATATGGTGAATCAGTTTTGTATTATACCACATTTCTATTACTGTAGACAAAAGTTAGGAACAATCCCGAACAATTATTCAGGGGAAACATGAATTAAAGTCAGATATATGACCTATTTTGACTACATGGTATATTTTCTAAACGTTTCGTGTCTAATTAGACATTTGATTAATCACATCAATAGATCTATAATTTAAATATATATTCATGTAAATTTTATATTGTTTACTGGCAACATCTTTGCATATATATTTAATAAAAACAAATTGTATGACGTCAATAAAATAATGTATTAACAAAACATAATTATATAAAATTAGTTGGAAATGCCGTAAAGTATATCAGCATGAAGATATATGTAAGAATTTAAAACCGAGAAAGGCTCTGAGTGACGTAAAGTATTTCAGTGTGAAGATACAATCATATGTAGAGTTTTAAAACCGAGGAAGACTGTGGAAGACGTAATGTATTTCAGTGTCAAGATACATATATGTAGAGTTTTAAAACAGAGAAAGGCTCTGGGTGATGTAAAGTATTTCAGTGTGAAGATACATATGCATGGTTTTAAAACCGAGAAAGGCTCAGGGTGACAAAGTATTATTGGAATAAATCCTTAAAACTACGTACATGATAAATAAGTCATAATACATAAAACTTTCACAATATGGATTAAGATAAATAATTAGACTTAGAGTGTCTAGTGCTGCCATCTTATGGCCCTCTTCCAGTAACTTCAAGGACAGCCTGCCGTATTGTAGAGTTCTAAGTGGTATCCTCCTTCCAAAACACGGTATTCTAAACTAATCTCACAAAGCTACAACTGTTCAAACCTTGCAATAAAGCATGCTTTATAAATTACTTCTCCTATGTATATATCTAAAGTTACTACACTGGAGGTTGTGATTTAAAAGTAGAAAATGAATTATTGTATCTGCGATGTTGATGATGGTACCTTTGAAAATGTATATTTAACATGATACAAATGTTGGCTGTATAATAACAACAAATAACAACATTAGTAGGTATTTCAAAATTTTGAAAATTCAAGTTACCAATCTAACATGTTGAGCTATTAGGATTTTATTATAGAGTAGAAGAAATTGGACTATAAAGTTGATAACAGAGATAAGGATTTAAAACGAATGTTTCTAAGTACATCAAACTCTTTACCTACATTTGTCACATAATAAAAATTCCGATATGAAATATGTGTATCAAACCCCACTCCATTATTTTAATAAAATAATGTTTTTAATATAAATAGAGTGCATATAATTCTTAAAAAAAAAAAAAAAAAAAAAAAAAAAAAAAAAAAAAAATGTTTTTTACGTAAAATGTAACCTCCCAAGTATTCAACAAAGTACCCTCTTATTTTATTGACAACGAAATATTAATTCTAAAAAATTAACAACTATTATCTTTCTACCATAGCAGTGATACCACTATGGTATTGATACCATAGTTTCTAATAAAAAATAATACCGGAGTTTAGATAAAAAGAAAACACGTTATTTCCAACTGTCTGACTTAGCTTTTAAAAATAAAAATTATTTTAATCTTTTAGGTACATATATTCTCAACAGAAAAATGGCAGAAATGAGTTCGAAAAGAAAATATCCAGGGTTTAGTTTTTTTAATTATGTTTTCGATTTCATTCACGTTTTGTCTAGAGTCTATGTAATAATACGAGAACAGACATAAATGAAATAAATATAGAAGCAATTTTGCCATTTCATCGACTATACGAAAAATTACTGTTATTACCAAATTTGAGGGTATATTTATTATTTTTTAATAAACTCTAACGATTACTAAAAAGCTAAATTTTTCACCAGAAGATAATATATGAAAATGTGGGAAAAAAAATTGTAGTTGCTTATTTAAAATGATTTATAATTTTGTTCAATTGGATGTTATCGATATGACATGTCCAACCTCACTGCAATCCCTTTCGAATAAATACCTCGCATAGTGAAAATTATTGATTTCAAGTTAAAGGAAATATATTATTATTTATATGACAAAATTAATTTAAAATTCCAAAATAATAAAATTTTATAATATAATATTCATTGCCACCTACATTAAAAACTGATTCTTAGTTGTCGGATACAACCTTAACAATATAAACTCATAAACCATACATCACATTTTAATCCAACCATCAATCGCAATGACAGGTACTCAACTTAATGTTCTGAATATTATCGCTATCAATAAGAACCTAAATTGAATGCACCGAATAATTCGACAATAGTAAAATATGTGTAACCAGTTGGAGGTCCGAAAATAACATTAAACCGAAATATCTTCATTTATTCCTGAAGATCCCGCTGTTCTTCACAACAAAATGAATAAATCATGCTGTCTTTATACAAACAAATGATACCTGTCCCAGCTTGGGGTGAACTTGATGGTCCATCCTATGGACGATGACCTCAGAGGTCCAGTTTATGAACGAATCAGAATTCATTCATAACTCCTCAGATTGGGAAAGCCCACTTAGTTGTCAACAAATATTTCCACTTAGACGAGGTCAATAACATGATGTCGACTTATGAAAACCTCCGAAGGAAACATTTGTTTTAAACAAGACGGTGATGTGCTAGCAAACCCGGCGGGGTGCAAACTAATTCGATATTTTAGTTTTAACTATGAGAATCTGACAGTAGGACGAGTTAAAATACGAACAAGTTAGTTCATTATCTAAATGTTTATTTAGGACGTAAATTAATAAAATATCTGATGTAACTACACTTCCGAGCATTTATTAATTCTAGAGAAAGGAACTGAGATGACGGGTTTTGGAGCGTTATCTTGATTTAAATTCAGAACAACATATTATTACGAAACCTGACAAACAATACAAAATATGTGTCTTTTCTAATATTGTCATCGAACTGATAATAAATTTTGAATTATGTAGTATTTAAACTATTTGTATTACAAAATACTCTTCTGCTGTTTGAGACGAATCTATTTTCAACAGGTATTTGTAAAAAATAAATAAGTAAATATATATGTGTGTGTGTGGGGTGTGTGTGTGTGTGTGTGTGTGTGTGTGTGTATGTATACATTATGTCAATGACTTTAGGAAAGCCTTTAACTCTTGAACGAAATAAGAAGGAAAAGTAGTATCTGTAGAAAATCTGATTCTAAATAAACCGTTTTCCCTATTCGCAAGACAGGTTTTCATAGGAAGATTGGGATTAGCTCATTTTTTATTATTTAATTAAATTTTTATTATTTAATTACAAGAATAATAAAAAATCAATACCTTTGTGAAAGTAAGTTATATTGTTGTTGTTTTTAATGTTGTTCACTTTGTCGAGAAAAGTGTATTTTATTTTAATTTGTTTAGAGGAGTTATAATTACAGACAAATTGATGTGCTGATTACGTCGACTAATGGATATTTGTTTCAATTTATTAAAATCATCTTGAATATTATAGATGATTGGATTTAATGCTTACATATAAAGATCTACTTGTTTATGAGGAAGGTAAAACAAGTAAGAAATAAATGTCAGGAACGAAATATTATTCTCTTGGAATTCTCTAGTCAGTCGGACACCAAGATCGTATTTGGAAGTGTTAACTTAATTTGGTGTATACATAAGAAGCAATTATATCGTCATATATTTTTTTTTAATTTTTACGCATGAAAAATTAATTGATACATTAAACGAAAGGAAAATATATTATTAATAAATCCTTTACTCCATTAAATATTTTTATTATGGTACTGTATTTCTATGAAAATATAGCAATAAATAAAATAAAACCAAAATTAACGAAAACAATAAATTAAAATATTGTAATGTGTAATATATTGTAAACATATTATTGTGTTTATGACCACTATACCAAACTGCATATACCGTAGCCCTTTTACTACAATTATTATAATTGGAATATTTATAGTTTTCCTTTATACATTAATTGTATTTGCTTATTATGCGATTATTCTGTTTAGAGAAAACAAAGTATTACTTTGCAATTTTTTGTTACAAATTACTATGTAAATATTGTCTGATATTTGGGGGTATATGCTAAATGGGATTTTCTTTAATGTAAAAAACATGCTTGTAATGTATTTTTAACCTGGTTGAGACATGTTTTGTTTACCTTATTTACCATTTCTAGTTGGAATCAACGGTTCCTGTAACAACTAGTTACAAAATTGAAGGGATGTTTGAAGGGTGTCACAAAATAGAGAAGTTGAAAATTGGGGGGAGGGGAATAACAGATAATCTAAGAGTTGGGTGAACGGACAAACAGAATGGAAATTAAATCCAAAAGACAGGGAATAGATAGAATAGACAGCTGATGAAACGGAGAGTGTGGGAGATGGCGAAACGATTGAAAAAAATAAACAAAGATAGCGAAACAGTAATGTCAAAGATAGCAAGCGAAACGGAGATAAAGAAATAAATAGATATATGAAAAGCGGCAGATAAAGAGAGTGAGTAAAGAAGAGAAGCCGCGAGATATAGTGCAACTAAAGTATGAAAAGTGATGAAGAGAGAGTAGGCCTATAATCGAAAGAAAGAAGGAAAGCGGTAGGATGAAGAGGGATAAGTAAATAAAAATATATATATATTTATAGAGTATATAGAAAGCAGGTGGGAGATAGAGCAAGACAGAGACAGTAAATATAGGGTAGGTAGAGAGAGAGAAGAGAGAGAGAGAGAGAGAGAGAGAGAGAGAGAGAGAGAGAGAGAGAGAGAGAGAGAGAGAGAGAGAGAGAGAGAGAGAGAGAGAGAGAGAGAGAGAGAGAGAGAGAGAGAGAGAGAGAGAGAGAGAATTGTGGGAGATTTATTCACATTTAAAGTTGAGAGTTGGAGAGAGTAAAGTGTGAAAAATAGATCTAGAGAGATACCTAGAAAAGCGTCTTCTGATTTTAAAGTTAACAATTATTGATATGGTTTAAGCTGACATTTATTATAATTTGTTTATATCAAAACTAACACACAATGTTATGTCCAACAGACCTGATTTTTATGTCAAGATGGTTTTTCACTTTTCATGTTTTGTGTTGTTCAATGAATTGCGTTTTTCCTTATCACGATAGTGTTTAGACTTACTTATTTAAAAATTTTATGCCTCGATTTTGACCTGGGATCCATTCTTAATGTCAGTTTCAAACACGGCCTTATACGTCCAGGCATTTTAAACAATGTTTATTTTCTAGGTTTATTACTTGATAAAGAGATTTGATTTATAATCTCCAAACGCCGTGTATTAGTTTTTGTATACGAGTTGACAAATGATCAAAAATGTTCGTTTGAAAATAATAATAAATAGATATATTTATACAGAGTTAAAACTGTGAGAGCAAGACGGATACATGTATCTAGCATATCTAGTTATTTTAAGGGTGGAGTTTGGACCATTAGGTCCTCTCTTCCACTTAACTGCATATAAGCAATAATAAATCATAAAATTTAATAATTTTATTTTATATTTATAAAATACAAAATAATAAAACAGACACAATCAAAATTGATAATAAAAGGGAACGAGCAAAAAATCAGAGTTCAACCGAGAATTAAAAAAAAAAAAAAAAAACAGAAAGATGGTGGGAGAGTGAGGTTACAACCTAGTTTGAAGCAATGTCTGAATCTCAGGTTGTATTGGTTTTGGATCTGTCGATTCTCAATGCTCGTCTTTTCTCTGGTTTCAATGGACGGGTTCGTGCATATGCATAATTCAGACCAAGTTCTCACTAGACTTTAACCATCAGAAGGTCTCCTCCATCTTGTGCGAAGCTATTTACAGATACACCATATGAACTTAACTTCGTGTTTACAGAGTATTCCAACAAATAGAAGCTCCTGATAAACGTTTAAGTTTGTAAACTTAAATGTAATAATTTGCTAGAAAGAAAAATAAATTAGATTATATTTAAATATCTACCAGTACACTTTATGTAAAAACTCATTTTTTCATAAACATGTTATGTAACTTATTTCCTCTTGCAAAACACTATAAAAGTAATACACATTAAAGAATTATCTATGTAACAAAAACCGAACTAAATCTAGTTAGTATGAAATTAAAACATTTTGGTAATCATTGTAAAAGTACTGTAGGAGTATTAAGGTTTTAGATGTTAAATGATTTGATTAGTGTTTCTGTTTAATCAAAAAATGTCTGTCTATATGCGAGTCAGAATTAATTTCTGGGAAATAATTATTTTCAAAGTTGAGGTTTTTATTGGTACCTAATTATGAGTTTAACTATTAAATTTATAATCACCATAACTAAAACAATTCGAATTTATATTGGATTTATTATTTTGTTAAAATCTTACATGCTGTGTTAAGATAAAATATATCTCGGTCTTCATCGTGTTAAAAAATGGAGAAGAAAAAAGATAATAAAAAAAATACATAAAATAAGACCCTTAAATATTCTAATACCGTATGTGTCAGAAAATATCAAGAGTTTCCAAAGGGATAACTGATAGGATATGTGAAGGGTTGGGATGTTATCTAAGACTTTGTGGGGAAAAATCATTCATCTAGGGTCCTCGAGATTGAGACGCCAACTCTCACTATAGTGATCCTCTGAGGGATAACATTGCAATTAAAATAATACAAAAATAAGATTTCTACAACATCTGATTTGCTTTGTTTGAACAAACTTGTTTAAATATATTAAAAACGGTGGTTAAACAACCCACCACAAATCTTGATTTAAGAGGTATCTAAAATTATTCTAAGGTAGTGTTTGGTGTTAATATAAAAGGACCAACTTATCTCAAAATCAGGTCTATCAACTTCGATGACATTTTTATAAAATATCAAATTTATTATTAAACACTGTAATGTAACTAAAATGAATCTAGAGATAAGTCGTTAATCAATGAATTGATTTAAAAAGTAGACAGAGTTTCTAATTTGATAAAAGCAATGGGTGGCACGAGCGAGTATACAAGGAACCGAAAGGAGCAGAGTAAAGCCTTAATTTGTGAAATCGAAAGCTTTCCAACCTACCTAGTACAGACGTAAATATTTAACTTGTGTGATTGTGTGTATATTCCATATGTACGTTCGTACACTATTATAATAATAAAAGCCTTACTATTTCACTGAATATGTAAGCTCGAAACAGATTTTGCTCTATTGTCATGGCTAAAATATAAGAATTGTTCAACACTATTTACATTAACCAAATTTTTAAGAAGTTAGGGATGAGGTTATAGGAGTTTAGAGCCGTTTCCTTTCATTTATAGTTTAAGTATTTGCAATCCTTGTTTCCGTCTTATCTATTAAAGTAGGTAGTAAATAATTATTTTTATTAATACTGAAGAAAATTTCGAATGTTTTACTTTTGATAATGAATCTCTTTGATTTTTTAGTTAGAAGTATATAATTACAAGAATTGTTTTAAAGTTAGTACCTTAGCTAATTCCTAAAAAAAAAAAAAAACAGCTTACAAGTGTTCTTAAATCTCCTGCAATTTCGTTTACGTAATTTCTTTTACATTTGGATTAACAGGTTGCTTTGAAATATATTCTTACAATTTCTCCAAATTTTGTCTAAATCCTTTTTTTTTTAGACTGATTTTGAGATATTCGACATTTCAAGATAATTTCAATAGTAATTTTATTTTGGATCTCATAGATTTTGAACCAGTATTATTGAGGATCTGTAGAGTTTACATTTTTTAAGAGATCACAGAGGTCCACATTTTAACCTAAATAAATACAGTGGATTTTGTGTTGGTTATGGCAAATTCACAAAAATTAAAAAACTACAGACAGACATGTAATAAATGTATCACCTACAATTGTAACAAAAATGTGTTATGTAGGTAAATTTGATATACAGCCTTTTTTATATAGTTATTTATAATTACAATTTCTCCCCTTATCGTATTTTAGAGCAGATATATTTCTAAAACTTATAAAATTTGCAAGTATTGATTTCATCATTTTATTTCTATGACAACATATAAGATAGATAAGGGTGACAATTTGTAATAATAAAAGACAAAAACATAATTTTAATCGTATAATCTTACCTTAATCAAACGACGTCAGTAGTTTTCTTTATGAGTAATATATATAGAAATGAATATTGGTGAATTTCAATAAATTAGTGGTTAAAAAAATGGTGATTTGTCTTATCTTTTGGCATATTTCTACACAACATATATGTGTTTTCTACGGATCATAACCATCTGCATAAAAAAGAGATAATTCTCTGTGTTGAGTCTTTGCCAACACTAAGTTCGAAATGATCCTACTGTCTGAGTAGGTAAACAACTGAATCCACAAAATAAAACAACTATAAATTTTTAATAACACTTTAACTGTATGGCAAGTACATGTTCTTCTTCTTTTATTTATTGACTATATTTTTTTAATCAATTCTAAAATTGAAACCTCAAAGTATTTATTTATTCAATTTGAAAGGAAACAGAAATGACCTCAGTGTTGGTTTTACAGGTAAAACGCAGAAATCGTAGTAATTGTAATGCATTATCAAAGTGCTGAGAGGCAGTGTCGCATTGCGCAGTCGCATCACGTCTAACTTCAGCCTCGGACACGCGACATTGCTAAGGAGTGGCAGTCTGTGTTATTAATTATTGTTAAACGTAAAGGTGTTGTACTGACTTAGCGTGGCCTCTATGGGAAGCAAATGCCCTTGAAGAAGAGTTAAGTTCCATTCAAATCTAAAGATATCTTTAGAAACGGTTAACGGAAAACAAAAAGGTGAATATGGTAAACGTTATCAATATTTTCAAAACACAGAAAATAAAAATAAATATTTTGATTTTTGACATAGTTAACAATGGCACGTTATTAGACTGAGCATTAACCTGAATGTTCTTCACAGTCAATTGATCACTTCTGGCCTCGAGTTGATCTAAAGTGATTCCGTACTTGGTAGGGAGGATCACATCCATCTACGTACCTTAATAAAATCTTCACTCCCCTAATTTGAAAATTCGACTGCAGTAAACCTCAAGATTTTTGTTTATGTAATATATAAAAACTCCACTAACTTCGCTCCTATCTTAATTTTATATCTCAGTTTACCTCATATTTAACTGAAAAGTCTTTTATTACTAGTCAAGGTTATTTTTATAATTTTTTACAAATACTCCACAATTGTAAATATCTGAAACTTTAAAATTTGGCCAAAATATTAATCTGATTTTATTGAAATAATGAAATTAATTTAGGGATGAACCTCTTATATAAATTATATTCCACTTTTATCTATGTGTTTTAGATATTATTTTTAACGACATTTTTGGGAGTAGGCGGCCTATGTGCTTCCTTATACTGTAGGGGGTATATTGTATAAGATTGTTAGATCAATCTTTTGAGAAAATTAGATATGAGTAATAATCCCAGTAGTTAGTTACTACTGACCACTATCTGTACCACTACAAACAAAAGTTACCAACATATCACCTAGCATGACTGTGACCTTGTGATCATGATAGTTGAGATTGAGTATTAGCCAATGTTTAGAATCCTTCTAAAAGAAACGGTTTTCTCGTAATATGTCCTCTCGGATATGATAGTCCCCGGTGCCATAATCTATCGGCATATTGAATGATCATTAGGCACCAGAAAATTTAAAAATACAATATGCCCAAGAGGACGCCCGAATATCAAATCATTTTGTTTCAGTGAAATAATTATGCTGAAATAAAACTATGCTCAAATAATTTTTAGTTCCAGTAAATATTAAAAGTATAGATTGTGCAATTCTCCGCTATATGTTTAAGTTGTTTCATACATGGAAAATTGTTGTCTTTTAAAAATATATCTCTTGTGGAATATGCGTGTATACTGTTTCACAATGTATCTACTCCTAGATCCTTCCAAAGAAACCCCTATAAAGTTTCTGGTCATACAATTCCTTAACTCCTTCCAGATATATTGAATATCTGTTATCTGTCGTCTCCACTTCTTAACATTATTTTTAGTTTCTATCTAAGTGGTGATTGTTCAAGTAGTATACATATTGCTTACCCTGGAACATTTACGACTTTAAGGTAGTGTGGATTTCCTTCTATTTTATTTTATGTTTGAATGGATGATCAAACAATCGAGTCACTTCAGATTTATCAGGATCACATTATGAGCAAATTCAAAGATCTTTTCATCAATGCTCTGTACACTGTTATTGAAACTGACAACTAAAATATATGCTTAGGGGTGTATTTTTTCCATAACTCTCAGGATAGCTCCCATAGTGGAATCAACAAATTATCCAGGGACAAAATCCATTTAGACTTTCCCTATCATCACAGTTCATGATAAGGTACCCTGAACTGGCACTTTAATAGTTTCATAAAAGATTAATTCTCCGTTATAGTAAATCTCAACTACAAATCATACTAACGCCCAATAGTTTTAGCTCAACAAATTGAATTCTACCACAAGTTACTTTTTACTGAATCTAGACTCTTAAGTTTGGTCATAAATAACGATCTAGCATGCTTTACAAAAATTTTATCCAAATATAACATTTTTATATTCTTGTAAATAATGTTAAAGAAACATTGTGACTTATCTGTTTAATCTTTATGTTTTGCTAACCACTTAAATGAATAACACAACAAAATGTAGTGGTTCTGTAAACAGTATATTTTGAAAGCGTAGATAATCAGACTATGTTTACAGTTTATTCTAATCCAATAATGGTTATACATAAGCTTAATGAAAGTTCTGCCAACCTTTAGGAAAATCACAAGGAAATATAATTTGTAATTTTTTGTAAATAATTGTTTTTCTTGATCATTAAGCTCCCCAGTGAAACTTGAATTAGTTGTAATTCATATAACTGAATGTTTAAAAATGTAGTAAGAAGGGAAATTTTTTATTTTATTAAAATAAACATATTCAACGGAATGTTTTATAAAACAGATTACAAATTTATTTTGCCATTTAAAGTTTATTTCAGACTACTCATAAGTTGTTCTCAAAATTGTATTTAACACTTCGGAGCAATGTATTTATTCATCGAAGTACCCAAGTCCATTAATTTGTCGCCATTTAAAAAATAAAATAAATATGATCATATATATTCATACTTTGATCTAGTTGGAAAGAACTGTATTCCTAATCCATAACTATTAGACGCGTATGACCGTAAATGTTTAACGAAAACACACAAAAACAAACGTATTGACAAAACACAGAATGCTCTAATTAAAACTAAAACTCGCCTCCTTACATAATAATATTGTTTTCTTCCGCCTAAATTTAACTGACATTACAACAAATATATTCTGTTGGACCAAATGTTATTACTTTTAATAAAGGCTGTAACTACGTTGGACATCTAGATACTTTAGTTTATTGATTGCGATATGGAAGGATATTTCCATGAAGACATATCATTGTTTGTTTAGTGTCGGTGTTGGAGGTCTGTACAAGTTCCGAAATGTCCAGTAAACTGTGCTACGATATTATCAAGGCGCTTTATAAGGAAACTAGATATCACATAAACAACGGGACCATCCACGATGCGACTTCGATATTAGATTTTACTCCAGTCTTGCAACTTATATCACTTTTGGTCTATTGAATTTACAATTTATAACTTAATGTTTTATTGTAATAAATCGTTTATTTGTATTTTTAGTTTAGTACAAAGAAAAATAGAGTTTGTGAAAAATATTAATCATAGAGGTAATTTGTGTGACATTTTAGAAATATAACAAGTTTATGTTGTGAAATGAGTTCAAAAATTATAAATTTGTGTATGTAATTGTGAGCTTATTATATCTTCAAAAAGTTGTTCTGGCTTTATTTTCAGTTACAATTATTTGGTTTTATGAACAGCAGACTTAAAACTTCATTAGATTATTTCTTGCGTTCAGTAAATCGTTCTTTAAAAACCTACATGTCTACAGCATCGCTTGCAAAATGACAGCCAACAGTCTGTATACTGTATCCTACATCAAAACACTCAAAAGGAGAAATACTAAAAAATAGATGTACAGTTATTTCTCGCACTTTTATTTTGATTATTATTTATCATGCATTGATATCACAATTTAAAAAAAAACTTATGGTGTACCTAAAGATGTATTTAAATTCTGTAATGCTGATGCCTTATCCGGAAAAAAACACATTATTTCCATCAAGGGTAGGCATGTGTGGCAGCTGTCCAATTTTGTTAAAAGTGTAAACAATCCCATTACTGTTTTTATTCACATTAAATTTGCAACACTTGTTAAACATCAATCAATAAATGAAAGAACTTAAAATTTTCCTTAAACACACTTTATTTAAGATAATATTTCAATAACAAAGTAATCTCCTGTCATTGAAACGGAGTCAAGATCAAAGAAAGAGTTTATTTTGCTCCAATATTTTCTCTTACATAATTGTGTATGCCTTGGTTCACATCTATAAGTTAAGGTAATTACACATTACGTTTTAGAAGATGGTATATAGAAATATTAATGTATCTGTTAGGAAAATAATAATCTATTTTTTAATTTAATATTTTTTTAAAGTTTAGAATCCCAACACGGTTTTAATTTTTTACGTCAAAACTTAAGAGAGAATTGTTCTTTTCGGAAATGGTAAACAGTTCAACTTTATTTTTCATTATATATTACTACTGCTAGTTACGATAAATTTAGTCTATTATATTTAATATTTCGCAGATCTAGCTGAATCCTTGTGGGAGTGCCAACATCCATAGTTTGGAACTATGCAATGACTATATGAGGAGTCCCTAAATTAAAACAGAATAATAAATTAAAAAATATAAAAATGTGCAGTCATTATTCGGCCTAGTTGTAAAGAATAATTTGTAATTTTCATAACAATCGGTATTAGTGTATGACCGTAATTAAACAAAAAAACACAATAACTACTAACAAATATACAAACGAAACGTCAAATGGTAGATTTAAGTAAAGACCTTACTTCCTTTAGTCAAACAAATGAACGGTCAGATATAATTTGTTCGCTCTTTTCAAATTTATTATATCCTGATTTTGTTTCTTACTTTAGTTGAAACCTGATAGTAAGTTGATTTGACCAAGGAGTCGTAACCTTACACCTGTTTACATGTTTTAGTGATCTATGAATATCGCCGACATCAATAATTCATGTGGTCGGCGACACATGTCTTAATCACAACACAACTATTAAAACCTGGAAAAGTAGTTTCGGATAAAATGGAAAATCAATTTTGAAAAACTATAAATTTAATAAAATTGTTATAAAATAAGAAGTTGAATAGGGATTTGTGAATTATGAATGTAACATTACAACGAACTCTCCTTAGTGACTTTGGAGCTCTGGATTTATAACAATAATTATTTTTAGTATCTAAATAACTAAAATAATACATCAAATTTTGAATGTAAATATGTGTTAGTATAAATAAAAATGCGAGTAATTATTCCACAGAATTTTTCTAATTTCTATGCTAATACACAAAAATACGAACACCATCAAAAATGTGGATAGTCCTTATAACTAATATTCTCTTTTGCTGTAAAAATAAATTGGTATGTCAGATATACAATAAATAAAACTTATAAATCTATTTTTGAATTTTTTTCTGTTTTTTCTACAGAATTATAAAAACTTAGCCCCTCCTACTTCCTGACATATCAATAGTGTATAAAATAACAATAAGTTGTCTAAGTACAAACTTTTTTTTATACGAAAATAACAAACTAACGTGGACATATTTGAACTTTCAATGTCGTTCAATTCATCATCTCTAAATGAAGTAATTATTAAAAAATGAAAACAAAAATTGTTTCGAAAATACTTATGTTTGGATTTTCATTAAATTACATAGTGTTAAGGAAACAGCCTATTTCTTGATTATTATTCAAGCCTAATGAAGGTAAACCGAATAACAGAGATTTTATTCAATTAAAACGCTTCTTACGTTCCTCCAGCTTTTAAATAACTATCATTCTGCGGTGTTAAGATGGACTCGTTTCTAGCTAAGTGAACAAGAGATTCAAGAGTGAAAAAGAAAACAAGATTCTTCTCTAGAGAATTGCCCTGTTTTCCCTTACAATAGTGTAAGCAGATGAGGCTCTGACAGCAGGTGTTGGTCTCAGATACAACGAGAAGTCATCTACAAAGACGAATACTCTTTTCCTTGGTGCTACTTGGTATCCTTCTTCGGAGGCGGAGATTTCATCTCGTGGCCGAGCTGATAGCTTGTACAATAAACACAGATGCATACGACTCCAGATATTTCTAGGATCAAAAGAGCATACTTCTGGCCAATGGTTGGCTCAGACTCTGTATACAGTCAATGACGAGTCACGGCAGGGTTTCTTCGTCACCCAAGATGACAAGAAACTCCTCCGAAATTTATTTGTATTTTCAAGTAACTTTTCTGAAAAGTAAAATTAAATTATTTTATCCAAATGAAGAAACTCATTTTATTCTTTCTATTTACCTTCAAACCAAATTTCATAATAATAACAAAATCATTTGAAAATAATACACCAAAAAGACATCAAGAGCGATCCATCCACACAGGAATATCATTTTAAACATTCGTATGCGATGTTTGTGGTTGATTATCTTCATGTTTCATTATTACGCTATATTTTTGTGTCTTTAACACGCTAAATTTGATCTATAATTAATTTAAAACTGACATAAACTGGAAGAAATCTTTACAAAAAACAGGGAAACGCTTAACGATAAAACCAAATAGATAATAGTAAAAACATCTAAAAAGCTTTAATATAGAAACAATTTTAAGAAATAAATGTGAAAATAAAAAATAAATATAGTTATTGAAATAATTTTTTTTTTACTATACGTGAAGTTTAAAAAAATATCACTACTTCCACAAATTAACGCCCCATGAAGCTATTTAAAATACTACAGAACTAAGACACTTTTGAAAACCAATTAAATTATTAAATGAAAACTTTATCTTAGCCATCATCACTTGGAACATTTCCTTTCAGAAATGTTGAAATAAAATACTGTCTAGATTTACCTATCTACGCGTTTTGTAATACATTTAAATTCCCGAAAAAAGGTCATCCTTTCTCGAGGAATAAATTCAACATACCAGAGTGGTATTTATGCGTTGACTTAAATTTGATAAGGTGACATTTCGGTTATGTCGCAAATTTCATTGCGAGACAAATTTGTTGTTAGAGGGTAGTGAAGGGAAGGTGTTTAAATTATGGGCCACATGATGGACACAACAGATAGGCCACTATTTACAAGCCGTACTGCAGATAAACTTGACGAAAACGAGCATTCACAGCCTCTCTACCGGACACACACGGAGTTGAGGTGAAGGATGATTAAATTTGTTCTGCCTTACCTCATACTATTGTCATTTAAAATGTTAATTATTGTGATAATTGTAATTTATTGATTTTTTATTTTATTTTATTCAACAATGAACAAACTATGTAATAGTTTTGAAAAACACATAGATTCTCAAAAGGCATTTTAAATGTCCATAAAGGAAAAAAATATTCAGGAAAAAATATTCTTTTGTCTTAATTGGTTATATAGAACTCCCTTCAACAATAGTGATTAACTTTTTTAACCATTACAGGGACGAATAAACTTTTTAAATTCCACTCAACTAAAATTAAATTTGGCTGTTATATACCATTAAGAGATTTATTAAATTCAATCCAGAAAACAACAGACTTTTATATCATCATCTCTATTTTGACGGAGTCAGAATTGTACAACTATACTGAAGGCTTTAGGATATTTCATAGCAAATAAATGGAGAACAACCCTAGTTACCAACTATATAGACTTAGCTCATAATAAGCACTCGCGGTATTTACATAATAAGACGAAAATAGAAAGGTGCAACTGCGTTTATACTTTCAATAAATAAAAAACTTACTCTCGCCCATTTAAAACATAAATGTATTACTGGATATGAGGGAAACGAATACACGTAATGTGTATAATGTAATAAATAGTAGATTGTGCCACCATGCAGTTATTGTAGAGATGTCAGTTATAATAAAATTAATAGTGTTATATAAACTGGAGACTTTAATAATAGCTGTGGAAAAAGTTTTATTTTCAGCGTTAACAGTATCTCGCAAATTAAAGACGCTAATGAAAGCATAGAAACGATGTCCTATATTACAATTAAAAAAAATCGTAATGCTGGCTTCAATATATCTATATTAATAAATGTTTCCCACTATTCAATGACAACATAGGCGTATATTGAATCATGTTAGATAACAAGATAAACACAAAACAAGTGATGGAAACAGAGGTAGAAAAATTTCCTGCGAAATCTAATAGAATATATTATTGGCATCAATTAAATAAGTGACAAGGTAACCACTAATATGGTTGAGATACTAAAAACCAAGAAAGAAGAAGAAAATTAGAGGAAGTAATGATTAGATACAGAATGGTATGATATTTTATGGAACATAAAAAATTATCATCATATTCTAAAAAATGTGAAAAGTTAGAAAAGATAAGTATAATGATTCCAATAACTTTTCACAGGATGACCCTTCTTTTCACAGAAGGTTAAGAAAAAGACTACACCCTGAAGTAATGTTGAGGAAACGGTGGCAGGGAGGTCCTAACTATGAGCAAAATGTTTATGTTTGTTTGTTTTTTTTGTGGGTGTTTTTTTGTGCTATTTGGGAGTGAGGCCCTTCCTTAGCGTCTTTCAGATGTTTCAACTACAGTGTTTCTCGGAAAGTCCCTATATTCTTTTAGACTTTTAAAACAATGGCCGAAAGAAAAGTATTAATTTTTAAATGGAATCTTTACGTAAAGAAAAACTATTTTTGTAATTCATTAATGAAAAATAATACACAAAAAGAATTTTCAAAATTTGAAAAATGTTACAACTTCATTTTAATTAAAAGGTAAACTGTTAACAAGTATTATGAAAAACCATAATAGTCTTATAGAAAAAAAACGAAGATACTCTTGGCAGAGTGGGCGTGTATCTAATCTTTAGTAGAGTTTCCAGGCTAATATTGTAGAGAAGCCGACAGTAATATCAACGTAAATTGTACACAATAGCCCCTTTATTATCCTGCCAAGAGGACTTTCTGTTGCCATTACACATGTACTTGACGAGATATCAACGTTCGCATTTTAATTGAAAATGTACAAATAAATTGTTTTACTTAGTCTGGTCGTAGTTGTAGCGACCATTCAGCCTTTATTATGCACTAACGGCGGGGGGTTCTTTAGCTAAATGATATTCTTACCTGTCGACAATGTGCTTAATAATTCATTTGCCAGAGAATTTATTTTTATTTCTCCGCATGTGCGTTAACCACTTTCAAGATAGTGAACACGAAATGTCGAGGAGACTTTTTTAATAGTATACTGATATTCATAACACATTTAATTTCATACTGCACATATACATGCAAACAAATAAACATTATGTATTAACATAATTTTTGCAACAAATATATGGCATTTTACTTAGTATCTTTTTTAATTACTACTGTTAGGATTAAACCTACTTCATATGTTATATATAGAGATAAAGCTTATAGTGATGTTTTCATCTATGTTTTATATATATCTGTAGAGTTTAAAAAAGAGAACTAAAACGTTAATGATATCTCTAAGTGTGTATCACTACTATTTTCATAGAAATAACTAGACGTATATGTTTGTGTTTATTTGAAATAGGACTAAATGACAAAAATTACATTTGAAAACAATAAGTTAAAAAATTTGAACAGATTATTTCTCAAATACCTCCTGATACGTGTTCGTCACTTATTATTCGGAATTATATATATATATATATATATATATATATATATATATATATATATATATATATATATATATGTCAAAGTACCGCCATCAAATGTAAAAATTATTAACTTCGGTTTTACAGGTTTAGGAAAATAAGAACAATACAATTCCAATACAAAGTCTCAAACAACAAGTAAATGAATCTGACTGTTCTCTAGAATTTGGTAAAAAACCAAACACACAAACAAAGGAGCACAAATACTGCATAAACTATCTTACAAACCATACAAAAAAAATAAATAAATAAAAAATAATAATAAAATTAGTATATACTTGAAAATTTCCATGGAGTAAATCATGTTTATAAATAATTGCTAAAAATATTAGAGTTATGTTTTGACATATGCAACAAATAAAATAAAATTTAATTAAAAAAAAAGTTTTAAATAGTTAAAAATCAGAACAAGATATTTTGACCAAATGTCAGGAAAATGAAAAAGTCCCATGATCAAAACCAATGTGTTTAAAGCAAAATAAGATTACAATTGACTATTTGGCGATCTGAGTATTATTATTAATTCTTAAGGGAAAAACAAGTTAATTTTACACGCAGTTTAGTATATTAATTTGTTAACAAAAAATGATTCACTAACAATTTAATTATTATAAACTACTTTGATAAAGTCGAATTCTCATGTTTTGTCAGGCAGCGGGAAATTTTTATTTGTATAAAAAATAATAAAAATTGGATTTAAATGTATTTTAACAATTAATTTTTCAGTGGGTAGGCCTATATTGAATAAAAAAAAAAAAAAAAAAAAAAAAAAGTTAGGTAAGTTTTAATTTCTATTGCATAGTATAGAGTATGTTATAAGATGGGTTTAAAAATAGTAATTTATATGTGTTATGTATAAAAAGATTTTGATTCAATTTCTTTAATTGAACATATTTGGAAGACTTGAGGAGCTTAATTTTACAGATGACCTTTTTCTTCTTAAAAAAGTATTTCACAATATGAAGAGGAAACTGAATTACCTATGAATAGAAGCTGAACAAATAGGAATAAAAATATTTACAAAAACGACTAAAGTCATGCTTATCAATCATACCATAAACTTATATCATTAATGATGGTGTCGATAAAGTGCGTCGAACCGTTCTGCTATTTGGAAAGCATAGTTAACCAGGATGGAGGGGCCGATGCAGACATCAAAAACTTTATAAGTAACTTTAACTTAAGACACAACTAAAGGTAACATGGTATCTAAACACATTCGCAGAAAACCCCAGCTTATAATATTTTATTAAACGTGCAATTATTCTTAATAAATGGATTTGTAATATGAAAAATGAAGAAAGATCTTATTCACACACTACATACATTCCTTAACCGCGGTCTAAAATATATCATAAAATTAGGTAGCCGAATGTTATTTTCAGTCAAGTAGATCACAATCCTATATTCACTCTGGTTTGGAAATAAAGATGGATAGGGATACATTATGCGGAAGAAACAAGAAGATATTGGGATTCATTGAGTCTGCTAGGACGTGGAAAGAACGACAGACTGAGAATTACAAGGAGGTGAAATGCCATAAAGTAAATATCAGTTTTAAACTTGGGCACAGGCAAAAGTCATGACACAGGATGCTGGCGTGATATGTTCTGCAACAAAGGAATGATAACAAATAATGCAAGTAAGTCAAGTTCAAATATAAAAATACACCAAAACAAATAAACCCTCACAAAAAACCTTCGTTTATAAAAATAAAATTCAATATATCGGTTACAATTGGTTTCTTACATATTTCTTATAAAACCAAAAAAAAATTATTTAAAAAATAAATAAATGCTATACATAATTAAGTTTATTGGTATTCCTTCCACACACTAAGTATATGCAAAGTCTGTGTCGCTCAGCCTACGCTTCGATGGCAAGAGATACAGAAGTTGAACCAGGCCTACAAATTGTTACCGCTGCTGTATTACCGACACTGACCAAGTAAATAACAAAAGGTGTCAAATAAAAAGCATCTTCACTGATAAACGAAATCGAATCTTGCTGTAAAAGCTTAAGATTAAAATCTAATATATCACTACTTGACTAAAGTTATGGTTGATTTAAATTTTGTCTCATGTTTTAGAGTGTAATAATTTAGAAGACGTGAAATATTGTTATTGTTGAATATCGATTTATTCGCGAGTTGACAATAATCTCATTAAGGAAGGGAATCGATCTCAGATTAATTTTAAAAATATATAATGTCATTCTTTTTATATACAGGTTAACATGAAAATAAAAATGTCCTTCCACATCCAGTTACAAAATACAATACAAACCGAAAAAAATATATTCACAGTCTCTCAAAAAAAATGTAACTTTTGCTGTCAAATATTAAAAATAAATCAGGAGTAAGGTCATATAATAACAGTATATATTTTAAAATAGAGCTTATATTTGCGTCCATAGTGTCATGACTTAGTTCCTTGAGTAAAAGTATTTGATTGAAGTTAAGAGTTAAGTGCAATTTTCTTTTCATTGAAATTGATTAGAGGTGGATTTGTGCCAACAATCAAAAGATTGAATCAACATATAGTAAAATCATTAAACTAATATTGTAAAATTTAGCTTTGATATCTCGCTATAGGAAATAGGCATTTCGTATTAAAGCAGTTATCGTCAATTATTATTATTATTATTTAATTTCCACATATGACTAAATAATTGACAAGTACCAAATATGATAGCAGGAACTGGTTTGGATTATGGGCCAAGATACAAACTATAGATAAATAGATATAAGTTAATAATTCAAAAATAAATTTGTTTTACTAAAACAAATATTTTCCTAAACAGTTCAATATCGCATATTTAATTTCAGAGCGGTCTCCTACTATTTTTACTATTGTTTTAACTTTGGTTGACGCGATTGAAATGGACATCAAAAACCCTATGTATCAATTATTTAATAGTGAAAAATGTACTTTAAAACAGTAATAAATAGCTTTTGTAAGTTAAATTTTAAGGAATGGGTTTCAGCAGATGTTACGGCAATAGTTAGAATTGCAGATAAAATGTACTCAAATTAATTTAGGGAACATCATAAAAATAACTTTTTTAAATGAATTAACATAGATTTGTTTACTCCATCGCAGAATGTACAATATGATGAATGTACTACTTTATACATATATCAGACAAAGTATAAGTCGGTAAGATTAACTAATGCTTCAAAAGTAATGGTATTTAAACAGGATCCGAACGAGGTTGATGATACAAAGTGCTCATAAGCCCTATCAACGGTAACGTATGGAACGCAGATAAGAATAGAATGGATTCCAGCTAATGATTGATCAATTAACACCTTCCAAAAAAATTTAACAACTTTGTACCAGATTAAAAAATAAAAATAAATGCTTACAATAATAACGCAAGAGATCCATTAGTTTCTTCACATTTCGAAGACGTGAAAGGATTTTTGATAACATTTAACTTTATCTATTTCATTCTCTATAAAACGCAATACGCTTTTGTAGTAAATAAGAACGGCAGGTGACAAGACGGGGCGTTAGCGCAGTACAGCCCACCTCTATTGTTTTGTTGATCTTTTTGGTACACTGATGAGTTAAACCCTAAAAACTACCATTATGTGTTTTTATGCTCCATTAAACATCGTAATATTTTTTTGAAGAATTATTATTCAATTATATATTTATTTAAAGAAGAAAAAACTAAAATATACCTTTTTGTCTGTTTTGTGTGATACATAGGTATCTGTTTTCACAAATAATTTTCATTTAATAAGGGTAAAATAAACTTATTTGTATATACAGAAATTATCAATAAAAAGTTTTCTATTTTTATTCTTTTATTGTCCAAAATCGATAGGTTTAAAAAACTATTTACGTAACTTCCATACAAGCGTCTTCATGATGGTAAAACGCTTACTTATAAGAAAGCTTGGAATTTATTAAGAAGACTCCCGATGATTTTGAAATTAAACGTGGTTTATTTTATGTCTAATCCCATTCACTGGTTACTATTCACGCAACAAACAAGATGTTCAAAAATAATCAAAACATATATTACCGGTATTCCAATTTAATTTTAAATCTTGAATATTGAAGTATTTTTTTTTAAATATATATTCCTTTATAAGTATATGCATTATAATTAAAAATATTCTATGAATTGTTAAAAAATTATTTATTTACTTATTATCTGGCATTTCCTTATAAATACAATAGCTCAGTGGTGCATATTTTGTTATAATTTTTCATTACTTTTTTTTGAGTTGTAGATTACGTAAATTTTTGTTTCCTTACGTAGTGCATTTAATTTGATGTTTTATTTGTGTTTTAGATTTTAATTTGACACACATTTTTAATACATATTGTTATATTTTTATATTTAGTATAATAATCCGTGTAATGTTTCTTATATTTTTGATAAAATTTATGTTAGAATATTCCGTACAGTTTAATAGTGTTTTTACAATTGTAGCAAACAAAGTCTCTTTGTCAGGTTAAATTAAAGGATTTTTAAAAATTATTTCAATATATTATTTATATTTTTGTTGTTTCACCATTTAATTTTCGTTTTCCTTGTTTGACAACTTCATTTTAAAAAAAATTATATTAATTATAAAGTTATTTATTTTATATATATATATATATATATATATATATATATATATATATATATATATATATATTACAAGTTTGCATTATCTCTCTAATTGTTTTTGAACATTGGTATAATAATAATAATATTTGTGAAACTCTTCACCATGTTGCATTGCAAAATGACATTTTTTTTATGATTATTTTTCCACTTTTTATCAACCCAAGGTCAATATTTGTTACAGCTACTATTTTTTTTTTTTTTTTTTTTTTTTTTTCCAGTTTATTATTTTCTAGGATCTTTGTTTGCCTTATCCTATCTCCTCCTACTGTAATTTGCAATGTATCTCCTTCTTCATTACTTGCTTAGTGCCGTTTGTATTTTTTTAAATTAGATATGTGTAAATGATATGTACAGATTGAAATCTGTAGTCGTTTTAAACTTACTTTTATTGGATCATTCCAGTGTTTTTGTTACCCTATACAATTTAATAAAATATAAGAAAACTCTATTCTACAATATCGTATAATACTGACTGTTCCATCGTCTTCTATGGTTGTACTTAACAGATTTTCGAAATTATCGACAAAACCATTTTGTCATCACATTTTATATTCCAACATCCAAAATAGGTTTTATTTTGTATAAACATCAATATATTTTGCTGAGGAAAATAATGACAACGGGAAAGATAACATCAAAAAGAATGAATCCACATTACTATTTCCTTAAATCAGATAAAATTTTATAAAACTGACAAAACACACCAAGCTAAAACTTGAATGGCGTTCAGAGTTCAGAGGAATTGAAAGGAGTAAAAAGGGAGATAAGTCTACAGGGTAGCATCGCAAACCCTTAAGTAGGTCCTCAACCGGCATGTGGAAATTCATATGGCATTTCTTCAACTATGAAGAAGTGGAAAGATGCACAGACATTTACAATTCCAATTCCGCATCAACTACTGCAAGATGCAATTCAAATTATCAATGAAAAATAACAAAAAGAGACTACTCAGGCTTAAAACGGTAGAGCTAACAACGGTGGTGAGACTTCTCAGAAGGGTGACGTCACTTAAAGGAAGTATTTACTTTGGTGTGTGTTTGAGAAAACCATCATGTAAGTCATTGATCAGAAATAGAAATCATATCTTTTGTCATATAACCGTAGGCAAGGAATTACTGCCGGATTTCTCTACTGTAAGATTTCAAGTTGTTTGATGAGACCAGGAAGCAGAAGAACTTTGGAATATAAAAAACCTTGCTGCCAAAATAAAGTGATTATGGAAAACCCTAATAACCTCATGGGGCTGGTTTTACAACTAACACCTCTCAATCAAAGTGTTATTGTGATTTTTAATTATCCTCAAAATAACTTATACGATTGAAAATATGTATTCACCGTTCCTTCAAAATGTCAGTTATCTCTTTTCGGTTATAATATGACAATCTTTTATAACTAAATATAATCCTTCATATTCTACCCTTCTTCTTAAGATATTACCACATTTGACACACACGTTATTTTTGAAATAACTGTAATTCCCATTCAATTCTAAAATAGTAAAATTTTCCGATTTTTAACAAATATTTATTTATAATAATAATAATATTTTTTTTTAAATAAAAAAAAAGGTTTATTCAATTTATTTCCAATTTTTGTAAAATTCAGAACATTGACATTTACGTGACTTACAAAAATATGTAATAAAATATAGAATTAGATATAAGTTGATTTTTTGAATATTTTCACAAAATTACAGATTTTATATAAAGCAAAAAACGCAAATATGTTCGGTTTGCATCTACATATTTTTAATTCTTCCCCAATAAATTAAAACCTAAAAAATTTTAAACTGTCTTTGGAATTTGTTATTATTAACCTTGCTTTTATTGTAAACGAATACGCGAAGACATTTTGATAAAAGAAGGAGACACGGACAATGGTACAACACCAACAGGACATTACTGATATTTCCACGGCTGCCTGCTTCCTATATACACGTTTATGTTAGAAAGTTCGTAACGTGTTTATTTTACACTATAAACAAACAATGTTTAAAGGCAGAAAGCCACCAGGTCTGTAAAGCTTCAACAGGTTTGAAAACGTCTTAATGTCACTACAGTCTTGGGGTTTGTCTTAATTTAATGTAACGAGAGGAAAGGACATGTTTTTAGGTTATTAATAGAACTTGGACACGGCAAGGCAAACCATCCTTCTGCCATACAATAACTCGACTCTTAATGATCCTCCTCATTATGGATCTGATTCCCGACTGATTCTACAGGAATCGCATTTCATTCCCCTTATTACATATACTTTATCACTGCTCATATGGTTCACGGTCACCAAGTTTGATCTCTACAGGGTGTCGAGTGGAAGATGACTGAGTTTATTTTGATATTGTTATAATACATGGTGTTTTGTCATTAAGTATTTAAGTATTGAATTTATTATTTTCCACAATTTAAATCAATGCTATATTTGAATATATATATATATATATATATATATATATATATATATATATATATATATATATATATATATATATATATATATAAAATAATAAATATGTGTACACATTTTATGAAGATTCAAGCGATAACAAGACGGAAGATTCAGTTTTTATCTTTAAAAGAACAAACAATAAAAAGTAATAGAATAATTGAACCTTTACCTCCTACGTTATAAACAGAAATGAACGACTGTTTATTTGTACGTTAAATTCATTACTTAATTACGAATATAAGAAATTGATATTTAAAACACATAATATCATAATATCTCCCAATAAATCACTTGACTCACGATAATGATATTTTTTTAAACATATCATTATAAGTTCTCGTACATTTTATTATGTTTTCTGTAACCAGACTGGAGATAGAAATTGAATAATTTCAAATGATGTGACAAGTAACAAAGATAGAAATTAACATGAAAACGGAAAATAAAATTTTCCAAAAAAAATTTATGTCGTTTGAAAATTATGCTTTTGGATTAATTTAGCTTTAAACTATTAGCAACTGAAAACAATAAGAAAGCTGAGTGCTTTTTAAAACGCCATGTAGTCATAAAATGTCCACAGAAGTAAGCAATAAATGAAATGGACGTTAAAATGTCCATTTATCCAAAGAGATATGTCTTTAGTAAATGGATTTACTAGAGATATATCTAAAACAAAAAATACAACCAATTATTGTTCATACATTTTAATGTTCACCACATAACATTCTCTCCTTGCCCGCAAAGTGTATATAAAAATGATCTTTCAAGTGTATTTAGCCGAACGTAAAACATCATTATTTAATTCATTCATTAATTTACAAAAATGATATAATGTGAGCATCGTAAATAAATCATTAAACAAATTTTGAATGTATATTTTGATTTTTGTTTGATACACAGCCATGTAATAAATTCAAACATAGTGCTTTAAATTTGAAAAAATATATATATATTTAAGATTCATAAAAATTACACCACTAATATATAGTTTCTAATCATTTATTTTAGAACCAAGTCCTATATTTTATTCTTCCGCTCTTTAAGCAATGATTACAAAAAATATCATAATCATTCCATTCCAGAGTGCAAACTAAATTGTTACATTTAGGGTCATTCATACTACCCAGTTTTGCGAGTACATCCTTCTAACTTTAAGTTTATTCTTTGATTTTAACTATTTGTTTTGAAATAATTACATAACCAAACTACTGTTGGCAAAACTACATTTGATTCAAATCGAGACGATTCGAATAGAGGATAAAGAAATTTTATACTAATCACAATATTGTACATACTGTACTATGTAAATCGATTGTAATAGATCTTTTTTTCATTATATACTATGGATTATAATATTACCTCAATATCTTATCTGTAATAATAACAATCGTAATAATCATCAAAATTAGAAATAAATAACAATTAATTTGATTTGGAATCAATTGTATTTTATAGCGGAATGATGTCACCACCCCCTGGTGCATGTTTGGATTTTGATCAATGTTTTAATTTTCAAGCAAAGCAAACAAATTATATCTCGTGGGCGCACACTCCCACAAGGGAACGCTGATCCGTTATATTAAATCCATTCAAAGTTAATAAATTCACCATTCAAAGCACTTCTATTGCCAACATATATCCCGCAATCTATATTGCATCCAACTAAAATTTAATTGGCCGTGAATTTGTAATGAATCTATTTTTCCATCGAATCGCATAAATGGTCGACTAGATAGCAGCTAATTATAAATTTAAATGGTATGTGAATGCGAGTGAACACCTTTCAATTGTCGAACGCACCCAAGTCCTATCGTAATTAGCTGAGGAAGGAACGAGCTTTCGATAGAATCGAAACACGCATACTGCAAACTGACACACGGGAATAGGAACATGTACCTAATTAGTCATTTATCATGAAATATTTATACTGGGTTCAACCGGAACATCTTCATGTGTGATTTGTTAACGATAAAATATCGTCACACGAAACTTTAGTTACGAAAAGGGTTTTGTAAATAATTGGTGCGGAAATGATTTATAAACTTTCTAATATACAGAGATTAGAATTTATAAAATGTATTGCAGAACAAGATGCGTTCCGTAGACTAATAATAAGATCTTAACTTATTAATTAATAATTCCTTGTCTTCACAATTTGGTAAATTGTTTGAACTATTAAATTTCTCTAGCTTTAACAGATTATAAATACAATATTAATATATCTCACTATTAACAACGTTTTTAAAGGTATATTTCAATACATTCTTCTTAATTTAAAATAATTGAAGCAATTGATTACAATCACGCAAAATACTACTGTCACTACAGAGCACTTTACTTATATCCCTCACTCGCACAAAGACTATTATTACAATTACAAAAATCTTTTTCGATTTTTGAATTTCAGGTTTTAAAAATTTACTCTTAATACTCTGTTGTACTTTGGTTTAGTCATTACTTTTATGTACATTTCATTAAACATTTATCAAAAGTTTCTAATTAAATTTTCGTTTTTAACGTAGTGTCATGATTCATTTTCAACTCTTGACCCATATCTCCAGAACTGACAACCATGAAGAGATGGCGACATATCGAGTTTTGTTATGGAATATGTTAATAAAATTTAATTGAAATCAGTTTTGTATATTTTGATACAGATTTGTTTTTAGTTTTAGTTATATATTATAATCAATATTTTAGGTTATCTGAATAATAAAAAACCTCCAGGAGATAAGACTCACATATGCCCTCATTTTGGTATACTTTATTATCGATACAGAACTATTAAAATAGTGATTCTAAATGAATGTATAAGTTGAAAAAAAGAATACATAATATTTTCTACGACATTACTGAATCAAAAAAACCCGTATCTTTAGAACTGATGAATAGAGAAGAAAATGAAATTTCCTTAGGTAGAAGAATGGGATGTTATATTTATTCATCATTGTTTTGTTGTTGGCTGCCGTCATCGTAGATTACATGAAGCAGGACGACCTAATTGAGAACATTCGCAGCATGGGGTAAGAGTAGGCCGGCGTCAAAACTTCACTGTGGAATAATTGAATGTCACTCTTTCAACATCATCTGTCTGTCCGTCTTCCATGCGTAGGTGGCCCAACTTCCTGTGCTTTATTACGAATTATTAATCTATATAACATTTGATTTGTCCTCCTTTGTTCTCGTTTTATAACTATAAGGAAAAGGGAGAGATTGTATTATAATAAAAACTATTAACAATTAAATAGTTCGAATGGTTGCAGTGCTTTCAACAACAGTGTAAAAAAATATTCTTACATTTTCCTTCTTTTTAAATAGATCATATGAAATGAAGTGTTACATAATGTAATGCCTAAATTTTTACTTTTATTATAAAGGCACCTAATTTTGGTTTCTAGCTTATCTGTTATTGGTATACCCAATATTTCTTGATGCAATCTAAGAATGGGTAATTGTATTAATATTAAGAATGTTACTCTACAATATTTTAGTGGTCTAAGTTGTCTCCAACACTCAATATAAAATTCACTCAGTTTTAGCCAACTTTAAAAGAGTTAACTACTTTTTTGGTATATCGACGCGACAATTTTAAAATTTATTGAGTTTCTGGCAAATTTATTAGGTAAATAATGTCAAAAAGTAACACGATTGTTAAACAACAGGCTTCTTAGCTGCTAATAGGTAACTGTAAAGTCTGCCTTTGAGGGATGAGAAAAATAGTTTTTACTACATAATAAAGTAGATGATGAACAATATAATAATTATTACAAAATAAATATGTAGCAAAAAAATAATCATACTGACACAAACAATCGGTCGACCATTGAACGCATTATTACTATTATGTAGAGTATGTTATGACTCAAGTCACAATGGCAAAACTTTATGGAGATAGTAGAGTAGCAGCTTTTTCTTAAATTTGAAGTAGAACATACGTTTGTAAAAGGTTTATATTTTTATAGTATATTTCTAACATCCAGTAATATTGAATAATATAGTATGGTCATTCTGGCTGCCTAAATTATACATAAGGATTGAATAGTTTCAGCAAGTTTACGGCAGAATTGTCTTTCTAAACAATTGCCTGAACATTTGGTAAAAACTATTTTTTAAGATATTAATCATAAAACAAAACAATCATAAAGTTATGAATTTGATTCCTCTACGTTATATATTGTTTACAGAACATTATGCCTTTGAGTATGTTATATACCACAATAGGTTATATACTGTACACGCTAATACATAAAAAAAAAAAAAGTACTATTAGGTCGATATATTCCATAAATTGTATGTTTTATCTTATTTAGTTTACGTTATTAACCCCCCCCCTAACATGATAAAAGGATAAATCAAATTTATATACCTCCGATAAAGATAATTTAAATAAAATCACAATTATTTCAATAACTTTAACGGTGGAGTAGAACATGTGCCTGAGACTAAATGAAAAAATAATTAATACAACAGAAAACCTCGAGCTATATCGTACATCTACATTGTTAAGAGTATAATAAAGAGATTACAAAATCGCCCCATAAACGCTCCCCGCAGTTTGTTCCCTAAACATTAAATGTCCCGTGTCCGCCACAGTTGTCAAAATGAAAAGTTACCCTTATACTGCAACCGGGTGGGTATTTATTGGAGACAAGGTTGAAAACGAGCAAACTAAGGGGCCAGCGTTCGATCCCCCGGAGTGGCGATGTTATCTTGCGAGTTGACGCTTAGACCGTGTCCATAACTCGCACATGCGCGGTTACACAATTGTGTAAATTGAATATCGCCAATTTGATGTTTAGATTATATCTTTGTTTGGTTATATCAAATCTTGCGAATACTTTATGTAACAATTGTGCCTATGTTGAACGATTCTATCATGATTTGTGGTGTTCCACTCCCTTTTAAAATTAGTTCTGTTTGTGTTCTTAATGTTATATTGTGTGGTTTTACATGAATCCTCCAACCGCTCTTAAATACAGTTGTCTATGAAACATGGTATAAGACATCACTTTAAAACCCTTATAAACTAATGGTTATAGAAATAAATATAGTATTATGAATAATTAAAGGGTTTTCTTCTAATTGTTAAATAATCTAACTGAATAGTTTTGAATATTTTGTTTTTTAATACTCATTTTTCCCTGAAAATGCGATGACAATTACTATCACCCAAGCATGTTGCATTTAAATCTACTTTTCGAAACAATTCATAAATGTGTACCCCTTGGCGACCCTTAATTGCATCAAATTCGACTACAAAGCTTAACTGTATATTGTGTAATTGAAAGATTACCCGAATTTTAGAAGACTCGTAGAAAACAGCTGAAATGTTTAACATTTTTAATATGTAAAAATGATCTCTTCCCATTTATTCAGTTAGAACACATGATGCGTGATTGGTTATGTTTTCTATTTTTTATTTATTTTCTTCATAGTGTTAAAAAAATACCATTCATTTTTGAAAAATAATTATAGGCAATCTTTCAAATTTTGTTCCAGCCCCTAATAAGCAAATAAAATTTTCCCGTAGAACCTACATATTCTTGCAGTGTAGGCCTACTCCTCAAACACTAAATATAAAATAATAGTTTGTTATAATAGTTATACTAAAATCAAACAAGAGTGTAGGAATTGTTATGATGGGCTAAATAAATCGTAGAATGTGATCACACCTACGAGATATCAGACCAACTTTTAGTTCAATGAATTTTTGGCATTATGAATTGTCTACAATCATTATTGAGATATGACACTACAGGTGTATTTGACATAACTATTTAGCTGTTTTCCTTAAATACCGCCATACTGTCTTAAGGGGTAATTATCATATCAAAAGGAATAGTAGGTTCAATTCGGTGACAAAAACATTTGTTAGAAAGTAGCTTTCAGTGTTATAGTGGTGTTATAAAAAGAAGAATTACAATATCGGTTTGGGAGCAATGATTTGACTTGGTAAAAGTTTCACATGTACATATATCATAACATATAAGACAAGCAATATTTTCTCGATAGTAAAAGTTCGGTGTTCAATATTATATTAAGGAATGAAATAAAAAAAAAAAATAAAAAAAAACGAAGAATCAAAAAACAGTTTTGACAGGCTTTCCAGATTTATAGATAGAATAAAATAATAATATTGTAGCATCAACTAATAACCTAGTCCTACTCTCAGGGGAGTTCCTGTTGCCGTTTTACAACAACAATTCTCTACCTGTCATAAGCTACCCACTAACATCACACCCTATGTTGGATCAGCACCGTACCATTTTGATTTCCTTCGGGGGCTACTCAAGGAATATTTCATTTAAAAAAATAGAGCGCTAGCCTCTAGTGTATAAATACTAATAAACTCCAAACATTTACGTTACTGCAATTGTATACATATTTATTCCTATTAGAAGGAATGTAATTATTAATTATACTGTATTATTATAATAAAATTGTTACAAATTACAATTTTACAGACAAATCATGACATAAATATGTAAGGCGTGGTTATCTCTAGTTATAAATAAAACTAACTAAGTTATTTATTCATCTCTAGTAAAATTATGAATCTACTAACTCAATTTAAATGTGTCGTATAAATATTTGTACTCGAGACAAAGTCTGCGACTTGTTATACCAGACTTCGTGAGCCACCCCGGCAGATTCACAGCAAGACCCCCGTTGCAATTTTAATGAAGATGATTACCGTATGCAAAGGAGAATTGTTATAAATAATAACACTACAGACTGCTAACCAATTTATTCTTGGATTAGTTTGTTTGAATATTTTTTTTTTACATCAGATATAGAAAAATCCAACATAGTTTTAAAATTAACTGTTTTCAGAAACGGGAAATTTACTTATTCTTTTTTTTAACATCAAGGTTAGAGACTTATAAAGATTTCTCTTTCTAACATCAAGATAGACAAATTATTTTAAATGAATCAAGTTGTATTAATATTGTGTTTACTACAGAATATGATTTTAATTATAGGGTTTTAAAATTGTAATAATTTTAAAATATATAAATACAAGGGTTGTGCTGTGTAAATTCAATATAACACACATTTGATACTCAATATTTATAATGTGGTACCTTTCACAACAGTGTAACAATTTTGATGTCCTCAAAGAAAAACAAAAATTTAGTTTACAGAAAAAAGAAGTTGAATCGATATCTTCACAAAATTAATTTTCTCCATTTTCAAATAGTTCATTTTATTGTAGTAAATAAAGCTAAAAAAAAGAGGAAATCTGTTCAGATTTAGAAAAAGAAATACATTATCGTAAAATTATCAAAATCAGAAGGAATATACAGGAATTCTAAATGTTAATTTAAAAATTGAAGATAGTTATCAAAATTATCAAACTGAGAGTTTTATATCTCATACATCCTGAAACAGATAAACCTTGACCACGCTATTAAAAGTAAAATTAAATAATACTTTTGTTTTAATAAATAGAACATTACTCTTTTTTGAGGATCTGCAATGGTTTTAAACCGAAAATATTTACAGTATAATATTTTCTCTTGATAAAATATTGTAAAGATAATATTTGATTTTAGTAATTATCCTTGATTTTATACCTAATTGGCATCACTGTTTGGAGTTAATAATTTTGCTGAAGAAACACATTGAAAAAATGTTGAACAATCTTCCTCATAAAAGAACCTAAAAGTGAACGATATTCTATTAATAACCTTATTCGCTATATTCAGCTGATACGATGACACTTTAGAAGCGAATTTATTTCGAATGTTGCTTATTTGTCAACCTTGACTTAGGCAGTTATGTACCTAGATGGCAACCAACTTACACAATATGAGCTATTACTATTTCATGAAGGCCCAAGATATGAATGTTAATTTGATACTAACAGTAACAATTTAAAATTTTGAGACTATTTCAATCGTATTTAACAAATAATGCTTAAGCCTACAACATAACACGACTATAATTCAAATGTAATACAGTATACTAAAGCTATACATGTTTATTTATTTGATGTTATAAACTGTGATTTTAGTAATAACTGTTTTATATTTTATTCTATAAAAATGGTTTTGCGATATTTGGATTATGAGCTCCATAAAATGGAATATTATGTAAAGATGTATAACAGTTATGATCTAGCAGAACACCTTTTTAAAATTTAAATAGGTCCACCCTCTTGAAATTTAATTAACAGTTTTTTTCTAGTTATAAGATCGTGTACAATAAGTACGAATGCTAACCCCGTCTAAAAATTGAAATAAAATCGGTGTGGGAGATGGGCATCCAAAAGGATTACAATATATTATAAAATTCCGTTTCTCAGCTAAATTACTCTGAGCTCTGAGTTGAAAAATGATAAATTTATGTGTTGTTTAATAACACGTTGCTTTAAACAACCAAAAGAAGATGGTCGGTAACCTACTGGAAAGTATTCAAACAAATCAATTTTAAACTACAATTTATTTCACGATTTGGAATTTTATTTTATTTTTCTAACTTAGATACGATATCAAAAATACCTTCAGAGCTGAAATAGATAAAAAATGGGAAAAGGGAAAGAGAAACACTGAATGACAGATGACCTGAGAGACGCAAAAGGACTTTTTTATGTCTTTTATATCGCTCAAAACAAATATTTACTTTTCCACATGTAATTATTTGTAGCCCTCATAAACTTAATATATATAAAGTAACATGGTGGGTCAATAGTTGAGATTCTCATAGAAATATACTATATACATATTTGTTTTCGCCATTCCGACTACTGATTAATAATTATAATTATTATAAAAGTACGCGTTGTGACAGTGGGCCTACTGCATCATGTTTTAAATGTTTAAAGAACTTGTGTGTTTGTTATGTGTCGTGTGTTCGTAATTTGTGATTTTAAACTAAGACAACGGTAATACCCGCATAACACTTGAAAATGGCTGAATAGTGATATAACTACAGACAAACATAGACTATTGTGACGGTAAGTCTTATAATATATCTAAATATACTATACTTATTTTGGTGAAATTTGGTTATAGATTTATGTCTTGTATATGTTTTGCGTACTTTATTCCAACTGAAGCGATTAGTCAATTTTGATCAAATTTGGTATAGGAACATATTTTGCCCATATCTGTAGGTTTTTTTCATTACATTAATACTTACAAATTTGAGTTTATTTGAATCGAAACCAAAGTGTAACAATATACAAACGATTTTGATTCCCCCCCCCCCCGAATGTAACTCCTAAAACAAAAATAAAGCCTATGTATTGTCACCTTCACAAAATAATCGATATCGAGCAAATAGTGATAAGAAATAATAGTCAACATGGTAGAAGGTCGAGTATTTCAAATTCGTCACTATTCACATTTATTATTTTAAATTAGTCTAAAACGTAATTGTTTACAACCTAAACGAATTTACTTCACTCTACTTCATATAAAATTAAGATATGAGAGTTAATTTAAAAAAACACGTAATCTTTATTTTTTATATTTTTAAAGTTACTCAAAAATAGTTATTTTATTTTAAACACGATTTGGCACATTTAATTCTGTTATAAACCTTATATTACGAACATATCGTAAACTGGGAGAAAGCCACGTGGTGAACTTCTTAACTAGAAGTTCAGTACAAAATCAGGCAGGGTCACAGTGTCAGGAGAAGCGGCAGTGTGCACGAGTTTTTTTAATATATTTTTTTAGGAGATTTATTTAATTATTTCAGAATATATATTTTTGAGTGGTTTAATAAGCGTTGAAACACGTGTGGATAACGCCCCAAACTCGGTAGCTGGCGTGATCCGCTAATCAAAACTTAGACTGCCAGAGTCTTATATCAAAGACAAGTTATTTGACCTAATTTTCAGCCAGTTAATGAGTATAATTGTTTTAGGCTCATTACAGCTGGGTTAGGGACCGTACATGCGCCCATACAGTGTGTGCAGTTACTTTTACGCATTCGTATTAAATTATAATACATGTTGAACTGGAAAAGTAAGGGTGGTTCTAAATTTACAAGCTGTAAACCCCATATGTGGGAACACTAATTTTTACTTATATTTCCTGGGAAAGGGGTCTAATCATTACCTTCATTAACCAAAACACCATAGAAATTTACGTAATTCGCAACTTTCCAATATCTTCTCAATTTAGTCGAAATAGTAACTTTCGTATTTGAGGTAAAAAACTTCTATTTCGCCGTTTGTGGATCTTTTCAACTTTCTGATAATAACTCCTGAATTGTCATGTTTATGGACATAATGACGAATATCTTTTTGTTCCATAATAAATCCCACGTTCAGGAGATGACAACTGACCTGAACCCGTTTGTCCGATTTAACTGATAATTTATTATAGGAAAAGGACGTTCTGGGCGTTCCTAGAGAGACAATGCTCAGCTTTGTCCCTTAGTTTGATTACTATCACTAGACTTGTGTTCTGTCTCCACAAAGTGTAATCATTTATGTGGTGAAAACAACCTACGTTATGATGGGTAAACAAAAACATATTGAATGGCAAATATAATTTGTATACATAATTACTCTAGTTTTTATACACTAATGGTTGTTTACTGTTTGTTTTCTTGAAATATTACTACACCTTTGAGCACACTTTAGCTAACATAAAGATTAAGTTAAAACAAGGAATAACACAATTCAATAAAACAAGATTTTTATTATATAATGAAATAATACTCGACAATCAGCTGATATCCCAACGTGACAGGATGATTTTGTAAGTTTGTCTGCCGACGTCGACCTTTGTAACAAACTAATAAACTCCAACCGTAAACCATTTTTTAATATTTTTCTTTGTAAAATATTTAAACTGCTTACTCAGAATTAGATAATTTAACAATTATATTCAATTATTAGTAGTAATCTATATAATATGATACATTTTATTGTAATAAGTACTCCGTTTTTATTGTTGATGTTTTCCAGTTAGAGAGGTACGGTGTTGATTTTTTTTAAATGTAAGCTTCCATATTTTTATGACAGAAAAACCCTGTGGGCTTGATTTCCTAGTCTACCTGGTTATAGGCTTGGAAACCCATATATCAAATTAGAGAAAAATCTTGACGATATTTGTTGAGTGAAATGGTAAAAACTAGTACATGTATTGAAAAAAAAAGATTAATAAAACCAAAGTAATGACTTTAAAGCTATTATACTAATATAGAATGGGAAGGAGGTTATTATTCACAAGAAATCCAACGTCGGGTTTGAAATTGAGCAACTTTTGACGATTCACAAGTCCCATCTACAGTGCGCCTTAACCAACTAAATCATACAAACATTTATGTAATACTAAACATATTGAATGAATGGAAAAACATATTATAAATCAAAATTGGACTTAAATGATATTAAATTGTATTTTTAAAATGATGTATTTATACTTTTATTGTAGAGGTAAATATATAGAAATCATTTGGATTGAACTTATGAAAATAATGGAGCTATTATTTAAATGGTTATAATTTTAAAAAATTACGAAATTTACGTTGTTATTATTAAATATCAATAAAACTGTACTCTAAGTTTGATCGCTAGAACATTAAGAACAAAAGATTACTTAACATATATATGTATATAATCAGATTGGTTAATTTAAATAAACATTTAGTAATATATAATTATTTCAATTTAAAAAATAAAATAAGTTAAGTTATGTTTTTATAACTGAACAATCTATAATTTTCAAGAACTATCTCCCAAAAAGAGTTATATGTTATTAAATCTACAAAAAAAAAATACAATCGTCTGAAAATTTTATTATTAATGGTGTTCTGTAATAAAAATATATTTCAAATATTTCAATATTTGAATATATTTAAAATATTTCAATAATATTTGAAATATTGACTGATACTTTTAAAACAGCTCGTTCTGTGGGTTGCAAAAATGGGTTGTATATAAAAAGTGAAATCAATTTGACTTATATAGACAGCCCAATTTTGATTTATCTTCTATTAATTGTACAACTGTTTTCAAATCGTTTGCTATTATCTTTATATATATATATATATATATATATATATATATATATATATATATGTGTGTACTACAGCATAAAATAGACTGAGAAGTTATACAGTAGGTATTAAATGTCTGAAATAGTTATTTTTAAAAAGTAGGAAATTATTTAAACTTTTTACAGCAATTTTGCTCCATTTTTAAAGCATGAACATAAAACTCGTTCTAATCTGAATAATGTAATGCAGAAAAGTATGAAAGAAAGCAAGATAAAGACCTTCCATTGTTATAATACAATAGGTGTCAGACCAACGCTAAACTGCCAATCTTCAATTTAATACTCCGCCAAATTGAATGCAAACAAGATGTGAAAATTAATTAAATGTCGGTCTGTAATTGTACACCACAAATATAGCGTGTAAAAAAGGTGGGTGGACGGCGTGCTAATGAAATGTCTGAACTGGAACGTGGGTGAAAGTCTTTAGGTTTATGTTAAATTGTAAGATACAAGGTTAGTTTTTTTGATATTTTATTTCTTAAATTTAGGCAATTTATAGAAGGTTTTGTGATGGATCGAAATAATGTATGCTATGTTTTCAACGTCGTTTGAGACAAACATAGTTTTTTAGTTATAATATCTCTCTCTATCGGGTACCCATGTATCAAAAACTGTATAAAGCTTACAAGTATGTTTGGCAGCTGAGCACTTTTTATACTTATTTCTTTGCGTTGTTTTTCACATTATGGATATTTTATGTAGGAGTTTTTTTTGCTTAATTTTTTGTATCCATTTTCAATTTTACGAATTTTGACAGAGGAACTAAAAATAGATTTTCAATACTATAGTCAGACTTAAATACGCATGGCAGTGAAACATGAACTTTAACAACAGGAGCTGCAAAATTTTGGATTACAGAAAGAGTAAACCCTGTATTAATACAGACCATATTGTGAGACCGGTTTTTGGAGAATTCAGATAATATCTCTTATTAGCATGATTATATGTAGAATCTAATATGTATTCTCATATCAAAACAGAACCCTTGAGCTGTGCAGAGTGAGTACAAACAATGAACATTGTGGTGTTAAAGGTTGGCTTGGTATACCAAGACTGAAATGGGAGTACAGTGTAAAAGTGATGCATCAGAGTTGAATAGTATTTGAAAATGAAAATGGGAGGTTCAAACCGTAATATATAATATATAGATAAACAAATTGAGGAGACCAGCCCTTGATTTGTGATTTCATGCTATTAAAAAGGAGATGAATAGACCTGGAGAATATATGGCTGTACCTTCCATTAGACCAAAAATAAAAATATAGTTTTTTCTAAATATGTTCGTAAAGTGTTATTGAAAATTAGTGTCTGAGAACTTAAAAAAAAAAAAAAAAAAAAAATAATAATAATATATATATATATATATATATATATATATATATATATATATATATATATATATATATATATATATATATATATATTGGTCATCGTCTGTAATAAAAACAAGTTTTAAAAAAAATTACAACCCTCGGTAAATATCAACTGACACATTACATTAACACTAGGCCAGCTGACAATAAGAAATATAAGTTTATTTAATATTTAAACCACTTTTTATTTTCGTTTTATCTTAACCAAAACTTAATATTAGCTAACATGGAACATTAACAACAAATAAATAAAAATATTTTGGCTACTTTAATGAATTCACGATATAAGCTCAGCACTGAGTTACACAAACTCATAGTTTATCCTGATAGATTAATTAAGTAAATTACATAACCAAACATATTAGCAACTTTCTCTCATGGATGTCCTGTACTATAAATTACAAACAAAAGAGAAGGTTTTTAGTTGATATAACCTAATTAATTACGGTAGGGAAAGATTTTGTTTTCATTCATGTTACTCCCAAAAAGTAAACCTTATTTATGTAACGTCAAATTTTATAGGAGTAGTTTACTTGAGATATTTTGTAACATAGAAGATATTTTAAATTAGGATCAAATAAATCGAACTTTTGCATTTCTAATTTCTTTAGTTATAACTAAGGATTAAATTCTTTATGTAATTGTCGTTTTGTCATTAATCACTAACGTTATTATTAAATGACCAGTAATATTTGAGTTCAGTGAGCAAGAACATGTGGGTGCCACTCTTAGTAAAATTAAAATAAAGATTATACAAAAATATAATTCTCGAACCAAAAAAAAATTGCTGCTAGATTGCTCTGATGGACGATATTTGTCGCTCAATAAAGACATTCATATTAAACACATATTTAAGTTATTCGCCTTTGAAATATTGAATGCAGTATTTCATACATTAGAAACAAAATATAAACGACATAAAAATATACCTCAACATTGTTCAATCACTCATCGCTAATTATAGTAAAAAACGATAAACTCTTCACTAGAAATCTCAGTTTGTTAGTTGTTAGTCAAAAAGAGAAAATTAACCATAGTGGCCATCTTTAATCAATAGTTATCAAAATGTTATCAAAGTAGTTAATATATTTTTTTTATTTATCATATTTGTTAAATATATATACTATATAGGTTTCAATGCAAGTAGCATTCTTTGCGAATACAATTTCCTTCATGAAAATCAAACTTTACTGTTACTATCTGGTTGTATTAAAATTAACCACCAGTAAACAAAGCAACAAACGATGCATAACAAAGTCATAGATCACGCAGTGTAAAATGAAACCAACAGACAGACATTTTGCTGAGTCAGTAAACACTAAGTAAGAAAACCCGAGTCATTCATCCCTCTACGTTTATCACCTCATCTTCAACATTAATCTTGTTTTCTTTCGCAGTTTAAACAGTGATAATTAGAGTCGAGTGTAGCTTGTAATGGCCGAATAATGCGGACAGTAATGACTGACTCGATTATTTTAATCATGGTATAATTACAAGCCCGGGACCGAACTGACACCGTATTTACTACAGCATTTAGTCGTGGCCACAGCCTGTCTAAAAAGTCATTACATGCTGTGTTTATTAGGTGAACTTTATAAGATATAGGAAGGAGGAGTTGTTTCAGAGCGAAGTGAAGGGACTGCGCTTGCCAGAGGATTAAAATCGTAATTTAAAAAAAATTGTTTTCAAAACTATTTTGAATGATCATAATGATTTGTTTATACATAATGAGTACTCAATAATGTATTAGTTGTTAAAAAATGGAGTTTAAAATGTTGAGATGAATTTAATTTAGATAAATGTTAAAGTTCAATAAATCTATACCTATTCGGAATCATCAATCGGTATCAAAATATACGTATGGTTTCAGAACATTCTATTTTAATTCAGATTTTGTTAAGAAGATGAGTATTTTAATTCCTAAAGATCGTTTAACAGCCTAAATTTTCAGAAAAACATAGTGATATTGAAATTTGTATTTCGTATAATAAATCATATAACTAAACTATGTGAAACAGGTCCGTTCTTGTAGGGGGTTATATGTACTAGTACACATGTCTGTGCGATTATCTATCCGCCTGATTTCTACAAGATCAGTGGATTTGAATTATTGGTGTTTGAAGAGTAGTAGTGACTCTAACAGAGTTTAAATAATTAAAAAACATTTCTTACATTGCTCAATAATATTTCTGAAACTTCAAACAAACTTTAGTCGAGGTTATCAACGTTAAAAGTAAACAAAAACACTACGGAATTTTTCGAACCTGGTTCGTTATATATAACCTTCTATAACTGTAGAGTTTCCAAGAATTAAACCTTGACACTCACTTATTTTAGAGTATAACTTACAAAATAAAACCAAACAATCGATAAATCACTTTATCTTCTCCCTTACGAATAATGTAGTTGTGGATTCCGAGAGATGGCAGCTTATTACACCACCGAAGCATGCCCAGTTTGATCCTACCGTAATCATATTATTCATTCTCCCTTATTTCCATATTAAATCTAACACAGCATGCGTTCTTCAGGTCTAACCTAGATATTCTACTTCGTGTGCTCAGGAATCCAGTGTCATCGGTCAAATATTATTTTTGTTATAAGTGTAACAAATAAATTCTACGAAATTTATTGAAAATCCGATACACATTTGTGGATTATATGATTCAATTTTGTGTGGGTTGTAATATAATTGTGGATTTTTACCATAAATATGTATATGAAATAATTTAATATATTAATCGTTAAAAATTTTCATTGTATGATTTATTTATAAATAACTCATGATCTGTCACAAGTCGATTAAAAACCATTTTAGAACAAAAGAAGATTAAATTAATTTTTTTAATAAAGGTATATAATGTCTTTTTTGAATCAGGTTCCTCAAAAAGGCCATATAAGCATATAGAAAATATATATAACACCAAATAAGATATTGATTATAGGCAGAGGATGGCGCCTATCCGATGACGTCAACACCAACTAAAAATTGCTTATCAACGTTGATATTTAATGGATTCTATATTTTGTTTGAGTTTATAGTTCAAAATGCCTTAAATTTTCTGGGTTGTGTAATTAGCTGTTAGTGCTATTTAATGCACAATGCGTGTTCATAGTTTAGATTTATTTAAAACATAAATACGAGAGAATATCTAATATTTCTTATGATTATAGATTGAAGTGAGCCAAAGATTTTCTTGATATCTGTAGCTTCCGTTTAATGTGTTAAAAAGTTCCATGCTTATTTTCCACAAAAATTTAGGGTGTTTATTAATTGTTATGAATTATAAAGAACTACAATTCTGGTTGCAGAAGGATATAATTAAGTAGAGCGACGGAAACTCAATTTGCTAACCAAAAATTACCCTCTACACGCTATTACTTTTAGCACACAAAATTTTTTTTTTGAAGGTCGAAATGGCTCCTGAATTAATTGAAGAACACAATTACTATCAGAAATAATCTTATGTTGGATTAGAGGATTTGGTAAAAATTATTTAGTGCAATAACTAAAAAATAACAATAGGAAAACGTTAATTTATGTAAATATGAATCACACTAAAGTAGATATTTAAATGAGTAATATAACATTAAATAGTTTAAAGAACTACCAATTACTGATAAGAAAATAGTCGAAAATTCCAGCCATTTTATTTTTGGTAATTTATTACATTGTGTTTCTTCTAGGGCGTAAAGTTATATCCATTGTCATTTTCTGGCATTACTTTGTCTGCATACTATCTGCAATGGAAGTGTTTCAGATTAATGCTATTATAAAAACTCCTCATCTACTCTTAACTGTAATTGGAATTATTATGTGTAATTGCATTTTTGTTAATATATTTATAATGTACATACATATATATTGTTTTTATTATTATAATAAAGTCATAAAAATGTAATGATATCAGAAACATTTACTCATTAAGTATGTAAATTTAACCTCACATATAGCTAGATACATATATTTTGAAAACAAATATTTTTTCGACCACATAGTGGATAAAGAGCTAAACCATTAACATCAAACAAATTCTCAATCAAAATATTTTTTACACATGTTTATAACAATAAAACAGCAAAGATTTATCTTCAGTAAAACAAAACTGTTAAAATTTATTTTATACATAACTCACCCGAGTTTGCCTCCACCAGTAAATCCACACATAAAACTATCAGTTAGATGTGATAAAAATGACGAAACATACTTCGCTTGATTCATTTTTATCAAGGACATAAAATAATATAATAAAAGTCCCCGAAAGTAATGTTTACACTTTTCCATTATACCTACGAATAAAATTGAGTGGATCAATTCTCTGAGATATATTGTGAGTGACATTTGAAATGTTCACATAATCGTAAACTTAAAGAAGTCAGGAATGCGAGTCAAGATTCTGATTTGTGATGTCGAGAGGAGAAGGCCAGACGTACTAACGTCTACTTTATTTACTCCGAGAATAATAGTTCTAGTTTCTTTACGAAATTACAAACATTTAAAATCTTCGTTCCTTGTTTTAGGATATGTTCGTCTACGAAATATAGTCCGTAATGTTGTATTTTATTGAGATAGGTGTGTGTAGTACGTTCTAAACATAATTATGTCTCTGGGAGACCCCCTGCGGTCTGAAACAAGACCATTGTGACGTGTGTCCCTCAGCCTACCGTACTTTGTTATTTAATAGGCAACATAATTTGTTGCTATGTGGGCTCGTATGGTTCACAGATCGCAACATGGGTGTCAGAGGCAGTAATCTGTGTGTTGAGGTTAGGTTATGCATTAACTGTGTGTTAAGAATACACCCATACCTATAAAATACATTTTAAAATAGATATAATTTATGTCTGTAAATGTTTGTAATTTATGCATATTTACCGTAACCTCACATGTAAATGTAAGAAGAATAAGTAACAATTGATATGACGTAGGTATTATAAATATTATGAAGAATGTACGGAAATAGTTGATATTAAGATGAGTAACCATTTCGATTCTTCTGAATCAATATCGTAAAATATAAATTACAAATATTAAACGATGGGAATTTGAGATTTCATATTTTTAACCCATAATTTTGACAGATACAAATGACAGTTTAAAAGGGCTGGGCAATGTTCTCAAAACTTACTTCAGCGTGTCCTTTGTTGCCTAAAAAACAAAGGACACTGTGTCATCACGTATGATATTGCTTAGTTTTGTTTGTTGGTTTACATTCCGAAAGAGTTCTTATCCTTATGTATAGTGTTCAACGAGTTAGATTGAATAATTTTTTAGCAAAGCAATGGAATCGTTTTAATGAAAATTTCGGAATTGTTCGGTATTTTGAGCTCCTTATAGGAGGTTAAATAGTGTATATAATCTACTCTGTCCGAAATTTAGTTGTAAATACATAAAGATTACAATATTCTCTCGAAATGGTTCACTCTTTTCAACTTATTTGAAAATATTTTTGAGTAGGGGACAAACACCATAAACGTTATAGATCAAATAAACTTAAAATATAAAATTACTCAATGGCGGTCATACGGAATGTTCAATATTTTCAGAATTGTTTAGAATATCGTCAACATTGCTGACAAGTGCGATAAATAAAACTACCATCAAGGGCTCACCTATATTCAGTATGAGCGAGGAAATTTCGAGCCCATTTACCCAATTTACCCTTTTCCACGAGATTCCTGTTAACTTTTAAGATTACATTAACAACCACCATTTTATGCATCATAAACAGATTTCTCCCCCCGCCCATCGATAGAAAGTGTTCTTATAATATAGAATATAATAACTACAATTTCAGCATAATATCTCTTACAATTGTTTAGGGCCCATATCTGTCGTCTTCCATATAATGTCTCAAATTTAAAATTTTGGTTCTCTTCCAATCATAGCTATTAGAGTGTAAGGGGGCTAGGGGATATATACTTCAAGTTATTTTATTCCTTTTTTAATAATTGGATGAAAACAGAGACTATTTTGTCTTCAAACAAAAAGGACAAAATTAACAGAAGTGCTTAAAAACTACTTGATACTTTAAGGAGGGGGAGTATATTGGAATAACTCTAACAGAGTAGAAGAACTGAAGGAAGCGTTGAAGTCTTCGACCCTATTTTAAGTACAGTGAGTGTGAATGTGAAAACTCATAGAAGGACATTTTCAAAATCTTTGTATGTTATCGTGAAGAACTAAAATTAGGTTAGCGATTACCCTTTGACAAAAAGTATTTGTTGATAAAGATTCCTTTAAGTTACAGATTCGAATATGTATCACGATGGTGACAACTGAATTATCTTCAAAAGTTGAAAATATATATCTAGAATCTGATCACAAAAAAGGGTAAACTAAAAATAATTCTAGCTCTTTTATCAACGTATAACTACCTAAGGAGGCATTATTATCGTGCAGTCAAAGGCGTGTTAGTTTTGCAATGACGACTTTCTGATCAAAATGGCCGAGCAACGCTTCGTTTATTTACGATGTTTACCAGTCCTCTTTGATTTACAGATATAAAGTATAAACAGTAAACAATGTGATTACTGTATTTCTACAATTACTCTAAAAGTTAGGAAAGTCAAGAAATATTTAAATATGTGTTGTTTTAATCAATAGATCAAACAAGGGGTGTACAAATTCAACCCTAATTTGATTTCATACGTAATGAAAATCAACTTTGTTTATAGGTTATTTACCTTTGATTTTTTCTGCTCACAGTCCCTCTTGTTTTTTTTTTCCTATTGGTCACGTCGATTAGATACAGGTTAGTAGTATCGATTAGGACACACGTGTTTAACACGATAACTCAAAAACGTTTAAATGTTAATGTTAAGTGTTGTTCTTAAATGAGGTGAATATTTGTTTTTATTTATTTTGAATGAGTGACACGTATTAAACCTAAATATCGCAAAGCACCTCACATAAAGCCAGATCAGTAATTTATAGTTTTAAATTTGCCTCTATAGTAATCTTAAAAAGATAAATTGTAATATTTTACATAAAACATAGTTTGCATCTTATCTTGTCACTTAAAATGCATTCATTAATAAACTGCAGACTTCCACCTGTATCCCCACGACTTCAAGTTCAACGTTCCTTATTCCAGGTTTCAATTCAAATTACTTATATTATCCCGCATAACTTTGTTTGATATAAGTTTTGCCACACCTACACACCTCAAACAACATGTACTACTCCACGGTAGGTAGCAAAGGTAGCATATATGTCTTCTAGGTAGCGTTAAATCATTGACTACTGTCTAGGAGTGTATGTAACAAGTTGAAACTAAAGTGTAAATAATTAGTTAAAGCAAATCGAGCATTGAATAAAGAATTTCATTGAGGAAGTTCTGTGAATGAACAGAGTAACTTAACACTCGTACGATTGCAGTCGACCGATAGCACGGAGCAGTTTATGGAACACCTCATTAGATATGTATGTATTCGGAACTTGAGTAATTGTTATGTACTTTTGTACAGTAGAACCATACAGTAAGGATAGTTTTGATTGTCCCATGATACTTATACCGTTCTAATTCACGAAGATACTTGGCTGAGGGAAACCTAGTAATAATACTTGTCGATCGGTTTAAGATTGGCAATAGCTACATGGGATATATTTTAATTATAACAGTATATTGTAGTGCGATTGAAAGTGGTATACTGTAATGGATAAAGAGGATCGTATTGTGTTTGTAGCAGCTGTATTGTGTACTGGCAGTATTGTTTAGCTATCGAAGGTTGGATCGGTTTTAATGTTTGGATTCGGACAAGAATGTGTTAATACTATTGATGATATGAGACTAAGCAATGTCATTGAATGAATTCAAAGATAATAATCACATTGCATATTGAAACTTTGTATCCAAAAGTACGGTTAATAACCGCGAGGTTCGCTAGCGTAGGAGATTGTTTCACAGATTGTCTTGTAGTTGATGGATTATTGGTTGGACCTTACTTCTGTCATTTAAGAATATAGTGCAATATTCTATAACTTTATCTGCGTTTTATAGTCTGTTCACAATACTGTATGATATAAACGCACTCTTTTATTGTATATAACTGTACCTTATGAAATCACGCAAATTTCCCAAGTAGAAGTTTATGGATTCAATAATTATTTTACAAGTATTTTAATAATTACTTAGGGATATAAAAATAAACCGTGCAAAAGGTTAAACTCTATTTTACTCAAGAGTTGAATAACTTTTATAAACTTCCTCACACACCCATTCAGAAGAACACAAACTAATAAGTTCAAAACTTAAGGTTCAAAAACCATTAAAACAAAACTCGACTACAGATTTACTCAATTTAAAAAATATATTACTTATGGAATCATCCTAATTTCCCAAGTAGATGTTTCTCAAGTCAATATGTTTTTTTATCTATAAAAGTATTTTAATAATTATTGCTTAAGGAAAAAATAATAAACCGTGGAAAGGTATAAATTCTCTTTTACTCAAGCATTGCATTAACTTTAATAAAATTCCTCACATAATAATTCTCAAGACCATAAACTATTCAAGTTCAAAATTTAAGGTTGGAGCTGCCATTAAACTAAACTCGACTACATATTTACTATAATAAAAACAATTCCTTATAGAATCATGCAAATTTCCCAAAGAGATGTTTAAGGATTTATAATTGATTTATCTATACATGAAATTTAATAATATAATATAATATCTCTCAAAGAAATAAAAATAAACCCTGGAAAAGTATAAACACTCTTTCACTCAAGCATTGCATAACTTTTATAAAATTTTCTCACAAACCCATTCACTTAACTAATCAATTTCAAAATTAGGGTTGGAGATCCCATTAAAACAAAACTCGACTACAGATTTACTCAATTAAAATGATAATAAATACTTATGGAATCATGCAATTTTCCCAGGTAGATGTTTATGGAGTCAATATTTGTTTTATCTATACAAGTATTTTAATAATTGCTTAAGTGAAAAAATAAACTGTAGAATAGTATAAATTCTCATTTACTCAAATATTGCTTTAACTTTTATAAACTTCCTCACAAACTCATTCTCAAGACCATAATTTATTCAAGTTCAAAATTTAAGGTTGGAGCTTCCATTAAACAAAACTCAACTACAGATTTACTCAATTATAAAACAATTCCTTAGGGAATCATGCAAATGTCCCAAGTAGATGTTTCTCGGATCAATAATTAATTGTTGCATCTATCAAGTATTTTAATTATCACTTAGGAAGATAAAAATAAACCTTGTAAAAGTATAAACTACCTTCTACTCAAGCATTACATGAACTTTTATAAACTTCCTAACACATACTTTCACAAGACCAAAAAATTATTAAGTTCAAAATTTAAGGTTGGAGCTGTCATTAAACAAAACTCAACTACAGATTTACTCAATTTAAAAAAATAAAATAAATTCTGCTAAACTTTAATCTGTAAAGACTAAAAAAAAAACGCATTGCCTTGTCTGCTATTTCATCAACATTCCTATTAAAAAAGAGATATAAATTATTATGAAAGTACTGTTTAGAAAATTGAGGCTTACGGCAACTATTCTCAAACCGTTACTTATAAAAAATATTTATAAAATTTGGCTGAAAATATAGTATTGTATAAAACATAAAAAATAAAAATAAATTAGTTGAACAATCTCTAAAAATTAAAATAGGGAATCATTTACACATCCTAGTATAATTATATCTTTCCATGTACATTTGATTTGACGGTAGTCTTTTATTTTAAAAAAAAAGAGAAAAAAGCTATTTCTGTAAAAAGTTTTATTTTCTTTACTTTTCTCAATTACATCATTTCAAGGGAGCTCTAGTATCAACATTATTATGAGTAGTAAGTTTGGGTATTGTTTCCATAGAGGATTGTTTCATGTCGCTATAAAATATTTTATCCAAAATATTTACTACAAGAGTATTTTGTTATTATAGAAATTATGTTAATTAACTAACATTTATGTAAAAGTAGTAAAAGTGGTAATAATAATGGTGACAAATATAAACTCTCTTCCTAATGCTTTAGAATTATGAACACTTATTTTCATACGTTATGTATTTTATATAAGAAGTTAAAGAAGGAATTTATAATTTTTTTAATGATCTGAAGGAATTCATGAAGTAGAAAGACCATTCGTTTAAAAACTGAAGAAATGCAAGTTTATTTGTTAACTTCAACGTTAATATTAATTAATGTATATCACCACAATACAACACAACACAATCGTTCTTCACGGAGAAAGACCAATTAAAATAGCAGATATTTTAATAACTTCAAATGTTTTAGTAGCAATCATATTTAAATAATACCATAACCACATTAGTGTCTAATGTGACTAAAATAACATTCAGATTACAAAAATAATTAGCTCTGATTTCTTTTCAAATGTTAAAATTTATACTGTCCACAATAGTAATTGTTAGTAATAACTTCCATTTATTCTCATGCATTATTAGTTTAAACGTTATTGGATGAAAATTTCAAAACTGTACAAAATAAGTTAAAAATTGTAACACACATATGTAAAATTATTCTGTATTTTAATTAGAAGATATTCCGCTGTTTTGAAATGTAAAACAAATTATCTGTTACCCATAAACTAAATATAAAAAATATTGGTAGGAAATTACAACGTAGAGAGTATATAAATATATTTACAGTAAACTGAAAACTGTTAACAACTCAGCAATTGGTGTTTTCATGAGAATGACAGTTGGGATTTGATAATTTATTTTGAGCTGAAAAATAATATGGGTAAAACGTTTGAAGTTTGCTATTGATTGAAATCCAATAAATAAATGTTGGAGATGAATTGAACCAAGTGGAGGAAAACAAGTAAATGTTGCATAACGTAAGTAGAGATTATTATTTTGTATCCGATTTTTAATGAGAAAATATCAAATTACTTATTATAGTACACAAAAAAGAATAGAATGTGAATTATGAATTTCTAAATTATCACAGGTTTTTACAAATATTTGATTCTACTATAGGCTATTCGTTTCTGTTATAGTTTTTACGTGGAGAATAAAAAAGGTAAATATCTGTTAAAAGAAACATTTCTTCTGCACAATGCAACTACCATTTAATTTTTGTATCCGTTGATCCCATATTTAAGCCGACTATTAAACATTTAATCTTATATTGCACTGGTGTATCAAGTCCGTAATGAAACTCGAAAGTGAATTAATCGTTGAAAGTCTATCCATGAATGGAATTCTATATTATAATAACGATATAACATTCTTGAACGATAAAACGAGTCCGATTTCTTGATACTAACTACATTACGTTCGGAAGAGACATCTCTGACTTATTTATAATAACATGGTCTCGATTAATTTTAATCTATATAAAGTGATGTTAGGTTATTATTATAACGTATCAATTTAAACTCATCTATGGTTACACACAATTTAATTTGACATAGCAGTCTTTCAATCGTGGCATTAAAGTCTCCGAGTTTGATTGCGTCTACAGACCCAGTTCGTGCAAAGTGCTCGCATATTGTACCCTAGTGTTATGTGCCATCACTGATCCCATGTGGCTTATGCTTCCAACACACGCTATTGCTACAGGATGTTTCACAGATCGTGTTACTGTTGAAGGTTTTTCAACACCTACTAGTGGAGATTTATTTTATTCACAGATCTGATCACGTTTAATTTGAAATCAATGGAAGGTGTAAAATAGAAAATAACTATATATTTTTTTCCTAGTAACAGTTTCCCAGTGTATATATATATATATATATATATATATATATATATATATTTTGTTTTTATGTATCTTGCCTCTTTTTTGTAACATCACTAGTTTTAAAGTTATTAGGATTTGAACATTTTCAATGACCGCATATTTCTTTCTGTAAATGATATTATTTTGAAACTTTTATCTAAGATGCACACTAATAAGGTCGTTAAATGGAAAAAGTTTCAACTTGATATCTCTAACCATTTTTAAGATAAAAATTTTTTTCTAAAAAACACATACAGATAGATAGACAGAAGACTAAGTAAGATAGGACTATACATTATATGGTGAAAATTGTTTGTTTTTACCTATAGTATAACCTCGTGAAGTTTTGGTCAATACTTACGTGACACCCTATATATATATATATATATATATATATATATATATATATATATATATATATATATATATTCAATGAAAAGAAGCAAATATTGATGAACAGGCTGTGTCTCTCTGGAGGTCGCTCAGTTTTAGGCTATGAAATCGCCTGCAATCTGTTAATGACAGGTTAGATTCTCGATTAACAGCTGGGCGTTGTTATTCATAGGGCGATGTGTTCACGCTCAACTCAATTTTTTCCCGATCTCTTCATCAACGTTCAAGGTGTTTAAAGGGATAATAAAGTTATCTTTCTTGATTTAAAATGCACTTATCTCTAACACAGAATGTGAATTTGAAATATTTAATAAATTTAACAAATTTCAATAATTTCAATTTCTATGTTTATTATAATTCTAATACTCACAAATACAAATTAAGGATTATAATGGCAATACTACAATATTATTTTCCTTTTTAATATTGATAAAAATAATTGCTATCCGTCCAAACAACAGAGTTGTTGCTAATCGCCCAAACAATAGAGTTGTTCTGATTATTAACCCAACCATAATAAGTGAATTCAGAAAAAAGAAATCTTGAAAAAATGTATTTGTTATAATGAACTACTTTTGGTATATAACGAAATTTGCTCCACCCACTCCCCCCCCCCCAATGCGATTTCTGGGGCGAAGGTTTCGCGTACATTTTAAACGTACATCCTTATCTAGGATACATCAAATAATAAAGAGTCATGTAGTATATACAAATATCCAAGTTCATATGTAGCTTCCGTATACTTATCTAAAATGAAGAGCAATATATTTTGTTTTAGTTTAAATATTGCTTCACTCGGCCAAATGTTCTAATGGGATAGAATGATAGATAATCTTGAGGCCTGAAAGAAAGGTTCTCACAATTTTATTTTTAAGTACATAAAATGGAAATTGTGGGCTTTCACTCGTTATTATTTCATCTTATAGGTAAAAGCTTTGTCCCCCTTGCATTACAGTTAGTTTTAGTACGTTATAGAATGTAATGTTCTCATATAATGCTTTTACTTTAGACAATTTTTCTATTGAAAAATACCCCCAGAAGTTTTCATTAAGGTTATTAAATTTTCATTAACAAATTAATCCATTTATATAGATGTAGGTCTATGAGGGTAATGTAAACATGCTCTAAAATCTTCAAACACTTACAACGCATGATAGCTAGTTTTTGGTTTCTTTTTTGTCTCTGTTTAATAAGATATTTGTTGCATAACGTTGACGTTAAATATGTACGGATTACCAAAAAAGCCAATTTCGGATTGAAATGAGAAATTTCCCCATATGTAAAAAGTTAGTTCCAGATGACCAATAAACATCCCAGAAAAAATCTAGTAATTCTATGTTTAATCGATCAAAATTTAAGATGACAGAGGATAAATGTTATATTCTATAAAAGCAAATAACTAATTACCATTGGTTTATAGTTTTTAATACCATTTTTTTGTAAGCAGTTGACCCTCTTTCCTTTCGAATAAATTAAGCAATAATTTCTGAGATGTTATCTCTTACAAAAACAAAAATTAAAATTATAACTAAGGTTTTCATGACAACAAAATCATTATCGAAAACATGGTCAATTTGTACAAATTGTCTTCTAAACAACTCATCTATTAATATAAAATTTAAAAGTTTATTAATAACAATACAAAATTTAAAAATCTGCTAACAATTATTGCAAGATACATTACTACCGCATTGCAACTAAACATAATATTCGTTATGAATGAAATAATCCCCAAACGACAAATACAAATCTAACACAATTACAGTAGACACAATTAAACCTTATGTACATTTAGGAAACATGGCTACCATCCTGAGAGGGACATAAACTTACCACATAATGTACTGGAGTACAATATTTATTTATATTCCTTTGAGGATGGTAGTTATGTTACCGAAATGAACATAAGTGTTTATTAAAATCGTAAATTGTGTTAGTGTTTTATTTATGATTTTAGGATTACTTCCTCCATGTAATTATTAACTACATGGCTCATTTGATATTGTATAATATTCGTATTTGTAAAACAAAACTAATTTAACTGAAGATCACATTCAATAAAATAAACTTTCTGGATTTTACTTCCATCATGAATATAAACAAAAATAAAACAGTTTGTTATTTAAAAAATCAAACAAAAAATTAATATTTCAATATGCTTAAATTGAATGTTTAGTTTAGAAAATAAATAAGAGCCTTACTTATAACGTGCGACAGAAATCGTGCAATGAATTTGTTTTTACTATATAGACTACTCTCAATATTGATTAAAAGGACAGTTTCCACTATGATTTGTATAGTGTCATCTAAAAGTCTATTTAAATTGCATAATTATAAAATCAAAATTAATATAGAATAACTCACTACAGAAAATTTATGAAAAGAAATGTTCTGCCAAACGATGGAATTTTCGTCACTTGATGAACATTAAGCATCGTTAAGTTGGGCACTTGGATTCTTAAAAGGGTTGTCGCAACAATTAGAATATAATGAAGAGATAATGGTCGTGGGATGTTTCAAGAATTTTTGGCTTAAAATGTTGATATGGGATTTTGTTACTTTAATTTTTTTTTTTTAATTATACAGTTGTTATAGTTCTGATACCTACCATACAAAAAGATATGTAAAGGGTCAAAAAGTCTAGGTTCTTAAGGAGGTTTCAGTTTTTAGGCTCTCCGAGTAAAACATCATATCAGTAACATGATATCTAATCAGTAACATAATATGAGTAACATGATATGAGGTTTGGAATGATATCTGTTTGTAATATGATTTTTAATTCATTAAAAGTACTTTCACGCACATTTTAATCAAATTTGGTATGTGGGTATACATTTTAAAATCAAATTATGGGGTCCATAAAAATAATGCTTTTTTATCGAAATGAGCTCCTAATATATTGAACAGAATATGTTTAAAAGTATCTCCTAAGGACTCAAATTAAACCCATTGTTCGTTATTTCCCTCGCAAAAAATGCCGATTTGTGAAATGTAGGTAAAATATATATCAGCAGTATTGGCTCTTTTAATATTCGCACTTTATCAAATTCGTTTCCACCCATTTCATTAAAACTATATTGAAATGTAACGCTCAATGACCCAAAACCATTGTGCAAAATTGAAAATAAATAAATATTACTAATTTAGGAATAAGAAGGTAAAAATGAACATTGATTTTCACTATTAAAAGCTCAATTTTAATAAAAAATCTGCTAACGCTATTGATGTGATTTGGTACAAGCGAAGCAACTTAAAGCCCTTATATACAAATATATAAATATCTTTATTTTTAAACGGCGCCAATGGGTTACTTTCTTTTATTACCCATGGGGTAAAAGGCCCCAACTACCTTACTGACATTTTTGAAGATGATTATTTATAGTTTTTTGTTTTTTTTGGCAGTGGTTGAGTGCACAAGTTTTGTGTAATATTTCGCTCTGTTTATATCCTTTGAGATAGCAAGGCCACAGGTGTCTCAATGGCTTTATTTTTCAAATGCCAATATATCACAAGTTTTTCATCAAAACCGCTTTCAAGATTTAGAAAAATATATTTCTATCAATTTTTGTTTGTATTACACGTGCATTTTGGTTAAAGGTTATAATATTCTGAGGGGATTAATTTAAACCCCCCATCGGTATGTCTCAAGATACTTTGCCTTACAATAAACTTCAACAACATCATTATTGATTAATTTTTATAAAATGTAAAATAAATATTGTTTTCTTGGTCAGAATTGCAAATCTAAACATGTTGTAGTATTATTAAGTAACCGATAATTATTAGTTAAAACATGTTATACGTCAACTAATCCTCATACTTGACCTATTGCGATTTCGGTCATACGAGCATCTTTAGGGTGTAGAAACACACAAACATATATCAATCCTCGCGGAAATCGCAAAAACTTATTAAATTACCATAAATGTCACGTTTGAACAGTTCTTATCGACGTGAACATCCGAATGGCTACAGATTGAAATCGTGATAGGTGAAGTTGAATAAGCTTAGATACATAAGGATTAGTTGAGGTATAACATATTTTAACTAATAATTTTACTAATCCGTGGATGTAAAATGGAATTAAATAAAAAGAAAATATATTATTATTGTTGCCTATTAAGGTACGTTTCCATTCCTACAAGTCGCGGGGACTTGTGCCGGGCACATGTCGCACGGTTTTGTTTTACTGTTTCCATTTCCTTGAGACAGATGTTGGGGGGAAAAAATACTCAGTCCCTGTTCGACACTTTGCTGAGCAGGTGCGTTTATTGTGTTGGTACAAACATGGAAAAGGTCGTAGCTGCCTCCGCCTTTGTGGTTATCGCGGGTGCATACTGTGAAAAGCCTTTTATTATTGGCCTTTTAATTTAATCCTTTTCTTCAGTAGCACCCAAAACGGGTTAAACTAATCATTTTGTTACTATAGAAAATAAGCATGGTTTTATACCTTTCATAAATACTGTAAAATATTGATCATATTTTGGCAAGACACCATTTATTTAACTGGTGTGCCCTTTCATTGACCAAAAGTAATATTATACTAGTATTATATTGCTTAATGATATGATATTATAAAACATGCATAATAAAAAAGTATGCCAGCATTGTTGTATTGTACTCGATTTCGGTTTTAAACCATATCCTAAACTATCCTAAACATATCCTAAACATATCCTATCCTAAACATGGTAGCTGTTGATAGCTTAGGCCTGGGGGGGTTATATTTAGCTGTTGATAGGTTAGGCCTGGGTAGGTTAGATTTACCTATCAACAGCTAAATCTAACCTACCCAGGGCTAACCTATCAACAGCTACCATGTTTAGATTAAATAGTTTTTAGTGTGTTAATTAGATTGGTTAGCTTCTATTGAGGTGTTGTGAGTGTTAGACATATGTTCAAAGTTTTTAAAAACATAAACATATTTTGGATATTGTATGCCAAAATAATTTATTTTGATAGGTAAAGTACTACAATTGCTCTCCTGAAAAGTTGTGAATTGGAGGATTCGCCCCTTTTACAGAACACCGACGATATACTTTCCGCAATAATTTTTTTAATTTTGATGTTGAAATAATTAAAATCAAAAGAATTAAACAAAAATCAACAACATATATTCAATATTGTACTTACCAAATTTAAATTCAGTGAACTCGTGTGTGGTAGATTCTGAGTCGAGTTGCTCAGAAAGCTTAACAGTGAGTAGTAACACCACTTAGGCACGTAGACGTCACTGGCACCTGCCCCACTCTTCTTGCTTTTCTCAATCTTCGTTTTTTCCCTGAGATACTGCGAACGAATATTATGAAGTTTCTTTTCTATTTCATCACTTTTTGAGCCTACTGCTTCTGCAATTCGTTGCAGGGCATCAACACGGCTGTTTGAGTTTTTGTGATGTGCACTTCGAACATTCCACAAAACAGACTCCTGTTCAAACAGTTCGATCAGTTTGATAGTACGGCATTTGGTCCACTCCATTACGTACAAATAAACGGGGAAGAACTACACAAAACAAAACACACACTGATCCACGCGAAACACACGTTGGAATCTGAGACAGAGATGTTAGATTTTGCTGTCAGGAGGATGTAAACAGTGGTCTGCGCATGCGCAAGTCCCGGGCACAAGTCGCAGGCCGTTTCCATTCTCCGGGCACAAGTCGCGGGCACATGTTTTGCGCGCAGTCGGCTGCGACATTTTTGTCCCGGGCACTTGTGCCGCGACTTGTGCCAGACCGTTTCCATTCTGCAACTTGTGCCGGGCACATGTGCCGCGACATGTCGCAGAGAGTTTTGTTGTAATGGAAACGGGGCTTTATGTTAAACACATGTTATTTTTTAGTTAGGTAACATAATATAATTATTGTTGCATAAATTATATAAATATAATATAGGCTACAATGTTAAAATACATTGTTAGTTTCCCAAGTTACAGACCATTATTGTTACCTCTTATATTAAACAGATTGTTATTTTCTATTTAAAGAGGCAACACTTTATTTTTTAGTTTTTGAGATTATAACATGGCCAATTTTAGTCAATTGATTCGCAGACAATTTAATAATAAAATAGTTGATCGCTAGTACAAAAAGATAAGTTTTTCGATTTCAAGCTCACGTTTTTGATCACAGAAAATGAGAGAGGATGGAAAAGCTTCTTTTTGTCCAATTGTTGAACTATATTTTTCGTTATAAAGCAAACAATATAAGAAAACAATTTCACAAAATCTAAACTGTTATATCCTATTTACCTTCAAATCGATGGTAACAGCTGTTTTGACCGTTATTTACAATCTAGAGTATCGGTTGCTTTTATAGATGTTTACAATCTTTAATTCATTCGTATAAACGAAATAATCTTTATATTTATCTATATTTTTATTGTTAATATTCCTTTATATACTGTTCAATATTACTGGTATTATTAGTGTTGAATTCCTGCAATCCAATATTGGAGGGGAAAAGAAATAATTGCCTTCGAATTTTTCTAAAAGTTGTGAATCTTTCGTAATAAAACATATTGTATATTTACAACAACAAGAGATATGATGTAATCAAATAGAATTCATTTTATTAAAGAGAATCGTCGTATTTTATTCTTATTACAAAACTTTATTTTATTTTATTATTATATTTAGAAAGTCATAACTTATTTCACACTTTTTATAACAAATACAATGGTGGAGAATACTACTGAAATTATGTTAGTAAATCATATGTTGACCAAACGTATGCAAGCAGTCCAAGGAAAATCTTGAAGCACTAATATTAATATTGGTGTTCTAGCGCGGTCTTAGCCATTTCCAAATTGATATACATTTATAATTTATTTTGTAGGATTAATTGGAACGAGTTTTTTTTTAATTTGAACATGGTTTAAATTTTAGGAAGGATTAAAAGTTTTAAATTTATAAACGATAAAAATACACATTAATTTCTGTTGCGTCTTATATACAATACTAGTTTTTTTTAATGGTTTATTGCTACCAATAAAAAATTAGTCTAACTAAAAAAGAAATATATGTTAATATTATTATAAAATACTAAATTTACAAAATTGATATAAATTAAATCTTATAGTGTTAAATGTATTCATCAGTGATGCTTATCTATGCTTACTTCAGGAGTTTTTAGACATTTAAACTCTAATTATTGTACTATGTTGGTTTTTATATTTTTGTTTATTTTTAAAATTTTCAAAAATATCTATTTAATGTTATTTTATTTATTTAAAAAGTCACAGCAGCTCTACTTAACTTTAATTTTATACAGATGTATAATATGTTTTATTTATGCGTAAGTAATTAAATTAACTGAAAATCTTTGTACAAATCCAGTGTGTAACAACAAAATTGATTAAGTGAACAAACAATTTATTATTTAAATTCGCATAACACTGACATTGTATGTAATTTTGAAATATATTTTGGCGTAAAGTTATTAAAATGTATAACACTATATCCAAGATAGTTCATCGTAATATAATACATATTTAATACTAAGCTTTTTAACAACAAAATCATTTTGAAAACTAAAATTGTTGTTGAAAACCGCTACCTCATGGAATTTTAAGATATATTTTTATTTATTAACTTATAAAAGTGCATAATACCAACAACAATATTCTTCATAATACTATAATATTCACACTTAAAAAAGTTAATAACTTTAATAACGAAATAAATATATAATCCATTATGTAGAATCCAATACACGTAAAAGGTTATAATTGAATTTTCTATAACCAATCCGAAGTAATTTTAATATAAATCCGATTCGTTCAACATCGCATGTGTTGATAATAAAGTCACTGAAAACGTATCTGAAGGTACAAAAGAATAAGAAGAAATAGACAAGGAGAATAGTAATATTGAAGTTATGTTTATTGCGATGTCGTCTGTATGCAGGGAGTATAAAAGCTTAACAACTACATTGCCTATCCAAGGAGTATAAAGGATTTAACAACTACATTTTCTAAGTGTTGAAGTCTGAACTTCCATAATTTGAGAATGTATCACGCAAGTGCTGGGTTTTGCACGTTGCGTTCTTTACTGGAGATGTGCACGCTAGGCACTCTACTCTATGCTCTGCACGACTCTTTATACGGTTTTATTATGTTGTGTTCAATTTTAAATTGTATTGGGTGGCATACTGATCCACATTATTAAAAAGAGAGACAATTAAATTGATATTGTTAGCACCAGTAAGAATGTATATTTGTTTTCAATATTATATATGAAGTTAAAAACTTTGCTGCCAAATTTCAAGAATTGAAATAACAAAAATCCAGTCAATATATACGTATAATTTTTTTTTCTTTTCTGTCTATCGTTCTGTGTTTTTGTTTATTTTATTATTCATACAAAAGTATAACTCTTTTTTTTTCCAGTTATAAGGTAGATTGAGTCCATTTAAGCAAATTTTATGTAAAAATTTAATTGTATAGTATATAAAAAAAGTACTATTATAAGTAATCTATTTATATACACATTATAATACAACTAATGACCTACAGAGAGATGCATGGGGAAAGAATTTCTTTTTCAAGCCATCTAATATTTGTATATTTTAGGCCTATATACTGCCATATTTTGAACATGATAGTTTTTTCCAAAAACTATTACCTATAAGAAAAATCATTAATAGCATTTGTTTTACATTTAAAATATTGACACAAATCTTCAATTTTGTCCTATGATTACGTACAATCTTTTGTTCTGTTGTTTTTTTCACACGTACACAAAATGATATATACATTTTTCAGAGATTATTTTTAAATGAATTTATAAAGTGCATAAAAACAACTACAAATATTATTTCACATTTAAAGAGGTCTATTAAAGTTGTATTTAATTAAAGAGAAGTTCTGAAGATTTTTATTTGCCTGAATTCGCAGTAAGATGAAGGTAAATACGTTTAACTCTAGTAAAAGTAAAATTGCGATTTGCTACAAGATTAGCTATTTTAACCCACTTTCCTTTTAATGATTTCAGATGTAAGATATGCAACTATCTTATAAATGTATCAAGCAAACAGTTTGTTCTCTATTATATACTCATCTTACCGCTATGAAGAGGAAATTCCGATTTAATATATTGCGTTTCCTCCGACATAATCTGTCTAGTTAAGACAGAATTAATTGAATCCTGAATATAAAAATTACTATCTTAGTGTTCTTTAAATCACAAACAGCAGGATAGAAAAAATATGTTTGCAAAACCATAAAACTAATGTACTTCAAATTTAAGAAAAACTTTAACAAAGAGCAACAGTTGTTGATACTTCATACCATAAATTTAAAAAAACACACACACACACACACACACACACAATTTTCCGCAATAAACTCTTCATTTGTACAATGCAATACAGGGCGACGGTTTCAGTGACTAAATTATCGTTAGTTGTCTCGTGCATATAAACTTTCTTGCCATGAAACTAAGACTGAAAATAATGACTTAGCATTAGTATGTTATCTGGTACTGTACAATTTAAAATTTTTTTTGTTGAACTTTTCTTCCTTTTGTGAACTTGTAATATAATATCAAAAACCCTTACCATTAGCCTTTTATTGTAGCAAACCTATTGAAAATTTCAAAGTCCTAAAGATTGTATTTAGTTATTGAGGTATGAATTAAACTTCAATTTAACATGACTTCTTAAAATGTTTTTTGTTCAGGTGAAATATATTACAACAAAGAAATTCGTCATGCAATATATAAAATATCTCCATTTTTAAAATCAACTTCAAATCTGTTTTGCTATCTTAATAAGAAATTAAATAACTAGAAATATAAATTCAGACTCAAGAATTAGAAAGGGAAATGAAGTTGAGTTAATCACACGTTCTTATTTGGAAAAGGTCGACTTGTCCTTTTAATTTCCTTCTGTTGGTTTGTAGTTTCGTACATTTGTAGTTCATTTTCCAGTAAAATAATATTAATACTACTACTAGTAAAACTGGACCTGTATATTTCTATGGTCTAAATCATAGGTGGGTTCAAAAAATGAAAATAATCATCAACTCTTCTACAAACCTTTTTATTTTTTGCAAGTCGCCTTTTACCAAAAGATCCTTAAATTACCTACATTTATCGTTTAATGCAGATTAAAAATTTGAATTCAATATTATCACTAGTTACCATCTACGGTAAAAAATACATGTTAGTTATTACCCACGAACGAAATTTTAATTGCATAATCTTGAGATAAAATAAGACGAAAATAAGCAAGAAATTTCAAGTAGTCCAAATACTTCTTTCAAATTTTTCGTAACATATCTAACATTAGGAAGTACTAAGATTATTTCATTACCACTTTTATTTGATTTATTGTTGCTCCAATTGGATAGACTATCATTTTCTCAAGGCATGTAATTTTATGTATTGAAGGCCAAATTTTTTTTCACCTAATTCATTTTAACCGTAACAAATTATATTTTGTTATTTTCGAACTTTTATTACTCACCTGAAAACAGACTGAAGAAAATATTCATTTTACAGGTAAAACAGCTTAGTATTTTATATTGTTAGTTGAAGTGAGGGATTCCAGTTAAGGGTTTAAAGCGTGGCTGAAACATTTATAAAATTAAACCTAAATTTATAATGTATTAAGTGAATTAACTTTTCCCACTTTCATGTCTTAAATGACAAAATATTTCATGTTTAAATAACCTAGTTTTAAAATATCCACATGTCTGGTCTACGTAGACTGTCTTAAATATTTTGCATGTAAATACTTCACACACCACTTTCAAACTGACAGGTAATTTATTATATAATACCCACATTTTCACTTTAAATTTTTTATGTTAACTTATTTTAGGCCATATTTTAGTCACTTCATTTTACTATCGGTGAGAAATGTGTATTTTAAAGATTATTTTATAGTTAGATTATATTAAAATCATACCCATTATTGCTAGAATTGTGTTTAATTAAATCATTCCCCTAACTCTACATATCTAGTGACGTCACTTTTGATTGAGTGGTGTTACGCTGTGGAAAGACATTTGTTAAGCAAACAGAACGCTAGAGGTCTCTGCCTGTAATTAAGATTTCATTGGCTGTCGGGTAATAAATTCCTCCTGTCAACGAACACTGAGATAAGGAACTTCAATTTGGTAGTCGACTACAATTAACCGCATGCTTTTCTAATTGAAATATATATTTTATGATTACATTTAATAAAGTTAAGTAGATGTTACTAGTTTATTTATTGCCTACCAGGCGGCGTTGGTTTCGTCAACGTATAATTAGTCCAGTTACTTGACTTGATTTATTTAAAAAGCAAATTCTTCCGCAGCGTTCGGGTGTTTTAATTAATTTTGTTATCTTAAATGTTACAATGTTCAAGTAAAGTGTATTTGTAAATGTTTGCACATCGGAATGTACAGTGATTATTGTTTATTATGTCCAGAATAATATCTGATTTAATAGTTAATAAGGAGAGGCGACGCGTGGATTTTTAATCGTTAAATTGTTAAATTTTGTAGAACCAATCAATTAAAACTACAATACATTAATAAATATTAGCATATAGATATATATCTAAGTATTGGTGATTACTTGTTAGGTTGAAGCGATATCTTTACACCGACTTTAAACAAAACACTTTTAAACGACGTGAGAAGGGTTTTCTATAGTTTTGCTATTAAAATCTAGAACATATTAAATCTAATATAATTACCGGTGCGGTTCTCACTATGTAATGTCCTGAGAAATCATGATTGAAAACCACATCATCAATAGCATATTATGTGTTATTCACTTTATAATCATTTGTTCCGAGCGTTAATAGATATACTGCGTTGCAATCCAACGAAGACGTCTTTATATAACCTTGATAATAAAATGTGATTACATTATCAAAAGAATCGGTTCTTTATTCATTACAATCTTCTATATTATTTCTTCAATAAATAGTTTATTTTCAAAAATTAGGATGATTTTCAAATACCTCATAATCACCAACGGGCTAAAGGAGAAATTATTTTCAACAGAGCTACCTTGGTTGACGGAGAAACCAATGCTGACAATTAATTATTAGAATGACGGACCACAGGTGCTTCCAATAATAAATAAGGTGTAAGTCTGTTTTCAAAGTACTAACAACTGCGATTTCTTAATTTTTACTAGTTTTCATAAAGCTATTGCTAACATCATTTTTTTTAGATCCTACGGCATAAAATATACAATGTCCAACATATTTCGATTGCACTTTCTTATTGTAATTTCTTAACATATTTCGAATAGTCAATCTTTATAAACAAGGTATTAATTTATAATCATACACCTCCAAAATTAACTCAAAATTGTAACAAAGAGATGTTTTGGACGAAATTTGAAATTTTAGGAAATAAAGTGGTAGAATTCATTTCTGACAGGAATTTTGGAACAAAATTTCCAGGTCTTCTTCGGTTTTAAAAACTTTTTTCTTCAGGTTAAGGTTTTATTCAATTTATCTGAATCAGGAGTTTCTTAATAAATAAAAGCACATTATTTAGTAAAAACCGTCCATTTTATTGAAACATGCCGACCATAGTTTCGCTTGTTACAGCATTGTCTGTTATTCTGTGACCAGCGAAATATGGTGGGCAGGATTTAATAAAATTAATGGTTTTTACTAAATATTGTGTTTTTATTTATTAACATGGAATACCACTAAGCACCAACGATGTTTAGCGTAAGTTTCTTTTGAAAATTGTAACCTTTTCTGAGGAAATAATGTTCCTAAAATAAACCTGATTAGACAAACATTTTAGGCAAATGTTTGCTTGGCAGTTTTATCAAGTATTGAGCTTGGATTTAAAATATCAATAGTGAAGTTTCATTTACAATTATTTGTTAATTTTATTTGATTGTATCTCTAGTCATAAAAATATGTTTTCTTCAAAACATTAATTTTCGATCAAAAATGAGTTTATGATAAAAAAATTTTGAAGAAAAATATGAACATGGTATTAACAAAATTATTGTTTTTTAATTACAAATATAACGACATAATGTACATCTTGAATAGACTTTACAAATGTCGTCAAGATCACAAACATCTCCAGAATATCCTCTTCTCCCTTTACTCCTCGAAAAAACGTGAATTTATATTAAAAATCATACTTTCGTCTAATGTTTAGATTTCGTGATTTTTTTTTTATGTCAATTGGTGTATGCAATCAAGTTAGAATTTGCCAATATCATCAAACAAACAGTAATTTTACCAAGTTTGATGAACCAGCAGTTGTGTCAATTCAGGTGATTTCTTCCGATTTTTCACATTCTCAGTCACAATGTCTGATTATTAAAGAAGTCGCTCAGAATCGACGAGTAACTATTAGAAAAAAGCTCTAGATTAAATGTGTATTTTGGAGTTTGGTATAACGATAGTCTCTCGTTGAATGATTGGTTATATTTTGTACAAAATTATATACATAATTTGAATGAATTAATATGAGAACATTTTCAAGTTAGTTACTACACTTTGAAACACTCATTACTTTTAATCCTTTAATTGAAGATGGGAATCTGGTAGGCGTTTACAGAATAATAACTTAATGGTGAATAGCGCTTAAGGGGAGAGTAAATAAAAGGTTAAGCATCACATTTACGGTAGTTAAAATTGAGATCCTATTTTCATGAGACTCCCTCATTTATTATTTAAGAGATCAGAGAATAAATTTGTCATAGTAATACAGTTCTAAAATCCTCGAGAGTCAGAAAATATTTGATATTTTTGCTGACCGTTTTTTAGAATATATAAAATGTTACTAGGCACTGAGTTCTATATCAAATTCATATTATTTTGTTATTTACGAAAGATAAATAAATCACTAGAGCACTGTGGTGAAAAGTGTACTTCTGAAGAGGATAGCAGAGCTATCGAAATGTACATAAGGTAATATAAACGCGTTATACAGTTTTGTGTAGTTGTGTTATTTTGTGGTTTGGGGTTTTTCCTTGTTCTTTTATAATCATGAGTGTACTTCTGAAGATGATAGCAGAACTATTGAAATGTACATAAGGTAATATAAACGCATTATACAGTTTCGTGTAGTTGTGTTATTTTGTGGTTAGCGGTTTTTCCTTGTTCATTTACGAAAGAGTTCAAAAGGTTGAGTAAATAGTCAAATATCTGAATTAACCTTAAAAAGTTTCCTTTTGAACAAATGTAAAATAATTTCTAACAAACTAATCTGCGATTTATGTTTCTCAACCAACGATTCATTGTCGTAGAAATGATTCGATATGATAGTAAATATTTGATTATTGTGTACTTTGTGTTATTTATTGAAGTGAATACTTCTTTACGCCCGGTAGGCAATTTTTGGGTGTGTTAAATCGATGTGGTGAAAAGAAAAATCGTCACGAAAATGACGTCACGAGTGAAAGGAAAAATCGTCACGAAAAGGACGTCACGATATCTAGCAGCTGAGGCTTAAATAAAAAAAACATCAGAGATATCCAATTAAAACAGCTCATTATTTTTCTATGTAAAATTTAATTCAGCTGGACTTATGTAGAGAACATATTTATTTAAATGCAATTAGAACATGCATTTAATTAAATTTTTGAAAATATTGGTAATTTACTAGAATACACAAGAGCTTTTCTTTATCATATAATATTTATTATCCGTTGAAGGATATTTTACGAGACATCGGTAAAAAAATATTAAACGGATCTTGGTAGTTTACTAGAACACACAAGAGTTTTTTTAAATCATATTTTAGGCCTAATACGTTAAAGGATATTTTACGAGATTTCGGTAAAAAATTTTTAGAACAAATGTTGGTAATTTACTAGAACACACGAGAGCTTTTCTTTATCATCTCACTCGGTTAGTGAACTTAATAACTAGTTTAAAAGTTGACTGCTAAAGTGTTTCAAGACAAAACTTAAATTTTTTTTATTAAATCAGCTGATTTAATAAAACAGCTGATTATTTTTCTATGTAAAATTTAATTCAAATGGAACTTACGTAGAGGACATATTGGTTTGCTGTTATGCATTTGGTGAGTTAGGTTATTTGGTAAATTATTTTTTAATAAAGTTTAAATATGAATATCATTTGATGTTTGAACAAATACACATTGCAGAGTTAATAACTAATATTTGTTATATTTATAAATACCATTCGTCTTGACAACAAAGATTATTATTTGTTTCGATAATTTTTTTAATGAATTAAAATTTGCAATTTTTTAAAGTGCATTGTTAAAATTTGAAGAACTAAAATTCAATTATTTAATGAATTAAATTTTTCGAGATAATCAATAAGCTAATATGGTAAAAACAGGGTTTAAATAAGTATTCACTTCTAACGCGCGTAGTCTCTACGCACCCAATTTTTTTTGTTTAAGTACCGTGTTATGTGTGTGTTGATTTGAGCTTTCCCACATCAATAAATTGTGAAATATGATCTATTTTTCTTTTACAGTTTATTTTCAAAACCCAAAAATGCCAATAGTCATTTATATTTCCATACATAAACTATTACCACTTACCATATTTCCCCCACGCACTAATTGTGAACTACGATTAGAAAAATAACAGTGTTTAATAGCAGTTTCGTGTTTTTTATTAACCGATATCTAACAATAACACAATTTTAGACAGAAATTAACTTACAATTTTTAGTTGGAGGCGGTTATAATCCTTTTAGTAAAATTTTGAATATTTCTAATTCTGTACATTTTGAATAATTTTATTGCGTCAAATCCTCACAATTTTGAATATTGTTTTCATATCTATGCATTTAAAGAACATATTTAAAACAGACCCCTTGAGATATATACACCCAGGTTCCAAAGTTTATCAAAATAAATTGACTCGTGTAGGTTGTAAGGCACTGTATACACGACAAATGGCAGACAGAGATTATTCAAGAAACCACTTTTATGTACTCAGGGACTTTAAAACAAACAAGAACTCCATTTTAAAATGATCTTCTAACATCTATTTCTTTACTAAGTAATTGTTTGTTCTTATTAATCTTATTTTAGCTTTAAATTCACCTTTATAAAATCAGCTAATGTTATACTTTACTTCATAGCAAATAAGTTACATAAAAATTAGGAACAGTACGAATATTCAAGCAATGAAAAAATGACAATCTTAATTGTAGTTTACTTACGAAAAAGTATTAGTTTTAATTTCAATAAAAGATTATTGATTTTGGGTGGAATTCTGCTTCTTTTTGCTCGTAAAATATAACGCAAATTTATTATTTACTTTCATAATGCCCACATACGATACGTCATTGTAGCGAAAAATTGACAGATTAAAAATATAGTACATTTTTCTAAAAAAAAAAATTGATTTAGTTTTTATAAAATTAAAATACTTTTTCTCAAACGGCTGAAAGGGCTTCCATATTAGACTGCGGTATTGTACACCAAAAAACAAAGGCGTATATAAATATCACTTAAATTTGTTTTTCGACCATGTTTTAATTTGAATTAATCCTTTTCAAATACAATTTTTCGATACATAACTTTGATCTAACCACAATTATTAAATTAATGATGAGGTAGACGTATCAAAAGAAAGAAAAATTCATGGATACCATAAAAATTAATCAACATGTTTAATAATAATTTACAACTTATTATATAAGCCTCTTAATACATAAAACAAATTATCAATATTGTTTAAATTAATTTAAAGTTTTTTTAATTATTTCATCTTGCTTTTAAATTCATAATTTACTTGTAGTAAATTAAACAGATTCAAAGAAAACATTTCAAACCATTTACAGCAATGTACGACTCGGAGACTTTAACGCTGCGATAGACTACTAGCTTTATCTTTCATCACAACCTCAATAGAGGCCAAATGACTGCAGTCTCCCGCTGCGGCTTACCTTCTACATTCAGAACATATGAATCGTATTATAATCAAACTATTTATTTTCGGTTTCCAGCTAAACCTATAACATTTCCAAGCTATTGTTCGGATTGTGATTGATCAATATTGCATTGTACTGAACCAAGATGGCTGACTCTTTGGCGTTCGTGATTGGATAAAATGTCCCATTTATCATGAGTCGATCGTTCCTGGAGATGTGGCCATTGACGCGTCCTCAGGAGTTCAAAGTTGAGACACGTGCACCCTTAGACAATCATCGGGTCGGGATGACAAACGTTTTATACTGTTTCCAAACAATCTAGAAACTTTTGAAAATCTGACCACATGTTTCCACAGTTCATTTTATATTTATTATTTACCAATAAATGTATCAAATATTGTTTACAGACTTTGTTACATGAGCGCAGAATATCAGTGTATATAACCATTTCCTTTTTGAATAAAAAGTTATATATGCTATGACAGCTGTGGAAATTGCTTCCTTTTATTTTTAAATACAGTTAGTTCTTTCTTATAATTACGGATATATGGAAAATGTTGGTTCATTAGTCATCGAAAAGCCTAAAAGTGTGTTTGAAGTTTGAACAACGAAACCGGATTAAAAACTTATTTTAACATTTTATTCAGAGTTGTATTTGGTTTTAAGTTTCCCTGAGCTCACAAAGATGTTATTTGTATTTTTGTCTTTCAAATTATGTCCGTCTGTTGTCACTCATCTGTGCTAGTGAATTAACCACTGCCAATTGAACAGATTAAAAATTGATCTGTGACTTTTTGTCTAAATAGAAGCGTTTTATTTTATACTCCCTCCATAGATGAAAATTTGGGGATAGATGCTATATTGTCAAAAAATATAATTCTAACTTTATCAAAATTGATTTAAAAGATGTTGATAAAATTTGGTAAATTGTACCCTGGAAGGACCCAAATTAAATTATAGTCTTCAGATCAACACAAATTCTGTTAAATTGTTATAAGAAAAAACTATAAAGCGTAGATATTATAGATGTTATTAAAGTTCTTATTTCTCATAATCGGCATTACTGATTTAATTCAAATTTTGGTGAAATATAAAGAGTAATGTCGTTGACAAGTGTGGAAAATTGCTAGTAAATGAAAAAATACTGTTCTAAGATAACTAACGAATCAAATAATTTAACCTCTATCATGTAAATGTCGATTTCAATCATGTGTAGTTTTTTTATTAGTATGTGTTGACTTAATTATTATATCTGTAAAAGATGGAAATAATAATATTAAAATAATATTTGTCAAATAGGTGATACAGGGCGATCACCAATTTATCCCATGAGAAAAAGATGTGTATATACTGATCTTAAAGATTTGTTTTTTCTTTCCCACGTATTATTAAAATATATTTATATATATATATGCCTACATTTTTGTATATATAGCCACGAATATTATTCTTAAATGTTATGTAATTTTGAAAAAGGCTTGTCAAAATGTAATGCTATCTATTTCATTTAACCCGGAATATTAAAGGGGTATTATATTTTGTTCAACCAATATGTATAATTTTACATGTTTAAGCTAATATGATCAAAACCGTTTATTTGAGACGCTTCTAATTTTATGTTATATTACTTCTACATTGTATTTACGTAAATTTTATTATTTAAAGGTAAGACTAGGAGCAAGTTATTCCACAGACATAACTTGGTTTATATGTAAAAAAGCAGAAATAATAGAGTGGTTACAATTTTGAAAACATAAAAAACTTATATACTTCTTAGAATTATATTATATCAAATTATATATATTATATTCTAAGAAGTATATAAGTTTTTTATGTTTTCAAAATTGTAACCACTCTATTATTTCTGCTTTTTTACATATAAACCAAGTTTATATCTGTGGAATAACTTGCTCCTATTCTTACCTTTAAATATATCTTTAATTTATATATTTCTTAGAACATTATAACATTATAAGTTTCACCTCCTTAATTAATTCATTCTCTCTGTGTGCTTTTACAGTCTACAAAATAAAAGTGAAAACTAACTGTATTTATACACTGTAAGTCTTCACAAAAAATGTTTAGTTAAACATTAAAGATAAAATTCCATCTTTCATAAAATAAATGTTATAAAATCTAAACGCTTATTGGCGTTCAATTCTTAACACGTGTTCTTATATTAGACACAGTCGTCTCTCAACGATCTTTAAGATCGTGGGAAATATAACCGAGATAAAAATTTACTGTTTTAATCCAGGTTACAATCTTTATAGGGTGTTATTAATAATATATGAATATGGTTTATGTTGTTATAAATGAGTAATAACTACAAAAAAATAATAGTCTATTGTTGTCAAACGTCACGTGGTTTTATGTGAATTGTCAATCACGAAACAATTGAATGGCAGAATGAAGAATATGATTTATGGATAACGAACATAAAAGACATGGTAAATGACGTTAATAAATCGTTTACATAATTACTGTTTAGAGTTTATTATATATTTTAAATACATAGATCTAAATGAAATGTTAAGTTAAAATAAACAAAATTTGTAAAACGTTCTTGAAAAAAGTTCTTGTTCTGCGCTTATTTTTTACTTACTTTCATGAAACGTACATTTATTTTCAATTTTTTTTTTTAATTGATTCAACAAGATCTAATGGTGTAAATTTATTGTAATGATTCATAGATTAACTGTTGTAGGATATGAAAAGGATGCATGTGACGTAGGAATTATTATAAGTAAACCAATATGCTACACCGAAACTGGAAGAATATATTCGAGTTTGGTAATTTCATAAAATTTGACCTATGTTTTTTGACTTCACATTTCATGGCCACACGAAACTAAAATATTATTTTTCGACATGCTGTCCGACCGTCGTCTTGACCTTTATCGTTCTCGTCTGTACAAAACACCATATTCGCCGATGAAATAAAGATATGAACTTGAAAATTGGTATAGAGTAGTCCTCATATAGAACCTTTTTAAAATTCCGAGATAGGCACTTGAAATTGTCCAAAAGACGTCCATTTAAAATAGTGTTTTGTTCATATTTCTTATGTTATTCAACTTATAAGATACCAATTAAATACAAATTTGTATATTTAAATTCAGCATTTAATTATAACAACCCTACATCACTCTAATAACATTATGAAACCAGTCGTCTCAAAAATTCTTATTCCCATGGTATAGTTACGAGAGCTGCTTCACCAACGCGAGCATAATTGGTGGAGGCTTCCTCACATATGTACAAATTAGAGGACCGCTACACCACGATACTGACACGATGAATCGAGTGAACATTTAAAAATATATTATCGACTACGAGGTTTACTAAAGACTAGACGATGTTAAGAAAATAAAGACATGCACAATAATTGTTTGTCTTATTACGAATTTCAGAAACCTTTGTAACAACTGTTATAGAAAATAATCTAACTGGATAAAACACTTTTACAATTTGTAATTTCCTTAAGGTCAAAGAAATGAACTTTGAGGCATTGCATTGTACGTTAAATATAATAGGTTAAATTTAAGTTAATTTCTTGAGCTTAAATACCTTTAACATCACATTTTTATTACTTTTTAAATTTTCACTTAAGATCACGACATGTGGCGGACTTGTGTTGCGAACGTAGTAGTGAACAGACAAGCAAAGAAATCCTGCGTCCCAGTGCCTAAAACGCATCAGCTGTTGCTATGTATCTCGCTAATGCCTTAGAGAGTGTTCCAAAGTGCATGGTTTCGTTTGAATAGTAGTATATGAATAAAATACGTACCGGACTTAAATAAACGGTACAGCATTGAGATGATTTGCTTTTATTACATTGTTTAATGGGGCTGAGTTTGTACATTGATGACACTCATCAACTTGTTTAATATTATATTTTACTTATTGGGGCAGTGAATCAGTATTTATTTGAAATAAAGTTAGTATTGCATAAAGTTAGTAGTATTAGAAATAAAGGTACTATTACATAGTATTTCAAACATTGGTGATTTTAAAGGGCAATTAAGTATTCATAATTAGTTCATAATTGTACATTATATATTACCTTGTAAATACAACCTGTATTTCCATAAACAGCACAAAATTATTTATAAAATAGTAGTTTATGGAAAAAATCCTACACCACTCTACAATAAAACTGTTTGCTGTATAATAAATTAAAGATAACAATCTTATAATACTGAATGGATGTTATTAGAGAAATTTTATGTTAATTATACCTTTAAGTTACTATACAGTATACGATATATAGGGATAAAATACATGAAAAACAAGACATAAAATTGCCATGTCGGATTCTCTTGCAGGTGGAAGAAAATATAATTTGTGGACCTACGGTATGGGAAATGTTAAACTATCGTCTAGTATGTAATGTAGTGTGTTTTATAAATAATATTAAGTTAAGCTTAGGCGGAGTGTAGGCCGAAGTTTATGAGCGGAATGTGCGCAACATAACTTAGCAATCTTTGCACCCCAGCACTCCGGGACTCTAGCACCTCTCACACGCTTCTTCAACACACGCTCATGAGCTGTGAGCGAAATTTATAAGTTTCATTCAAGAGATTCAACGTGATATTCATAAAGTAAACATAGAAGACTTAATTAACTTAAGAAAATTTGTTTGTGGATTGACAGTTGTTAAAGCAATATATTGTATTGGAAGGGGGATTTATCGAGGGGTGTTGTTTTATTCAAGTAAGAGAAGGAATGGAATGTAAATTTCTTTACTCTTAATTATTTACTAATTTAAATATATTATATTTAGCAAGTATACATGTTTCCACTTTTAAATTCTGATCATTTTCATTTATCTTTTTACCCCTCGTATGGGGCATAAATGAGATTTTGATTTTAAATATGTTTGTGTGGTAATATTCACATGGAATAATTCTATGTGGTTTAATTATTTCCTTGTTCGTTGAAAAGATACCGTAAGTGAAAAATTATTGTTCCGCATCATTTCTTGAACATTTGTCTGAGTGAATTAATCTTTAGGAAATTGATACTACGTAGATAATATCGAATTATGAAATATAGCTATAGTCATATATGATAATTTTATGAACGAAATAGGCTTTACAGTTATCATAATAATCTCCAAAAAAACAGGTTCAATATTGTGAAATAAAAAATGTTTTAGTGTTCATGAGCGATCAGTTTGGATTGGACATAGATTGGTAAATATTTTATTTACAAAATCCAAGTTGAAACCAAAATTTTGAAAACAAAATTGGTAGATTTCGATGAAATATTAAGGCACTCTGTTGAAATTTAACTCAGGTTTATAAGTAACTGGAATTTCATGGAATTTCATCAAAACATCATGTAATTCAATTTATACTACATGTATTATTTACATTTAAAAAATAGTCAAAATAAGCTACCATTTCAGTAAATTAATTATTCTAATAAAATAATTGCCACAAGGTAATAATTGTTTTTACTAAATAAACGTGAATTATCATGTTGAACTTTCTGTTAAAAAATTAAGCTTTGTATATGTAGATTTTGTATAAAAAAATATTTACATAAATTGAAAAAAAAAAAAATGTTTTGGAGAGTTTTAACATTGTTGAAATCCTTACGTATATATTCCATTTTATTAACGATGCAATAAAAATTTGCAAATTTATACTTTTAAATAACTTATAATTGTTAACTTTGTAAAAATACGACCATGATGTTATACTAATAATTAAGGTTATGTTTTAAGTAATAGACCCATATCTCTCATTATTGTAATTTTGAAAACCCTTTTTGTCACTAGTTCTGATACAAAAAGCAATATGAACAGTTCAAAACGTCAAGTGAATAAACAAATCCATTTCAACTATATTTCAAGAGACTTAAATAAGCCCACTTTATTTAATAGGGTTCATAACATGATTTTTTTTTTTTTTACTCTGGGTTTGATGAACGTAAACTAAAATATAACTTTTGAGAGAGAACTTCAAGAACTTTCGAAATATGAACATACATTTTACATTTCACCTGTCTGTGCTCTCTACAATAATCTTTTCTTTAGTATCGGTCCGAATATTTATGTTTTTTTTTTTTTTTTTTTTTTTTTTTTTTTTTTTTTTTTTTTTTTCACCCTACATTTGTGAGCAATTTGTTTAAATACCGAGTCCAAACAAAACTTATTGGTCCACCATTTACATAAAAATTTCGATTTTGGAACTACCAGAAACGTATTCATTTGTATTGTCTAATCTCAGTATATGAGATTTTTTTTATATGAATGTTATTACCTAAAATAGATCTGGAAAATGGCCAGTCAGTTCCGTTTTCACTCTATAGCCGTATTTCTATTTCGTATCACTTCCGAACGGTAAATTTTCATTTACAAGGTACCTAACTAATTATTTTCGTAATTATAATTTTATATTTAATCAAATTGTTATCAATACCATTGTGCCAATTTCTATTAAATACGTTCTAGGGTGGAATCATCGGTTAGTTATCACCTACATGTCAATAAGTATTGATATTTCACTTTTGGTTTAATTACGAAATATTTTGTTCTCTTAAAGTTGGGGATTCTGTGTATGTGTTTTAAAAAGCTTGTACAAAATTTATTAAAAGCATAAATGATTTAAAAGTTGAATTTATTCACGCTTTATAAATAAATATTATTCTTATACGAGTAAAAAATATAAATAAACAAGTTGGAAAACCACATTTAAATCCCTAAAAAGTTCCACATAGCAGCATGTTTGTTAAAAGATATGTATACATTTAAAAATTTATATTTATTTCGCAGGAGAGATTCTTGTTTCTTCTTAAACAGTAATATTAGTAATATTATCTGTTAAATTTTATCAGAGACAAGAGATGACTATCTTATCTACATCTTACATAGTAACAAAATAGGGAACTACTCGATTCTTTTATTGGTCTTACATATAAATAAATCACTAGAGCACTGTGGTGATTATATATGAAAAAGTAAAAACCCCAAACCACAAAATATCACAACTACGCAAAACTGTATAATACGTTTATATTACCTTATGTACACTACCTCTGAAGATGGTAGCAGAGCTATCAAAATGTACATAAGGTAATATAAACGCATTATACAGTTGTGTGTAGTATTGTTATTTTGTGGTTTGGGGTTTTTTCTTGTTCGGTCTTACATATGTTAATTTATTTTAAATGACCTAGTTAAGCATTTCTTATTTTGTGTGTACCATGTAAAATTTTAATTGTTAAGGTAAGCTCATATTTATATTAGGTATGTTATTAAGTTCATAGAAGAAGTAGGAGCTATGATCAGCTACGTTGTTTATTTTATTTTATTATTAAATCAGTTTATTTTTAAATAGCCTTATTGAAAAAATAATAATTATTTATTTTGTTTTTAATGTTATACTGACCACACTACCATACAATGATATCATCTATGCCCAAACGTTAACTCTGTAACTTACATATCTTTATTTTTATTGATGAACAAATTTTTATTTTTATTTTGAAGTACAATGTTAAAAATAAATTATCTTCGAACTCATTGTTTATTGAATTTGGACCACCCAATCTGTCGCATCCCTTACCATCCAATCTACTCAGTTACATTCCACGTTCCGTTATAAGAACACTTATAAAATCCTAAGACGAAAAAAAGTGATTTTTATGCATGCAACCATTATTATAATTATATTTAAATTGAACATTATTGTTCGGAAAAATTAACCTTTAAAATTGAGATGTAACCCAAGAATGACCCCATATTGTGTACACGGCTCATTATCCTGTACTGAAACCATAAACTACGATGTATCGATTAGGCGTCTTATCGAATTGTGATGATGGTTATTATACTGTTAAATGAGCTATATTTTCGACCGCCTCACGTCTAATCGTTCCAACGTGACTCGGACCCTTCTTCCGATTTGTAACAGTTTGGAATAATTGTTCTGTATTAGACATTAGTTGTTCTCAAGAGTTTGGTTTTTTACTAAGTAATAAAAAAAAAAAATACACAAATATTGTGCAAACTTTCTCACACCCTTAAATACACCCTTATACAAAACCAAATCTATTCAATATTTGTGGTAAGTAGAGAAATGCAACATAAGAAAAATTAATTGTTTTCATTTTATAAAGAAATATCTTTAATAATTTTGATAAAATGTTTATAAATTTTTTGTTATAAAGGCGTACAAGAAACATATTGATCAGATCTTCAAAAATTTGATTCGAATTTTTATTTTTAATTGTAAAATTTGTAAATACGAGAATTTACAACAAGTATTAATTTGACAAACTGGAGTTAAAAGCAAATTATTATTATTCCCGATATTAATTTTTGGTGAAATGAGGTAGAATACATTTTGTGTCTTTTAAAGAAGCATTATAGCTAAAATGTATCAAAGTAGTGAAATACGGTTTTGATAAAATCAGAAATTGGATTTTTATAAGCATTTAATATAATGAAAATACATTTTTGGTTATTAAAAAACAAAATTGGACATATGATTAAATGATAACATTTAAATTACCATAAGCACTAAAATATTTTTTTTACTGGATAACATTTTACAGACAGATATCAATGCCCCCCCCCCCCAACACTTTTGAGCTGAGAGTATTTCGAGATGGTTAATCCCACGAACAACTGAATATCGATATTTTGACGCTTAATATACTAGTACGTATAACACATAGTATATTAATAAAGTGTATGAGATAGAAGACAGTTGGACTCTGACCCTCCACGCTAAATGTCGTATGCATGCATTACCATTTTCACAGTTTTGGCTGTACACTTTTTGGTAGTACGCAGTGTCTTTTGTAAGCCGAATGTATAATGTCGGTTGTATGAAGTATCGTTTACACATAGTGCTGGTTGTACTCAGTATCTGTTATAAGTAGTGTCCATTTTACACAATTTTTACAGAACATAGTTTTTGTAGTATCATTTATTTGAACACGTTGTCAGTTGTGTGTAGTGAATTTTGCACATGAGGTCGGTTGTATGTTTTATATAGCGTTGGTGGTACACATTGTCAATTGTATGTAGTGACAGATGTATATAGTGTCGATTATTTGACGTGATATTGTACAGAGTGCCAGATGTACACACTGAGGATTTGGTAAGATATCATTTACAAAAAGTGTTGGTTGTACACAGTACATATTTTTTGTTGTTTACTTTATAGGTTGTTTGCACGTAGTGTTAGTTGTATTTGGTCATATACACACAAATTCGGATTTACTTAGATTCTGTTGTATGCAGCGTGTACTGTAGTTTACAAACTGGGTCAGTTGTTTGTTGAATGGTTTTTATACAGTTTGGATTATAGATATTGTTAGTAGCATACAGTATAGTTTTTGGAGTGTCGTTTACACGAAATGTCGATTTGAAAGACGGTTTTTTTTTTACTCAATATCAGATGTATACAGTGTCAGTTGTATCTAGTTTTCTTCGCATGCAGTGTCGGTTATACAAAGTGTCAAATAAAGGTAATATAACTATACAGTGATATTATACTATACAGTTGTTATATTACTATACAGTAATATATGTGTACTTAGTGTCGATTGTACGCAGTGTCACCGTTTGATTTGAACGCATTGCTCACACTATCGGTTTTATGCAGTGTCGGTTGAACAAAATGTCGATTAAACGTAATATAACTATACAGTAGTTATATTACTATACAGTAATATATGTATATTTAGTGTCGTTTGTACGCAGTGCTCACACTGTCGGTTATATGCAGTGTCGGATGTACATAGTGTTGATTAAACGTAATATAAATATACAGTGATATAATTAAATAAATAGTTATATTACTATAGAGTAATATATGTGTACTTAGTGTCGATTGTACGCAGTGTCACCGTTTGATTTGAACGCATTGCTCACACTATCGGTTTTATGCAGTGTCGGTTGAACAAAATGTCGATTAAACGTAATATAACTATACAGTAGTTATATTACTATACAGTAATATATGTATATTTAGTGTCGTTTGTACGCAGTGCTCACACTGTCGGTTATATGCAGTGTCGGATGTACATAGTGTTGATTAAACGTAATATAAATATACAGTGATATAATTAAATAAATAGTTATATTACTATAGAGTAATATATGTGTACTTAGTGTCGATTGTACGCAGTGTCACCGTTTGATTTGAACGCATTGCTCACACTATCGGTTTTATGCAGTGTCGGTTGAACAAAATGTCGATTAAACGTAATATAACAGTAATATACAGTAATACAGTTATACAGTAAATACAGTAATAACAGTAATATACACGTACTATACAGTAATATATGTATATTTAGTGTCGTTTGTACGCAGTGTCGGTTGTACATAGTGTTGATTAAACGTAATATAAATATACAGTGATATAATTAAATACAATAGTTATATTACTATACAGTAAGTAATATATGTGTACTTAGTGTCGTTTGTACGCAGTGCTCACACTGTCGGTTTTATTCACTGTCGGTTGTACAAAGTGTCTATTAAACGTAATATAAACTATACCGTGATATTACACTATACAGTAGTTATATTACTATACAGTAATATATGTGTACTTGGTATCGTTTATACGCAGTGTCGGTTGTACATAGTGTCAATTGTATAACGTGTCAATTGTATGTACCTACTGTCGTTTGTAGGCAGTGTCACTGTTTGTACGCAGTGCACACTCTGTCGGTTTTATGCATTGTTCGTAGTACTTAGTGTCGATTAAACGTAATATAACTATACAGTGATTTTACACTATACAGTTGTTATATTACTATACAGTAATATATGTGTACTTAGTGTCGTTTGTACGCAGTGTCCCTGTTTGTACGCAGTGCACACACTGTCGGTTTTATGCAGTGTCGGTCGTACATAGTTTCGATTAAACGTAATATAACTATACCGTGATATTACACTATACAGTAGTTATATTACTATACAGTAATGTATGTGTATCTAGTGTCGTTTGTACGCAGTGTCCCTGTTTGGACGCAGTGCACACACTGTCGGTTTTATGCAGTGTCGGTCGTACATAGTTTCGATTAAACGTAATATAACTATATCGTGATATTATACTATACAGTAGTTATATTACTATACAGTAATATATGTGTACTTAGTGTCGTTTGTACGCAGTGCACACACTGTCGGTTTTATGAAGTGTCGGTTGTACAAAGTGTCGGCTGTAAGCACGAATTCTAGTTTTCTACGTTAAATTACCTTTTGGGTAAAATAATATTTACACTCTGTATATGCATATTTAGTAGGATACAAACACAAATATGTAGCCAAGTTAATGATACGTTTCTGCACAATTTATTTCAATTCATTACTCACTATTAAATTATGTAAAACCATACACGACTACCATTTACAATGATATGAATTACCATTGTCACTAACAATGGAACGACCTCAATAACCACCGATAATTGATCGATGTTCAAAGATCGAAACCACAATCGATTAGCGTACATTTAAATGCAAACATTCATTCATTGAATATTTAAATGAACCCACATAGCTTCGGTTGATTTTGTAATGAGCATAATAATTATATCAAAACCTCTGAAGGATTATCAATGACGACATCCGAAGAGTCTGATATACGTTCCTCTCATTTCCGTGATCCTATCTGGGAACATTGTGCGCATAGATTGTCCGCATAATAATTCAATTTGAGGCTGTACACTGCGATGGATATTTATGTGGTTGTGTGTTTATTAAACATGCGGTTATGCGGGATTAAACGATGCATCCAGCATTTGCATTAAGCGTTGTACAATTCGTAATGATGAACCGTGGTTGACCCCACAGTGCCTCTAGTATTTATGAATTAATTTCAAGTTATGTAATATCCTCACATCATTGACAAGATTGAGCCATTGGTTTTTTAAATTTGTTAATATAGTTAATTTCCAATGTAATAATTCTTGTTGAATAACGCTGTTTGGATTTTAAATGTTGTAAATCGATGAAATACGAAGTTCTTCTGTTCGTGTTGAAACGAGAAAGGTAAAACCTAAAGTTCAGATTTATAAGATTTATTATACTGTTAAACTAATTACTTTATTAGAAGAACGGTTACTTTTGTCAACTTCATCTAAAAACGATGGAATTGAACATATCAATAGAATATGTTTTCACTAGTAGTTATCATCGATATAAAAATCACATGTTGATGTATAGTAATATAAATAATAAATAAAATTATATGATGGAGAATATAAATTTAGTTATAAATATTTATATGTAATAAATAATTAATATCTTACATCACCGTTTCACTCAGAGGCTCACTATAGTTGCAATCAAAAGATTACCTACACTTTTTTTTTTTATGGAGTTTTTTCTCTTCTGACTCTGACCATGATAGATTATTTGATGGTTAAGGGATTTTATTTTATGTTCTCTTCTACTTTTATTTAAAACGTAATGACGAACGAGTGGTTTTTGCTGTTGAACAAAAGAAAGATAATGACCAATTAATTAATATAAACATTTTGTTTGTGTAGCAAATAGCCATCAGGATTGTGTATGATAAATTATAAATATAATTATAGGAAATTGCCTTATTTCATCTGTCCTAAAATCCTATATAGGTAATCAGAGGCACTGGTTTCGACGTTGTATATTACCATCTTCAGATTTGCCTACGTAAGTTTTTTAACTTATTCTTTTAATTAAAAAAACAAAAACAAAACAACGTGATCTGAAGAAGATGGTATAGACAGCGGAAATCGGTAATCTGTTATTATCTACATTGGATTGTCGGACGGATGAAATATGGTGATTTATTATTATTATATTAATAATTAACAATTAATGTAACATAATTTAATTATTTAAAACGTCATGGCAAACAACAAATATAAATTGTAATCAATTGATTTATAATAATTGATTATTTATTAGAATTGATTTAATCAACACTTATTGACATCGAATATTTTAAAAAAAAATTTAAACTATATAACTCAAGAGATAAAACACACACTACACTAAAATTTAAGTAAGGTTACATACGTGTGGGAATCGTTTAAATAATTAGTATCTATGCAATAGTATTGGTAATTTCTAAAAATATTTAAGTATTATATTTGGTAATAGAACGAACTGGAAAGTAAATACATGTTACATTAGTGGAGGAATAAGAAATTATTCAATGTCTTTTGAGACTGGGCGCCCTACATTTTCGCGAATTAAGGAGCATTAATTTGATAAAAGTCTGTATTTTTTTAATGAATGATTTGGGGTGGGATGGGATTGTAAATTAAATTTATAAACCGTAACTATATCAAGAAAAGTCGTAACTAATTAGTATGCGTTGACAAATTGTGAAGTAATTTTTGATTAGACAGGAGCGTAAAATTTAAGACAGCTATTTGTAAATATTCTAGTAGCATTAAATTTTCAAAAATTGCAGTCGACCATTCGTTAGTAGTTGGCGAGTAAGTAAAGTGCATCACTGTTACTGAGCACATAGTTCAATTACTATGAAAACATAAACACCAAAACTAAATTCAATTTAACATATTCATTATAATAAACATTTTTTTTTAGGAACATACCTTACAGTTTGTGTGATTCTGATTCTTGTTCTATTATATTCAATGCACAACATTATACAAAAATAGTTGTTTAAAGTTGATTGATTGGTCTGAGTGTGTTATTGTGTTTTTTTTTATCTGTGATGTGTTTATATCAGCGTTTCTTACACGCTCTGGTCTTTACTAGTTTTGTGTTTATTTTGTTATTATTAATTTATTATTTTAGTAAAAGCACGTTTTTGAAAAACGTCTATTTTTATCATACGTAATTTATTGTTTGGGCGGTATTCACTCCAACACATTGCCTTTTATTGTGTTCGATTCACATGTTACCATGATACTAAAAGATTAAGGTGTATTTTATTTTTATTTTCCTTTTCTTTTTTAAGATTTCACTTTTAAACTTTTTATTTGCAACGAATAAGAAGTAATTCAAAATATCCGTCTATATATTATACTAGCAGAGTACCTGTCCTTCGTCCGGGGTTGATGTATATTTGTATTGAGTGTTAAGGGAGTTTTCAAGGCCAATGGGGCGGTATTCTGATGTAATTTCTAAATACAAATAGACCTATGTGTAACCAGGGACCCTAAGAATGTTCTTGTACAATTTCAGCTAAATAGGTCCAGTAGTTTTTACGTGATTGAGTAACACACACACACACACACACACACACACACACAGACAGACACCATTAGATTTTTATATAATAGTGTAGATTATTAACAATTTTTATAACTTTAAAACTCATAAAAACAAAATGGGTGCCTAAATGCCATCAAATCAAAGATCTGAAAAAAACAGTGAGAATTTTATTAATTTTTTAACAACATTCCAGTCCGCATTATATACATAGCTGAATAAACTGTGCAATTGTTATTGTAATAGTAATAAAATACTAGCAGTAACCTGCAAATTTCGTGATCGATCGAACAGAGGATCAACAAACAATATAAAACTTCAATTCTAGCTAGGGCAGAGTCACTGAAACGAGGGTAGTACGGAAATCAAATCTAAAAACAAATTAGGCTTACGAGGTCATTTATGTTGACTTTTCCGATTATATCGAACCCAGTTAAGAACATAAATAAACATTTGGTTTTAAATTAACACAATTATAATCGCGAATTTAAAACGCCACACAGTTTTCCACTGCTCCAGTTAATAATAGTTCATTGATTGGTTATGTTCTCGTGGGATAGATTAATATCCCTCGTGTGTCCCTTCTCCCTGACCTTTCCCTGCCTTGGATAAAGACATTGTTGATCATTACCTTAGCCGACTTTGTCACGTGTTTCTGCATGTCCAAACACCATCATTATTTAATTTCTGTCCATAATATGGCAATTTGCTTCTAATCTTGATCATTATTCTTTCCTGAGGGCGTCACAAGACTTAATCTCGATAATTATTATACGTTACTCCACGTTTTACTTATTCATACGTAATGTACAGAAAGTGTTGTGATGGCGGGAAAAAACTATTTAGAAATCATCAAGGATATGTGTGGTTTAAAAAAAAAACATATTTACGTTATTCTTTCTTACTATTTTTCTAATCACCTTCATAGACTAAGTTATGGAATAAGATTTATCAATTTTCCTTAATATAAAAAAGATCAAGGCAATAAATTTCATTAATTTAAGCTTAAGAAAAGCTGTTATAATGTTAAATCATGTAATTTGTGTAATTTTATCAACTCTTTAAGAACACATGGTAAATTCACCTTTTTCATAAACAATTTCTATCACGCCATCTTTCATTAATATTTGATTTTATAAATAGCGTGAGTGTCTTATGAGACATGATTCTAGAATAGTTTTTAATTCTGAAAGCAATGGTGTATTTAACAGTTCTATATAAATGTTTCTTTCACAGTTCAAACGGTAATTTAATAGAATTAACATATCAGTTACTTCCATAACAATCAAGAGAACCATGCAATATCTTTAAGAGTATTGAAATAAGAAAGTGACGTTTGCTGACAAACATTACTTTATAGACAAGAAAAAAAACGATCAAATCTGTTGGAGCCAAAAACTTTTATCACACGTTTTCTTGAATTGGTGTGGGATAAAATAATATTTGTTAGACGTTCATATATATTTTTAAATTTTTTTTGCTAAATAAATAAATTTTGGGAGGTTTAGATTAGATTAACTGTTAACTGTTCAACTTATGTCTTTTTTCACTTGTTTATATAATCAAAACTATATTATTGTCAAACAATTACGACCGGTAGATATATATATATATATATATATATATATATATATATATATATATATATATATATATATATATATATATATATATTTAAAATACCATCATTTAAAAAATGCAAACCAGTAAAGGAAAATGTGTCGTATAACTTTCATGCTAAAATAATTCCAACCAAAATGGCATAATTGTAATTTAAAAAAGACGACCCTATTAAAATGTGTCCTTTCCGACACATATCAACACAATTAGCTTTTAAACTGTACATGATTTTTCTTTTAAGTGAACTCAAATATTTGCTTGATTATGTAATTAATAAATTGCAATACAAAATTAATATTCAGAGATTTTATGATGCTTTTAGTATTAAAAATAATTTAATACACAACCAGCGTTGAGGAAAGACTAAGACACAATAATATACAAAACGTCGACATTCTCATTTCGATTAATACCCTTATAATCTTCAATAAGTTTATACATTCAACATATTTATACATACAAATTATTATAAAAGTAACCATTTTCAGATATTAAAAAAGTAAGATTTACAAAACTGCTGCCCTTGCACAAAAATGGTGTCTTAATTTAACGTTACTATTGTACTTGAAAATATATTAATCTTCAGAATTTTAAAATTGATATTCAAGTTTGTAAAATCAATTTATTTTAAAAATGTCATTTTGGAAGTATAGTCGAAAGCATGAATACTACCGTGAACACTATCGTACAGTCTTTAAACATGTTACAAAAACTTCTTAAGTGTTTCTACTGATACATGTTGGATTTTACAATAATAGGAAGAAACATATGCAAAGGAATTTCTGACGTGAATTATTGGCCACTGTATGTAAATTATAACAGATTAAAAATATTTAAAATATATCAAATTCTTTTCATCTGAAGAAAATGAAAATATTCAGAGCATTTGCTCACCTTTTCTTAAAACAACCATTTTGAGACAAATTTTCATAATTTAATCACTGAAGAGTTCAACTAGGTTTCCGGTTAACGATAACGGAGAAAATGGGTTAGTAATTTGGATGTCGAGACGGTAACATGCATAATAAAATCTATTATAGATTATGAACTATTATGGTCGTTGCTGAATTCATTTTTATAAATATATGAAACAAAAATAATACCACTCATCCGTTAATGGTGACAAGTGTAACAACATATTATTATTACGATTATTTTTCCTTCTAATAATGAAATATAAACAAAACAATAATACAAAAATTCATTTTACAAGCTAGTTTAAAAATTTACTATTACAGAATTACACATACAAATATTAATTTACAAGTTTAATGTAACTAAATGGAGAAGACAGAAGCACAGAACTACCCACAAATTTAATCGAATTGTATAATTGATACTCATTAAATATATATATTTATATAAAAAACACGCATTTAATGCTAATGCATATATTTTTAAAACATTTTGTTTAGAGATAACAGAAACAAACTTATATGTAAACAGATACATCGAACCACTGTTTGCTTACTTATTTACAACATCTGGTTACCTGGCGTTTGTAACAATATTGCAGTATTATGCTTCATTTTTACTGAATCAGGAATGTTTCTGTGGAAAAAATGCGCCCAATAATACAATTTAATACTTGTAAAATTATTAGATAAATTCGGAGAAGTAAAACTGAAACTTATCTTATGCCTCTTTACATACGTATGTTGTAAAGAAGCTATGCCTGGGAGAAGTCACTAAATATCATTTAAAAACTCTAAATCCTATCTGCCGACCAATTAACCGAAAACTACGTCATCCTACTTGTTTTTATTCTCCAAACATTAAGGTTCTTCCAAACCTTCTCAGCATGCAAAACCTAATGTTATGGGACAAGTAAAGAAGAGTGACGTTATTAAATTCTTTTATAGCTCAATGAAAAACAATCAAGAGCATCTATATATTTAAAATTTTGCAGTATTCCCCGTTAGGAACATCTTTACAAAAAACTCTTTCTCTTAAATGCCATCTTACAAACACCAACGAGAGGTTGATCGTTTTACTCGCCTAACTACATTACTCAAAATACTGTTGTTTGTATGCTTCATGTTGGTATTGTGAGAGCAAATATAATTTGCAGAATTCGCGTTTAGGTGTCCTGAAATCGGACAAATATAAGATATGATTTATGATAAAGATAGCAGAGTTATTTTTATTTCTCTGTTTAACAATTGTTTCACAATAGTTCTGTCAATATTGCTCTGTCAGCTGTTGTTACCTGTTGCTGATATTTCAAAAGTTATCAAATAACCTTGAAAAATAAGTCATTAAAAATAAATAAAAAAAAGCTATTCTCCTTGAAAAATAAGCTTAGTACGTTAGTAAAAGTAAGTATCAAGGTAAAATAAGACTCCGAGCTGTGAGAAAAGGAAGGGCTTAAAAGTTAAAACATTTTTATTAAACGATGCAGAAAGACACTCGTTACGAAGTAATAAGTTTAAAAAATAAAACATTGTAGATGTAAATCAAACATAAACATTTGAATATCTCTAAGTAAGTGAAAACTATTTTAATACAAATGTTATGATATAAAAGCTATGTCTCATTTACAAGTTTAATAAAGTTATGTTTTGTTTGTAACTTTTACAAATCTAAACAAACCTGAGGAGAGTCAGTAGAGTTTGCTACGATATTTAATCTAAATTCCAACAAACAAATTTGTGTTACTTGCTCTTTGGTCTAAAAAACTTAAAAGTTGAGATAATATAATTTATTTTTGTGTTAATACATTTTTATATCATTCATACTCCCGCACCAACATACTTTTAGAAACGCATTAGGATATGTTTTATTTTGGTCCTTTGAATTTGCAAATGAAACCAAATAGATAAACAGTATTCCATTAACGCTTCTTCAATACCAAACCCAAATAATGGTTAAAATAACCCAAGTATCTTTACATTGGAAAATGTGACCGAAAATAACTTTTATCTTTCTTCAAATACTCTGTAAATAGTAGAATTATTTGTATACACACTGTGGTTAACTTATATAGAGAACTTTAAAATGACTTTTCGCCAGACATTGAAAACCTAATTAGAAACCGAAATAATTTGCACTATGTACGAATTTTTTTTTTTTTTTTGCTTAAGATGAAATATTTTGTTTTCTATAAATATCTATTACTAATGAAATGAGTAAACAAAATATAAATTAATTGTATGGCTAAAATTTGGAAAAAAACATGTAAATCATTATGGTCAGATATAAAATATATAAGAAAATAAAATATAATTTACCTCAAGCCCTCGAAATAATAACTTGAGGGCCAGAAAAGAACAACATTTGGTCAAGAGAAAATAACTTCAAAATTAAAAGCCTTATGCATTTTTGTGAAAACAAATGTTATTTTCTTAATTATATTTATTACTTGCACTATTTAAGTTATATTTTATCAGAATATTATGATTCCATTATTAGGTTGGTAAAATTAAAACTTTTATCAAAATTCATAACAAACCTATAGCTAGTTATAAGTTGCTAGAATAAAATAACAATGTTTAAATATTTATATTATTATCATTTAATAATTTTGATAAATACAGTAAATTTAAATTAAGTTTGCAATAAACTTGTTTTTTTTTCGAGATATTCTGTCGACACTATAAAATTCATTCTTCTGCAAATTGTAAAATTTATTTTGGTAATTATTATTTATGGATACTTAAAACACGATTTTGTAAAGAGTGTATAAATATAAACAAGTAATTATACAATTTATATTTATGAAGCAAATTTGATAGAGAAAGGTGATAAAAAGCGAACTAATATTAGATCCCAAAGCATTCGTCCATTCCCTCTAATAGATTTCTAAATAGTCATTACTAAACACAATGATATAATTTACCATTGATTTTGGAACAACTATCCATGCAAACACTAAAACTTATTTTTATACATTATTTATTTTTGGCCAAGGTAGTTTCTAAAGTGATAGTGAAGACAATCATTTTTTTTTTTTATATTTTGAGGTGATGAACCCAGTGTTTTATTATTGTATTAATATAATATAAACCAAAAGTAAAATATAAGCAAAAATATACATATTAATAAAATGTCTCTTTAGAATAAAAGAAAAGTCAAAGAATTTACTAAAAGTTAATTTACAATAAATTTAACGTTCTAAAGACTATAAAAAAATTAATTCACAAGACATAAATAAGACACTTATATACGTATTTTTTGTTGTTTTTTGCACAAGCCAAATAATCGACTAATTCGGGACCTTGTGGATTCAGTACCCCAGGCTGTCACCATATCACGAAATCAACTCTCCGATTTTACAGTCAAATAAATAAAACTTAACAATCATTTGAATGTTTTTGGAGGAGATTTTATGTCGGAATAATGTTACACAAAACTGAAATATTTCCTGGTAAGGTCATGTCGCAGCAGGGTTTTGGCTAAACGACAAACAGCGGGAGAACGATTTAAAATTGAGTAAATTTCAAAGTAAGGTTAAAAGGTTACATAGGAGACGGTGCACTTTGATGTAGAGGGAAAGATAACATTAATCTCACGGAGTCAGGCTTTACTATAAATCATACAATTGAATTAAAAAAAACTAATGACATTTCTGCATGTACCTGAAGCTAATGATACGAGCAGATTTATGCGTACGTATGCGCCTAGGCCGATGTCCCCAACCACTCATAACGTAAGCGTATTATACGTGCAAGACATTTATTTTCCTCATTAAAAATGTAATTAATGGGTGAAATTAGGAAAAACTGCAAAATTCCTCAAGAAATATTTAAGGTTATATTTATCAATTGGTTTTGTATTTTATTCTGAAGGAAAAAAATTACAACAAAGTAAAGTGATTCTAGAAATATTATCCTAACCTAGTACTCTCTTGCGAAAAGTTGATATAATTGTCTAAAATGTGAAAGTTTATGATTTAAACCAACATGACAATCTCTTTTTCTATACCTTATAATTGGATACCCAATTTAATAATGAGAATGTTTTTATTGGATCTATAATTTTTTTTTTTTAAACTGATCACATGGTTGTGGTCCTTAGAATTGATTTCTGAATCGAATGATTTTACGTCTTTATAATTGTCATGTAAATTTGGTAAATAAGGCTAGTTACGTGGATGCTTATTGACATGTGATATGTAATTGACAATGAGTGATAACTGTCCAAATGTGATCACTTAATAACTATAGCGGGGGCTCATGTCAAACACGTAGAAGTAAATTACAGATAGACATACATATAATTGTTCATTACTATATTGACGCGTGATAATCATTCAGTTCACATTAATAATTAAAAACTTACTTTGTGGAATCATATTTAGGAATCATAAATATTTTTTACGGATCATTTTTGTTTCTTTACTAATACTTTAATTTTTCATCAATTTTACGTAACTTTGTAATCTGATTTATTTTGCGGTATCTTACTTTCTTTAACATCCTGTATTTTTATTTTCAAGTTCGTTAGGTGTTCCTTGAACACATTAATCCTTGAAAGTACAAGTGTTGATTTACTTAAGAATATCTATTAAAAAAAAAAAAAAAAAAAAAACTTACAGCGTTTTAAGAAAATTACTCATGTAATTATTACCACGAGAAGACATTTTGTTAACAGTTAGGAGCAAAATTAAACGTAAACTCAAATAAATTTAATAATAAGGTGAAATTATCTGTTAAAATAATTGACATTATTAACTAAATTTGATTATTTATGGCTATGATAATTCATTAAATATAATGTCACCATTTCTATCCCTATATTTGTAATCAATAGGTTTTCGTTGCTGAGGACATTTTTTTTAAAGATAACCTTATTATGCTATAAGTAAACCACAATAAAAAAATAATAAATTCCGTAATTTACCAGAACATTTAAAATATACATGAGTCTGATGAATATATCGGAAAATCGCTTAATTTATTTATGGTTATTTTTAGGGTACATTAGTGTGATTTTACCAATGAAAGGATGTTTGTGTAACCTTTAAGGAATATTGTATTCATACACGAAACTGTATGCAATAAAATTCACAATTTTTGTTGTAGTAATTGTCCTTAAAAAAAAATTAAACGAAACTTTGTTTACGTTCATCAGAAATCAGTTTGTGTTATTACTGTAACTTTTTGGATATTAATAGTTGCATTTGATGTATTTGTGTTTTGAAAGTGTTTTTTTTTTTCGAACTTTGGATGAGGTTTACATTTATTTTATTGACTTATGAAAACTTTTAAGTGTCATAATTGATTGTATTTGTAGATTAAACCATTGTATCACTATTTATAAAATATAACGCTTAAAAACATCATATCATGTTTGAATAAATTTTAACTTGAATTATAAACGCAACAAATTAAGATGAAGAGATTATATTTAACAATTAACTTAAACTCATATCTCGCCGAAGACTGTTCACATACACTTGTGCAGAGAAATTAGAAGCCTCTGGTCTCTGGCCCTTTGGTCCCCACACACAGTCACATACAATCGGGATTGAAGCAATGATTGATGACCTGAGAGACTGTAACCGACATGAACACGATGTACGTCTATAGTCCATATGATTGCACTACGGGGCATTGATCGTATTATGAAGAGAGTTTTTATTCAATCACCAATTGTTCTTAGGAATAGATATAGAGCAGGGTCTTACAGGTTTAACTGATTTTTTTTTTAAATTAAAACAAAAAGGTTTTGTAAAAAATACTTCTACTTAAATCTAATATAAGGTTGTAGAATTTGTGCGTAGATCTGTTTGAAGGAAAGGTTATCCCTTAAGAAGTAATTTATTTAATTAAGAAAATGGTTATTTTAAAATGTAAATACTACACAAAACATTTCTATTTAATTCTAGAAATCATAGTAAAATACTGAAGAGAAAAACTTTTGTAATAAGTACATTCTGAAAACAGAAGAAAGAAAGTAAGATAATATTTATCAGAACCAACAATGAGAGTCGGATTGCCACATATTCCTGTGTGTCTGTGTGTCTGTGTGTGTGTGTGTGTGTGTGTGTGTGTGTGTGTGTGTGTGTGTGTGTGTGTGTGTGTGTGTGTGTGTGTGTGTGTGTGTGTGTGTGTGTGTGTGTGTGTGTGTGTGTGTGTGTGTGTGTGTGTGTGTGTGTGTGTGTGTGTATGTATGTATATATGTATATATATATATATATATATATATATATATATATATATATATATATATATATATATATATATATATATATATATATATATATATATATATATATATATATATATCTGTAGCCTAGTTACAAAGATGGCCAACTCCATTTTTTCAGAAATTTAGATATTGATTGTTTTTAATACAAAATAGGATGGGGAATCCAACTCTGAACAGTTCTGGTGACAAACATGACCAAAACCATGTTAAAATTGCATTTGAAAAGTAGCCTTGGTTACATAATCGGCCTGCCCTCAATTATGTTGGTGACAGAAACGACCAACTCCAACAAGAGCCAATCAGATGGCTTCATTCTGTCACGTGACCTGGCAAAGGCAATCTCATCATTAATGTAATATTCTAGTGAGAAGCATTGAGTTTCGCCTTAATGTTATTGTTTAATATTTTAGCGTTTCAATTAGTAATCTGAAAAGATTTATTACACCAACAGAAACAATGGAAGGAACTAATGTTAAAGAATCCCCTTCCTTCAAAGGAAGGAAGAAAGAACAAAATAATTGTAAAAGAAAGTACAAAAATAGCCGAAATTGTAAGACTCGGCTATTACAGATGAGTTAGTTAGTTATATTCTGTGTTTATTGTTTTCCGTCAAGAAAGTTTTACTGGACAATAAAACCGGTATCTTAAGACATCTTTTGTAATTTAAAAAAATATCTGACACGTTTTGTGTTATTAATTTTATATTAATTCCATCGTTTGGGTTATTTTTAGTTAACCTGGCAAAATTTAGTACAGGATTAACCCTGATACATTACTAAATTAGTTAGTTACTGACTATCAACTCATCACGAGCAACAGTTTTGGTGACAAAAACGGCCATCTCCACATGTTAGTTACAAACACGGCCAACTCCATATTTCAATGTTAAATATCTCTTTTACCTTAGTAAGTAGAAAAAAAAATACTATTCCACAATGTTCTGTATGTAATTGGTAATCAAGAAAAAAAATTTAACAATACAACTTGTGGGGAAGTAGTTTAAACAGTTTTTCGCCTCTCCTGAAAATTTTGCTAAATGGAGTTGGCCATCTTTGTAACCAGGCTACAGATATATATATATATATATATATATATATATATATATATATATATATGCAATAAACACACACATAAATGATCTTGCAATTTGAAAAAATACTACAAGAACGAATGAGAATTAGTACATATAAAATGCAAATAGCATCGAAACCTCATAACAATGTTTGTAGACAAATACTTTATAAACAACTTTATTTAATTTTAAGAAATTGTTACTTGTGTGGCATTTAAATATCACACATATAAATATTACTATATAAGATATTCTACTCGAATAATAGCATGTATTTTATGGCTTGTGTATATGTGATTTCATCAAAAAATTAACATAATAAACAACACAAAATCGATAATAACTATGAACGAACTTACTAAGAATATTTCGGTGCATGCCTTTATCAACAAAAAATACATTATATTGTGTATTAAATTAACTTTATACATAATAGAAAGAGTTATAAAATGGGTAAAATATTCGATGTTATTTTTTTCTACAAATAAACGTTTTTGTGTAATCCAAGCTACATAACTGTTTTGTGGAATTATGTGCAGCTGTCTGTCCATATTTCTATCTATCGTCTAAGAGCTAAACGAGTAAACCGAACCGAATACTATCGATAGTTTGGTCATATTTTGACCATAATTTGCGTCGTTTTATACTTATGGTTTTTTCTGTAGCTCATAACTTTTGGAGGCAGTTTCCAAAAATTAAACATTTCGAATTTTTCAAAGACGGCTCTAACGATTTTTATTACAATCCTTTAAATTTCACCTCAAGTTCCCAAACATGACCTATTGGCTGTTATATCCATATTATTACGCTCCTGATTTTATAGATTAAAAGTTGTAATGTACCATGGGTCACGTCATTAAAGTCCGTATATTTCAATATTAATGTAAAGGTATGGACGGTAAGGATTTGGTGAAATGTGATGACTTGTAATCGAAACCAGTTTTTAAAACAACGATAAAAATACGATTGGAGATGAACCAGGAAAAAAATCAAAAATAACGTTTGACCGCCAATTAGGAGGCCTTAGGTTTTTTACATAGTTGTGAAACAGTTAGTGCGATTTGTATACAGCTTTTATTTGTTTTATTGTAATGATAAATATACACATTAAAATATTCTCAAAACATATCGGCGACAATTTCGCAGTCCTATTTTAAATTAGCGACACCATCGCCCACACACACAATCCAGATTGACGAAATGATTGATGACTCGGGACTCTAATAATGACGTGAACACGATGTTCTCCCTCTCCCTTTCCACTCCATGCGATCGCACTCCGGGGCATTAATCATATTCCGTGGAGGGTCCTTCTTTCAATCGCTATTTGTTCTTTCGATATAATGTAGAGCATTGAACACATGTTAATATCTTTTATTTGAATATCAAATGAGATAAATCCAATTGCTTTCCATTTCAAGGACAAAGAAGGACATATATTCTCGTAGGTGTATGTTATACGATACCGAGGTTTCGTGACTTGAGAATTATTATTCACGTTCCCTTTCTGGTTCTATATTACAGATACTGAACACTTATGTTTGATTTAAGCGTGACATATCAGATTTTTATATTATTCTTATATTTATTTATTTTATTATAAAATATATTTCTTTAATATTAGTTCCAAACTTTTCGCTTCTTTTTATAAATTGTGAAATAGAGAATGCATAAAAAAATAATTTGTATAACGTTACAAGACTATAATAATATAACTATCTACTGTACCCTATATATATAGACTATAAAATAACGTTATATAACTTCTATTTGGCATCTACAACGTTGTGTTGGACATTTGAGTAATTTATTGTGGTCTTCTTTAAAACACTGATAAAATGTCTAATAATTGTATTATTGTTTAAGATATCACTCTAAAGTTGTTGATAATTAATCATTCTTTTTTAATTTTTTTTAAATTATGAAAAGCATCCAAAGACGATAAGAATCTTAATATTTTTAATTCGTAGTTATTGTTAAGACGTATTATATTTTATATCATTCCACAGCCATATTTTATACCGTATTTTCTTAATTAGGTATTATTTACGTATGTAAAAAATGTAAGAAATAAATCAAATTTCTTAAACATTATTTCTAGTAAAAAAATATTTAAAACTCAAATCAGTGATAAATAGGAATTAAATAACTCTAAACATCTTTACAATACCTTAATCAAATACTCAAAAAAATACTGACGTAATGGGATGAAGTATTTTAATTTTAGACCCTTTTAGAGATGGTCTAATAACAAATATTATTCAACGGATTTAATAACACTCGATTGGTGATTGAGTGTGTGTAACTGATTGAATCCTTTTGGTTTTAAAACAGATTACATTGATGACTCAGGATATTGAGTAGAGTTGGAAGGAACGATTGTTAGTAAAATGTTGTTGCAAAGTCAACAAATTATAGCGATGTGAACTTGATTTTAGGAAAACATATTACTCAACTTATACGGTCGTCATCAAGCAGTCTTACGCCTTCCACGAGTATAGCGCCACACTTATATATATATATATATATATATATATATATATATATATATATATATATATATATACTGCTATATAAGTAACGTTTCGTCCTGTCCTAAACAATTAAAATTTTTATCATTAAAACAAACCATAACTTTATATTGTAAATAACTTTAATTTCAGCTTCATTAAATTTAAAGAAAATAATTTGTCTCCTAACAATGGGGATATAAAAACAAACTTAAGGTTATACTTGAGTCTACATAATGATTTTTACTAAACGTCAAGAATTTATTACTTAAATATACCCTCATACAAAAATTTATCAAAATGCTATGTGTGTTTTGATTACACAATTTAAATGAACATACGGACGTTCTGTATCATATGATACATTTTCTTTGTATTATACCTACAAACGTTTATAGACCAAGTTATCCTCAATTTAATTTGTTTATTATCATTTAATTATTTAAAAGTGTACCTTTTATATAACGAATTATGTGATTATTTCATGTTATAAAAATTTACTGGATATAGGTGACGGTTACTAGAATGATATCTGACATTTGAAATTTGGCCCAACATATCAAATTAAACTTTTTTCGTCAAATAAACACGCATAATTGCAATATGAATAACTTTTAGTTTTATTAGATACCTCAAGCATAATATTTCCAAAAAACATTTTCCAATTCCATAGACTTTACTGTTTAACTTTCGATATTTTCCTTTTTATGTGGGAAAATACAAAGAAAATAAATGTAAAGTTTAAAATAGATTGTATTTATCGTCTTTTCTATGTAGACGGGTTGTGACTTCGAGGTAGACAGACGGATAGGCATGAACGTTAATTTACAATGCACCTTGGTATAGCCCCTAAAACTAGACTTTCTCACATGGAAGTAGAATAAAAACATGTTCGAATATAAATTAATTAATATAATTTTAGTTTTAAGAATGGGTGATTGTGAAAGTTAGTAAAATGTTAACAGACTGTTTTATTTTTTGCATAATAAGTTACGCCGTTATATATTATTAACAGTAACCAATGATCTTCCATCATGACCAGTTGATTACCGTTCCTAATTACTGCTTCTTACAGATAATTTGTTTCAACCTGCAAGAACCCCCTTCCTGTACTCTTTAGCTCCACCTCCATATTAACAATTCCTCCAATAATTTTACATTTAGAATTTGCATATCTTTTATTACTTTACAATCGCAGCCATTTTTCCTTCTTATATAATTACATATACGATAGCGTAAAATAACATTCACTGCAATAAGTACTCTGTTTAAAACTACACCGACTGGCACACCGTAATCATTGTAGGATAGTGATATATACATAACTTCAATATAGAGTATATGAAAATACTAAAACTATAGTACAGCTGTTCAGAAATCCCTGACGGTAAAATTATTTCCTTCTGCTCTGGACACTACGTTTTGCTTAACTTTGAAGTTGACGATTGAAGGAAAAACTCTTAAAACGTAAACTAAATCAAATTATTCAACATATTAAAAGTTAAAGAGGATAGTTATAATAAAGTGTCTCAAGTATATTACGGGAGGACTGCTTGACGTAGAATAATGCGGTATATTATTTATTTACTTCATCACAACTACTTTTTTCCGTTAAACAAGTGACATTATCATATTACAGTTTATATATAAATATTGTTAAAAAGAAATGCTAAAATATCATATGCATTTAAATAAAGTAGCATATTTACTTACATAAAAACCCCATTCAACAGTATTACAAGTCATTCAAAGAAGAACAAATAAAATAAAATACTCATTTGCCACCAACAGACTGAGTTCAGGTGTTTCTGGAAAAGAAAATGTATTCTTCCACTTAGTAAAATACATTTTCAATGAGAATGCATTAGACAAAAAATGCATTAACAACTAAGTGACCTCATAAAATATCAACGCAACGTTTGTTTTTAGTATTTTTTTGGAATTGTTAAACAACTTTATTGTAGGCATAGATTCAACGTTCAAAAATGTACGTGTGTAGACAAGTTATTGATAACTTTTTTAACGGACAGTGTATAAATGGTTAAATTATTTATCGGGATTCTTCTAAATATATTAGTTTTCATTTTTGAATTCATTATGTTCTAAAATTATAGGTAAAGAGTTCTATAGTCGAAATTTTCAATTGTAAATATGGATCCAGCTATGCCACCGTTGTAAGCACATATGTTGACCTAAATATATTGTGAATACGTAGCACAATTAAAGGTAATATTTATATTTATCTTACTTCGATAAAAAATATAAAATTAAACACTTTAATAAACATTTACCTTTTGAAGTCACTGAAACCATATAATTCATTACCACTCTTAGAATGTTTGTCCACCATACTCCAAATGCCAAATTTGGAAACACTGAAATAGCCTTATCTCCAAATTTCTTACAGAAGATAGGTTAAATAGTTTTTTTCAGATTAAAATATGTTCATTCATATTACTAATTTTTAATGTGAACCCAAATATACATATTTAGGAATTTTTCACGTAGATGACAAGCAGATTTTGATAAAAGTGAAGTTTATGTCTTTTGCCAGCTACCCCAAATTTTTAAAAATTGCAAAAAATAATAAAAACTATGAAATGAGTTTACTCGTTTGGACTGTAGAGCATTGAATAGACAAATAATCAACACTCAATAAACCCACCGTACTAAGGTCTCTTACGAGAAACTAGACAAATAAATTTTGACCTATCATACAAATTTGTTTCTTTACCACTTATTAATTAAAGTTTAAAAATTATACAGTAAACACGTAAAAACATATTCAAAACAATTTCATAGCACTTTGAAGATAAAATAAATAAAGTAAATATTGATTGATATTGAACTAAGTTATTGCATAAAGTAAGTATTGACACAATAATGTTTGCTAGTCGTTAGCTAGGCTACTTTTATACGATGTTTTATCTTTAACTTTGTCTTTTATACTTCCAAATTTAAACCCGTCATGTACTTGAACACGGGTCAATTACAGTTAGTTTAAAATATATCAAATAATAAATGAAGATAAATTTATTCACTCACTAATAATTGTATATACTTTGAAGAGATTTTTTTATATACAAAGTTTATAACTCGCGTTTTGAACATTATTGTAAAATATTTATGAAATTATTTCGCTTCTGCTTAATTCACGACGATCAGACTTTCTATATCTTAAAATTCTACATTTTATTAAAATTTATTCAAACAGCTGGTACTCATTTTCTTTCGTCGAAGACAGCTTCAATGGTTCGTTCTTTGTTTAAGTGAAAGGATTTTTGAAATAAATGGCCGCAAATACGTTTGAATCCTTGAAGCTACATTTGATAAAAGTTGTAATGGCTGGTTTTAGGAAAAGTCAAGTTTTGTATTTAGTCTTGTTTTAAGTACTCCGAAATTTTATGCCATTAAAACATATTTATTGGTAATCATTGACATACGGCCAAAATAAAATTATGTAATCAATATTATATGTTATCACATCCACACTGCTACACGCCTATAGCACACGGTAAGGGCAATGTATGGACGTGCTAATAGCAATATATTTTGAAACACTAATACAAATTATACAAGATTTTGTTTTGTATTTCTACTTTGCTTTTCCACGAATGAAAGTCGACTTTGTGTAATTTTTTTATTTTATTTTTTATTTATTTATTTATTATTTTTTTCAACATCAACTCAGTATAACCAGTTCAACAAAATACTGATATTAAAAAAAAATAAAAATTATAGATTACGATCAGAACTATCGATCGAGACAACAATTAACGTAGTGTCAGAAGTTATTACGTATAAGTTTTAATATGCGAAGAAACGATTAGAATATTGTGGGTTCCCAATTACATCCTACTAGTCACATTATCGTCCCCACTAGGTTAAATAAATTCTATGATTCCTCTAACTATATTATTGTATAATTTAGTTTTGATTTAAATGATAGTGTTTGGGCTGCACATCGAAACCTTAACCCCTGATTCTCAGTAAAATTTAATTCCTATTCTTACTATTCACTTCAAAGATTATTTTCAAAAGGAAAATTTGATTTCTTAAAACAAAATGTTTACAAGCCTATTTGATAGGGACTAAATTTTCATCCCACTTTACTGTAATATTGTACAACTCATTAATCTGCAATTATGGAGAGATGACGTCTTATTTTTTATTTATATGTTAGAAAAATAATTTCAGAATTGTTAGAGTTATTTTGTATTTTAGAAATTATTATTTTAAAGTTTTGACTTTATGGCAGCCTTTGTCTCGCATTTTACGCTTGATTGGCTCTGTGTACAGTGAGGACAATTCGGATTATTTCACAAACAATAATTTCATTATAAACGAATCGTTCATGTCTTTATTATGTACTTATGAGACAGTTAAATTGAACGCGTTCATTTATAATTTGTACAAATCAAAAGCTTGTCTCTTTGCATAAATGTGTTTGAATATATTTCATTATACGCCAAATTCCAAATAGAATAACCTATCGGAATTTATTAATTATCAATTTCAATTATTAAAATAAATCGCTCAATTCATTTGTAACAAAATATTTAATTTCTAACAACTGCGGCACAATAGGAACGAGAATACGAGATGAGCTGGTGACAGAATGAAAGGTCCGTCACGATACATACATGGATATCTTCCATAACTTTCATTATCCAAGGAGAAGATTCACCTTTGACACTTGACCGTTTAGCGGGATCCATCAATGTTACAAAACATATCATCAAAACAGGCAATATAAGGCAGTTTAAAAATGTATCATTATAGGAAATTACTTACTTTATAATAGTTATCAAATTTAACCTTCATTCTTCACTTTCTAAGTTTTTTCAAATTTTACATTACTACAAAAAATAACTATCTTAGTATAAATATGTTAAAACACGGATTTATTTCATAACGATCCTGTATGTGTGGATATTATTCAAAAAGTTTAACAAAAAAAAATTTCTTTCAAAGAAGAAGGAAAATCTTCAATGTTTATGAACCTTCATTGTTAAGAACCCAAAAAAAGCGAAAGATTTACTTTTTTAAACATAGACGGATTTTTCTCATATGTCAATTGTGTCTAAAAAAATGTAATTTACTGTAAATATGCTATAAAAATATATGCCGTAAAAATAAATACCAAATATATGCCATAAAAAATATTGTAAACTACTGTAATGCATTTATTATTGAGTTTACTTATTTTTTTAAGTAACACTAGAAATCGATAACTTCAAAGTTTTTTAATAAATCTTTTACATGATGAAAACAAAATTGTTTAAAGGTGAGAAGATGTTGTTTAAAGGTAACAATAATATCAGAGGTGAGATTAGTGAAGATTGAGACAGAGCTTATGAATTTTTTACATTCCCTACTGCCATTATTTTGAAATATATGATTGTAATCAATATATTATCTTCCTACAATAATTTACAGTAGAATTTATAAGAAAATCAAAAATATTTCGACTAGCCTATTTAATGAACACTCAATAACTGTCACATATAACACTCAATTATTACATGTATTTTTTCATACACGTTTTAAAATAGTTTATCTATAATTTTTTTTTAAATGATTTAAACACCTTTTGGGATATTTTATTATGTACTATGTTGTATTAGACGTTCTACCGTAAGGACAAGTTCTTAAGAGTAATGAACATGCTAAAGTTGCCTGTTCTGTTTATGGTTATTAGTAGTGTCAGAAAACTTAAATTGTGTTGAATTAGATAAGTTTGTAGTTATGTTTTTAAACATTAAGAGATTTTTAATGAAAAATCCAAAGACCCTCTTTCGAATTAAGGTATGTGAATTGACCCCTACAACTCCCACAGGGGATGGGATTATTATAAGAAATGTGGAGGCTTTACTGAAGGAGGCTGCTACCACATTATCGCTTTTATAATTTATTTATTTTATTTCACCTCAATAGATATACATCTATCAGCAAGGTTTTAGTAGAAATGTCAGATGTTGTGCAATGTTTTGTTTAAACTACAAATACATACAGATATTGATTCCACTTAAAATACAATAATCATATATACATTTTACGTAAAGTAAAATATTAAATGTACTTAAATACATTGATTATAATATCAATTTTCCACATATAATGTCGATACATAGGTTTTTGAGATATATTTTACTCTCCAAACTACTTTCAAGAAAACGGAAAAAAATACTAGTTGGTAAATTAATAATATTTAGCATCCAGTTTTTTTTTTTTATACACACGTCTGATATGGGGTTCTAAAGTTTTGATAATGTGATTAGACTAAATACGATATAGCTCACGTTTACAGTCGTATTACCTACCCAGCATGTGAACTACATTGTAAAAAAGAGCGGCCTATCTCAGTTGATAGAGCACGCCCTTATCTCGCCATAGTTCTAATGAACCGTCAAAGGTTACGCAGGTTGGAATCCGGTTTATGGTCTTGCATTTTTCCGCGTGTTACCTACTCCTTCGTCTTCAATAGTTGAAGATTTTAATAGTCAAAATTTAGGATGTCAATCATAAAAAAAACTTTAAGGTAAGACTGATATTTTAAGTAAAAATACAACTAAACTTATTTATTTATTTCATTTCTTAACCCAAGATATAGTTAAACGTTATGTAAATCCTTTGTTGTTGTCATTTTATAGCAAGTATTTTACAAAACCAACTGCTAGAGACCTAAAGTTTCGATAGGCTCGTGGCCCATTACAACTTCAATGAAGTTTCAAAAAATATTCAAATTAATAATTTTATAGTTTTGTAACTTCTAATATTTTACCTACCTAATACCAGGTGAACTTAGTAGTACACATAGAATAACTGCAATGCCTTCTTTATTTTTTTTACTTTTTTTTTTATCGGTAGTTTAATGTAAGAAATCCAAATAAGTTGATACATTTTATGTACCCTATCTGTTTATCAAAGTCAGTGTATTTTTTACAACACAATTAAATCGACAAAAAATAGCTAAAACAGTAATTTGCATACAGTATATATTTTGTCTATATATTTAGAAAATGTTTGAAATTCTGAGAAATTTAATGGTACAGTTTAAAACAAAATTTGATCAAACTTTTATAATAGTATAATTTAATACTTACAAATACGCATTTAAATAACTGCCCTAGTCGTCTACAATAAAATCCAAACAAGTTTTAAAAGACGGACGTAAATATTCTTTGTGCACATAATGATATCTTTGAAAGCCAGTACAACATGCAATATTTCCGATTTGGTTATATTTTCTTGACGAAAATATAAGATAAGATATGCCCATAGGGATCAATTTTCTCGATTGCTTATTTTCTTTTTAAAATTATTACTTGAGTAAACAAATATTTATAAAATAAATAAAAATTTAAGGCTCATTAAGTCATCCAAGATGATTAAGGTAACTTTATGATGATTAACTTTATCACTAAATTGATTTTATTCCAATCAGTTGTTGATTTACGTATTTTCACGGTTGCTAAAATAACTAACACGTAAAAACTATCATAAATTTATCCAAACAAGTTTTGTGAAATTCAAAGTATCAATATTGTAGATTATAAGTACAATATTCAATCCCTGCTGTATCTAGCTTTCAGATATGATTTTGAAAAATTGCGCTTGTATCGAAAGTTTGGACCGACAGAGAGTAAATGAATGAACAGCCATGCATACAAATGAGATGAGAACATCAAAAGAAACCAGATTCAAATAATAAATTATTTTACCGATGAAATATTTTTGAATAAATTAGAAACTGTATTTTGGTTTATTGCCGTGTTATGAAAGTACGTGACTGATTGAAATGTAACTTTTAGGGTCTTTCGTAATCTTTTATTTTAATAAGTTTGTTTTCTCAGTATTGATCGTTTGATAAATGAACAATCCTTTCTATTCTTATATATGTAAGTCTCGAGTGAAGTACATTAAAAAATAATACAGTTATAAAGAAAACTTCATTTTATCGTACCATGTCCAGTACTATGTGACACTTTTTTTTGTAAAGAACTAAATGCACACACTTTAAAGTTTAACTTAATTTAGGCTACTTAAAATAAATTATATATCTAAATTCCGCTTCCGTGTTTATCCCTTTTTATCTTTTTTATTGTATCTAATTAAAATTTTTACGATCCCCACCAAAATTTAACAAATTCAATAGAGTCTTTTCTCACTCCAAAATTTAGTGCCATTCTATCTGTTGTCAGGTAATATGTGTAATTTATCTTTCACGATTACTCCAAGCCACACTAGACCAATAAGCATTTAAATAACTGCCCTAGTGGTCTACAATAAAATCCAAACAAGTTTTAAAAGACGGACGAAAATATTCTTTGTGCACATAATGATATATTTGAAAGCCAGTACAACATGCAGTATTTCCGATTTGGTTATATTTTCTCATTTTTCTTGACAAAAATATAAAATACGATATGCCCATAGGGATCAACTCTCTCGATTATTTATCTTCTTTTAAAAAAAAATTAAAGAATTATTAATTGAGTAAACAAATATCCAAAAAATAAATAAAATTTTAAGGCTCTTTAAGTCAACAAAGATGATTAAGGTAACTTTATCACCAATTTCATTTAATTCCAATCAGTTGTTGATTTACGTATTTTCACAGGTTGCTAAAATATCTAACACGTAAAAACTATCATCAATTTATCCAAACAAGTTTTGTGAAATTCTAAGTATCAACGTTGTAGATTATAAGTACAATATTCAATCCCTGCCGTATCTAGCTTTCAGAAATAATTTTGATAAAATGCTCTTGTATCGAAAGGTTGGACCGACAAGAGTTACCTAGTGGGGTGAGTTTGCTCATGGGCACGGGCTTTTTCTTGTTTTAAACCTATAGATGTATAACTTATTTCCCTAAGAGAGAGAGAGAGAGAGACAGAGAGAGAGAGAGAGAGAGAGAGAGAGAGAGAGAGAGAGAGAGAGAGAGAGAGAGAGAGAGAGAGAGAGAGAGAGAGAGAGAGAGAGAGAGAGAGAGAGAGAGAGAGAGAGAGAGAGAGAGAGAGAGAGAGAGAGAGAGAGAGAGAGAGAGAGAGAGAGAGAGAGAGAGAGAGAGAGAGAGAGAGAGAGAGAGAGAGAGAGAGAGAGAGAGAGAGAAGAGAGAGAGAGAGAAAGAGAGAGAGAGAGAGAGAGAGAGAGAGAGAGAGAGAGAGAGAGAGAGAGAGAGAGAGAGAGAGAGAGAGAGAGAGAGAGAGAGAGAGAGGTGTGTTGTATCAGAGTATCAAAGTAAAATTGTAATTTATCGAGTTAAAACAGGATTCGCTTAATTTGGTTAAATATTACTATTATTATTATGGGTGTTATTGTTTATCATAACGACTAAACTGGTCTAATGGGAACGGGACAATACCACAACTAAAAACTGTATAACTAGAACTTGAACTCTGGAACAATCACCTCAGCGATTACCCGTAGTAGTGTGGTGCTAGAAAATGAATTTATACCCTGCATTCTCTTCTAAGGGGATATAAACACACTTAGTAGGCTGTATTTACTTTATCGAAAATTATAATTTAATTCGTATTCTATCAATTTATTCAAATGAAAATAGCATGTAAATAGAATTAAAATAAATTATTAATGCAATTAAGAAATAAAGACGTTTTAAATTTGGATCTCAGACTACCAAATCATTTCTTATAAATAAACATTCTTTCACTGGTACTACAGACTACCAAAAAATATTGAAATATAGAGGAGAAACCCCTATTACCAAAAGTTATGGTATTAGACATGATTTTATTATAAAATTAATGGTATTTTATTATGTTTATAGTGTATACATACTAAAAATTTAGCCCACTACTCGACTTAATACTCTGCAATAAAATATACTGACAAATTTCATCCCTGGATCTTCAATTTTTCGATGAAGTTTGATATTTGAAATTTGAAATTAATTATATTGAATATAAATAAGCATTAAAACTACTGAGCAGTATCAGTAAATGCAGGGTTATAATCTAAAACCTTGACCTAATTTAGACCTAAATAGTTTAAATATTTGCAAAGATACGAAGAAAAGTGTACATAGTGTCAAAAGAGTATCAGGACAGCTGTATATTTAAACTGCTATTTGAATTTTTATGACTGACCCTCATTTAAAAGATGTCTGCCGATGATATCTACATGGTAAAAATATATTTTGAAAAGTATTTCGTTTTCCAAAAATATACGAATTTTTTTTTTTTTATTGTAAATTTTAAATGCAAATGAATGTTTATTATTTGATATTCTGACTCTCCAGATGAAACCACTTTAATAGATGTTTATTGGGTGACCCTAATATTTTCTGTTATAACTTTAAAAATGTAATTTGGATTATTCACAACTACAGCACTAAAGTTTAGTCTGAGTAGAAAAGTATAAATCATTTATTCACTTAGAGATACAATTTTAACATCTAAACATGTTATTAAAAACATGTTATTAAAATCAACGTTAGTAGGAAGAAATTTTCTTAATATCAATATTGGTTTTATTGAACTATCTGAAATAAGCAATTGTTTTATTAATGCATTTAATTACTTCCCAATTAAGCTTTACGCTAAATGACTTTTACTCAGCCACCATTGGACTTTATTATCAGTAAACAATCTATCTCTTCACTGGTTGTTCTGCTAGAGTGTCCTTTTGAACATCTAACTGAGTGTTTGTATTTGGCTTTTAACTTGTACTTAAAGTCAATACTGGAACTGACGGAAAATGAGAGAATTTTTATACCAAGAAGTTACTTACTTATTTAACAGTACTTTTCCAAATCCATCTCCTTATAATATAGTGGTTAGGATTATAGTGCTTTTTGTAAGTTCTGGAAGATACGCATCCGTTCTGGAAGAGAAAAGAATGCTGGTAATGAGGAGACATCTATAATAGTGTTACAATTTTTTCGTGGAAGATCCCTCTTCTTCTCTTAGAAATCTAGCAAATGATCATCATTTTAGTTAGCAGTCTGTTAACGATATTTGAAAGGTAATAATTTCCATCCTTACAAAGTTAACCTTGTTCGTGAACTCGATAAGAGTGACTTCTACCGATGCGATAAAAATTATCCTTCACACATAAAAGTTAGAGCAAAATAATATTAAAATTGAGATCATTAGCGCAATAACTAAAATTTATATATCTAACATTTTATAACGTAAATAAGTCCACTTAAGATTTAAAGAATAACGGATAATCAAGAAAGTTGGAAGATACAACACTTTAAAAGTATTCAGTTCATTCGAAGAAAAACAAAAGATAATATTTCTATGAATTACAAAGGAAATTTATAAATATTCTTTAAAACATCTTAATATGTAATTTTAAAATAAAAAGCTCAGATATTGGAAAATGTTCAGCCTAAATAATGTTTTAAGTATTTATTATAAGTAGTTTTTGTAGATGGATGTACTCCGAAACGCGTTAACTAGTAATATGTGACAAGACTAGGAAGAGCTGAAAACTAAACCAAACATAACGTCCTCCTATTCGAGGTACAGAATATTATATGAATTGGTAAATGAAGTCCAATATGAAATTTCAGAATAGCTACTCTTGATTCTATAATATAAATTTTGCTTAATTTTTAGGTTGAACATCATTGCTCAAAATATTGCAGAGCTGTAAGTTTATATATATGATATTATTACTGTTACTGGTGACAAATTCGTTAGTGTATATGGTGGGTGATGTTGGCGTGGTATTTGTGAAAAGATTTCTATCAGAATTGGAAATACCTATACTTTTAAAAAAGCATGTTAAACAACATAAAACTTTTAAATATGTTTCTGTGAAAATACAAGTGATATAAATAAAAATATAGTCAATATTTTGCCATGTATTGAACGGGATCTTTGCCACAAGAAGTAAGATACAACATAATGCCACCTCCTTCAGTATTGGGCATTTCTGGTCGTATTTGAGCTCATTAACTGAGCGTGGGGTGTATTTAATTTATAATTAGAGACTAGAGTGGATTATTAAAAAGAGGCGTTCCCCGACGCCCGCACCACTAGGACGTGCTTCGGATACTAAGGCGAGAGTGATTAGTTTCGTTCTTGCACCTTTGTCAGGTTTATCTTATTTTAATCCGCGCCAAAGAGGAAATCATGAAACTACGGCACTGAAGGGATTTGCTAGGTTGAAATACTGCAGAAAACTGGTTTAAAGAAAAATTGTAGCTTAAAGTTTTTACATTTATTTAAGAATAGTTTAGAGAAAAGTTTTAAAACGCATACAGTATTCATAAGTGTACTTTGCATCGTTTAATTAAATAAACAGATCAAAACATAGTAGATTGTACACAAATATCGCAATAACTTTCTCTTTTCCAGCTACAAAAACGAAATCTAATAACATAAGAGAATCCATAGCCATCTTTTCAATGGTAACACTTTGGGAGTTACTGGTTGAAGAATGATAAAGAAACACGGACACATCTAAATAGGTTTTCTCAAAATGACCTGAAATAAGAGTAAATCCTACCATTTTTTAAATATAAAGGTTTATTTCAAGATATTCCCCAGTAACGAATTTCTGTGATGGCATCCAAAGTTCATTTCCATTTTTTAAATTTATAGCTCCTCATTCAGGATTTACTTCGATTTATTTGGTTTATGGTGGGATTAGTAATATTTAATAAAAATCTAAAATTTAAAATATTCTTTTAACAATAATGAAATAAATACAGTCAATCGTTTCACCCTCTAAGCTAGCACAGATAATATGTTAAGCGACAGATGGCTTTGCCAAAACAAACAGTTTCCAGGAAATAATACATTTGATTTTATCTATATCCTCGTATATCTGACATATATGGGAAACTTATATACTGCACATATATCTGTGTCTATTTTCTCATATGTAAGGTGTAGGTAATAATAGATTTTCTTGCACATATGAGATTCTGAAAGTTGAATCGTTTATTTAATTAAACTACGCGTGTCTGTCGAAATATATGGACACTGCTCCACCGTCAATCTCCCCATTATTTTTATTTATTAACCTAACCTAACTCTAAATTTGGTGGATGTAACAAAACGTATCCCTCACAATTATGATATTCACGATTCCGGTTTTGGAGAAGGAATAGGTTAAATAGTACATGACGTTGTTAAAAAAGAAATAAGTTCCCTGAATTGTTTCTAACCATTTAGTTTTACAGAAAAACTGGATTTCAACCAAAAATATTTCCTCTTACTGCTAGTTAAAGGCAATATCTATGTAGGGTTAAATTTATTTTATAAATTATATATATATATATATATATATAAACAATTAAAAAAATATTAAAAGCAATATTTTACAAACAGTATTAAACTGTTATCCCTTTTATACCAAATAATTAGAGTAAGATAAATCAGATAGAATATTTACTATAAAGCGTATTTTAGTTTTTTTTTTAAATTTGTTCGTGATGAACTAACTTAGGTTTTAGTGTCTTCAAGAGGAATCCCGCCGTTCTGGGAATGTACATATACATAATATCAGTGAATACGTAAATGAATTTTGCAAAGGGTGGTTATATATTATTGATACACTTTGCTCACAAGGATAATTTACTAGGCGGTTGTTAAAGTGCCGTTCAATTGGACTACCTGCTTTTATCCGTCCCGTTTACACTCAAAGTCAACTTACCCCCTTTCGAATACCTTTGTTCCTCGCGGAATGTCCATTCTTTGAGGATAATAATACGTAAGTTCCACAGGTCAAACCATTTGCACCAGAATACCTACAAATTGAAAATTTTCAATAAATGTCTTTATTATTCTCCCTGTAACAATTGAAAAATGGATTATCCCTCTTACCTATTATGTTTACTGGTCATTTTAGAGAAGAGTGCACTTGTTTCCAGATCAATTACCATCTCAAGGTCACCAATATTTAACCTGTCCTTCATCTAAGTCTCAACGGGGAAGGCTAACTATCCCCTAGTATGTTTAAAATTTGTCCTTGTATTTCACCTACCTTGATAACCTTTATAAACCCATGCCACAAAAAGTCTCCTGCACACAGCCACTGATATAATAGTCACCTTGAATGATCTCCATACATAATCTGTCATCTTGTTTGCCTTTCCAATCTCTTTCACTATAGAGTGGCCTGAAGTCTTACCTTTTTCCTTCCTGGAATATATCTTTTACATTTATCCGGAGACAAAGTTCTAAATTTATTTGAAAGTAAAACTTTTTGGGATTACATAAGCTTAATCTAATGACAATTGGTGACTCAATTTGACATTTGTATTTTATTCAGTGGCGAGAGCGTTATGTTAGGGGTTTTATAGGACTTTTGTATCTCGAAAAACGCTTTTGGGTTACTATTTTAAGAAATTGAAACATATTACGCTGTTGTTGATATATATGAGTTGTTGTACTTCAAAATATGAAAAGAGACACTATTGTGATTATCTGAGTTACTTTTAAATATTTTATTATCTTAGATAAATGTTACTTTTTTATATTTTTGATCACTTTGTATTGTTCTAAATAATGATAATTTATAGAATTCAAAAGTAATTTAAAACTGTATATTTATGTAAATAGAAGCCGTCCTAGAACTCTTACAATTCTAAACAGAAAAACAATTATTGATAGTAATAGTTTAATGAAAATCGTGATTTCAACATTACATTATAATTTCCATAAAAATAAATATTTACAGTATCTCAATTGCTATATAATCGCACAACCTGAATAAAATTATCACGAAGATTTAAAAATAAAATAAAAACTCTAGATTTCTAAAGAATATTTCTTCAATATCTAAAGTCTATTAAAGAACATTTCTTCCATAGTAATTATAAGTGTTAAGCGAACGATAATATTTGCATCACGTTAACTGCCTCCTTTTATTTTCTTCTAATTAAAGCTGAAGTTATACACATGGCTCGTCCAAGTCTCGTGTGACATTTATTGGCTCCTGTAAATGAAAGCTGCCAATTTCTTGGTTAAGATTGTGTTGGACAAGATGCTTCTCTTGGACGCCGCCAGATGTCAAACATAAATCACCCGACATCACTCAAGACACAACGCATTATCGGTCCCGCATTCAAATGGCAACCCACAAATCGTATTTATTTATTGAATGTTGTACCAAGTTGGACACTGATAATACTTGTATTGAAAACCGCTGTTAAGTGACCAGTTACACGCCGGGGAATCTCTACGTTGATATCTACTATAGATTATATGCTGAAGGAATTTAATTAGGTGTTGAGGTTTCTGGGCTTATTGAAAAGATGAATGCCCTTCTGTTAGTCTATGATGTACGTCACGGTATATCAGATGTGGCGGGAAATAAAGAAATAAGGAAGACAACAATTCTGAAACATTGGAAAACAAAGGAAAACAAGCACTGATGATCAGTTAACTTGAAGTTTGCACTCCACTTCTGGTATTAGTTGGGTCCATCATATTAGAGCCGTCAGTAAGCATTATGTTTTATAGCAACGAAGAATGAAAACCCTTAGCTAGGTCGAATAATCGTTGTTATATTCTGGCTATTACAGAAGAACTATGTTTTGAGATTTATTATTTAAAGTAAAATTATATTCTCTCTTTTAGTAATGAAGGAGGGCTTTTATGAATCTAATACATTGAGGAGGAAAAGTAAATCCTGTAATTTATTTAAAAGTTAACTCTATGTAACGTACCAAGTAATTCATTATATTATCTTAGAAGCATATCATATGAGTTACGTCGATGTATCTCTTTCCATTAAAACACACTAAAGAAATTATCTTGTTTAAGATTACTTAATTTGGGAACGCTACAAGTTTTGGTAAATTATTCGTTTGTATATTCTACATGAGTGATTCAAATTTAACAAGATATAGACATTTGGTCGGGATAAAAGGAACGAATTTTCAAATTGTATTGTATTCGGAAAACAATTTAATATGCAGCAATAATAAATTATAACGTTTTCAAATGAATAGCGTCCCATCTCAGATAATATGTTCGTACCACAACAACAGTCAATTAAGCATGACGACTACCGATCCTTTTTACTTGTGCCTTCCCATACTATTAGAACTAAACTAAATATTGTTTTCAACTTTGTACCTTCCAGTTTCGAGTTATCAGGTTGTTTTGAAATTTGTTCAAAAAAAGTAGTTATAATTACATTTAAACAATACAATTTACATATGGAGTTATTTGTTACAATTTATTATTTGTTACAATTTAATACATTTATTTAACTTAAATTTCTTTTAAACGTCGAATTTATACCTTAATTATACCGAATAATAAAATGTTCACTGATTAAAAAGTAAAAAATCAATAAATATGCCTAGAAATTAAAACAATAATTTAAAAAACTGGATCACATAATTTAGACTTTTTTTTTTTTATTACACAAATTCAATCCCTCTAAAATGTATTGAGCATTATTACTACGCCATTTACATCCATATATTAAAGAAACACATTTATTTTAATAAGGCAATTTAGTTGTTTCTCTCTATTGCTCATAGAAATACGTCGCTGACGACTTGTGTATAAAAAAGGGTACTATCAAATAAAAATTACAGGCAAAACTAAAATTCATTAGTAATTAAGATTATACAATTATACAAATAAATACTGGTTATTACTTATTAGTCACATAATAATAATAATATTTAGCAGCTAGACTTACTATTAACTTTCTCAACACCGGTATTTGCATATAACGTTTGAATTACTTATTGAATACATTTAACTTTATTATGTTGTTGTTCTATAATGCTTTAATTGGGATTGCCCAATAACTTATTCTATTTCCCATTTGTGACAATTGCTTTAAAATTAGAGAAGCAGTAATTAATGTATGTTCAGAAGCTCTTAAGTTTAATAATGACTCTTACTCTAAATATTTACTAAATTATATATATATATATATATATATATATATATATATATAAAATATACTTTTTGATTTTTTTAATGGAAAGTAATAACTGCGGCCAACAAATAAATTTAAGTATTTTTTTACATCCACACAAATAAGGAATATCATTATATTAAATTTACTGGTATATAATTAAAAACTGTTGTTCTTGTGCTAAATGAAGCAAAATAGATGTACCAAATTTGTTCATTGAAACTGATTTACTTAAATAAATATTTTGTTTTACGAACTGTTTTCAATTGCACGGTACACTAACTTTTCTTCACTAAATCTTTTAATGAAGTTTATTTATAATGTCTCTACTTTAAGCCTATTAAGAGTCGTTGGTAAAGTGCCATCAACCAGTGTCAAACGCCCTGAACCACGTCGCACAATATTCACTTAGTCAAGCTTACAACCATTATTACACTGATTCATAATTTTATTACCTTATATCTTATTAATGAAAATTACACATCATTTATACTAATGTAGTTATAATGTAAAACATTGCTAGAATGTATTACTGGAGTACCAAAATAAAGAATTAATATTGATCACCGGTACAGTTGATACTTTATACTATAAATGGAGGATACATATCCACAATAGCGCCACTCTATAACAAACAATAGTTTCTTGAATTATTGTATCGCTAAGTACTTACTACTTCACAGAACTATCGTCCGACTTTTGTACTTTATACTCAGTGATAAATATGGTATTGCTTTCGACCAGTAAGTCCAGTAATTTTCCCGGCAATGTAAGGACCGATATCGTTCTCTGTCAAACCCATGCATATTACTTAATTTAATCTTGGGCCTTCTACAGTAAAATTCAGGACATTGGAACCATCTTTGAGTAGCGGTTGTAGCAAGGCGAACAGCTGCCACGTTCCCCATAGAAATTTATGTTCCTGGAACTCATTGTTCACCCTAGCTATGTTATTTACCACAATAAAGCAGTAATGAATTACCCTAGATTCAACGATGTATTATTCAATATTTCAGAGCTACTTGGATATCAAAAAGTAGGTACTTTAACCCCTCTGTAATATATTTATTATCTCTCAGGCTGAGAGATGTATAAATATGACCCAATAAAGTTGCTATTAGCATTTTTAATTTATACTGAGACAAATTTTGTACCCATATATTATTGCAATTAACAACTTTACCGTTATTAAATCCATTTAATATCTTATTTGATAACTTAGCAACACTATACACAATTAGTGACAATTTACAACATTGTTGTAAAATAGAATGACAGCTGATGTCCTACAATCATTTTACATCAATCATAATATATTTTCTAGATACATACATTTTAAATGCACATTTGATGTTGCAATATATAATATTGATAAAACATAAAGCAAGAGTTCGACCTATCGTGTCAGCAAACTAATTAGCTACTCTCCGAGTTTGATGTTTCGAACACGAGCTCGCTAGGTGAAGTCAGCGTGCGATGAAATATGAGCACATTTTGATATGAAATAACACTTAAAGACAGTCTAGTTCCAGGTGTGAGAAGATGGCAGGGCTGGAGGGGGGAGCGGTGCAAGGCAATGCTTTTGACACATCGGGTGTGAATTAATCGAGGGCGGAAGATGTGTGAAAACAACCAAGGTGAAACTATGTTCCCACACGAACGTCTTACACCTTACACTTTACACGGATGGTTTATTAATTGCTTTTATTTATTACACAATATTGCTTTTTATCTTAAACTATGGTTTTAGTTTGAGTGGTTTATGAGGCTATGACGATTAATTGCAGCTGTGCAAAGTAGTAAAAAAAATAAAACATACATTCAATAAGATTCATTGATTAATATTTATTTGTGAACTATACTTAGTTAATGAAACGTACTCTAGTTCCCAAAAAACATGCTCTGGTAGATCCATTACACGAATTCATAGGACAAATAATTCCTATTAAAATTATTTAAGTTATCATTTTTTTAACGCAAATATATTTTCATTTTCATTATATATTCAGGGAAAAGACACGATTTAAGAAGTTGTCGACCGAAAACACTTTGGTGTTACAAACGAAAGTTTATTATATAAAATATGTTAATTTAATTAATCAATCACCCAGTAAGCCTTTCACACAGTCAATCAGGAAGTCTAAGTTGAATAGGTTGTTGTTCCATTAAAAAAAAAAAAAAAAAAAAAATCAAATATATATATATATAAATTTAATTAACCCTAATTAAAAATATAACATCTCTTTTGGAAACGTAAAAAAAATATATATTATGAATATATGTTATCAGTGTTGTGATCAGTGATTTCTGATTGAAACCGAAAACAAATTGGTTAGCATGTTTTTATTACAAGTGTGTGCAGCTAAATTGATTGAATAAAAGGCAGTTAATAGTAAAATTCGTTGCAGAAATTTATAAGAAATAACTGCAATATAAAAAATTATAATTGCACTTAAAAACATTGTTTTAACAATACCACTTTTGAATAATACTTTTTTGTATATAAATTCTAAATCTGTCTTAACGTACATGACGAACAGTTTTATGGGAAGTCTCTCTAAGTGCGAACAACAAACTAGAAGGGCTACCAACAAAGCGATAATCTCACAGAAAAACAAATTATGCCACACATTAGCTTTAACTTCAACAAAATTTCAAATTTTTAAATTTACCCTCAAAATTTCAAATTACAAAATAGTATCTTCAAAGCTTACCAGGGTTAAGTTGCCAACACTAGAGAAACGAAAGCAAGATCTAGAAGATAAGTTCCGCTCTCCTAAATATTAAAGAATATAAAATAGTTCAATTTAAATACGACCAACGTCGTTTATGTGATTATTTGTGAGAAAGGTTGTATAAGTAGGTCACCACTTATATATATATAATTAAATCGTGGTGTCGAAATACAAATATTAATAAAATATATTAATACCTAAATAGAGCTTTATATAACACTAGTCCTAAACAATTATGATTAACTAATATATATATATATATATATATATATATATATATATATATATATATATATATATATATATATAATAATCAATACAGAGATTTACAATTAATTTTCTCATTACTTTTAGTTTACTAAATGGTATTTGTCTACAATTAAACGACGTGGTATTTTATAATCAGCTAACAAAATAAAGAACAAACATTAACCACCTACCCATTTATCACTCTGTACTGTACTGACAGTAGAGACTATAACGGTAAACAACATCCTCATTAACATATGTATTAGTAATTTTTTAACTAATTTTTGCACGCGCAGCTTGGGTTATGCCAAAATTATGCAACTATGACGTCCTTTGATATCCTACACTGTAAGACATGCTACTCTTGTAATAAAATAGCATTGATGCTTCTCAATAGATTATTTACACAAATCTATGTTCTTAGTAATGATATTTTAAAGTATTAAATGTTAAATGATTCTCACATGCTATGAATCAGCCGGTAAAACGTCGGGAATAACTAATGAATATTTCATCTGCAATCTCCAAACATGTTTAATATTAAAATAAATGTTCTGAAATATAAAAAAAACTCTAGAAATAATATTTAATATTCAACCATAAACGTATTACCGTGCTACATATTTCTGTAAACCAAAGTGAATTAAATTAATTTATTGCATAATGGAATATAACCAAAAACCATAGCTTATGTGGACAATACGTCAGACTTTATCTGATCTTTTCACGGTAAATACCAACAATTACTCGCTTGTAACCACTGGCATGTTGATATTAAAACAGATAAATGTATAGTGTAAGACTCACACCTGGAAGACGAGTTATAAATGAAATGTCAAAAATCAACAAATGCCTTGTAGAATCTTGGACAGTGTCCAGAATACGAGTACAGCACAGCTGATAGTAGGTATAGACCTCCTAGTGCGTTATGCTTCTGATAGTTTAATACTATTAGATCGATTAAGACTTCGTATCTTAATCAATGTAATATTATCACCGTTTGTTCAGTACCTAGAACACAAATGCATTACAGTAGATAATAAGTAGACCTCCTAGAGCGATACGCCCCTAATAATTTAGAATGACATCGTTGTTTAAAATATTGTGTCTTAATATTATACTACTACCAGCAGTATTTGTTTAGCGTGTAGGAAACAAGATCATCACGAGCTGATATTTGTAAACTTCCTAAATTACTAGGCTCCTGATATGTCACACTATTACTTGAGTGACTTCGGATAAACTATTTAATATTTAACATAAAAATATATCAAATACAAATGGATCACAGGTAGATAGATATACCTCCTAAATCAAGAGGATCCTAATGTTTACCAGTATGATTTCGGAAATCTCTCATAGCATAAATGTAATGTTTTCAGTATTCGTTCCATACCTGTAGCATAAATAATTCACAGAAGATAGTACAACACTTTGTCAGTCTTAAGTTGGTAATAACGTCCTGCAATAATAAATTTTAAATCATCAAAGTCTCCTAGATATAAATACATCACAGCTGATTTTAGGTAGACCTCCTTGTAAATGACGCTCCTGATATCAACATTAGGTTGTAAGGATTTATGTTTGAATAATAATGATATCAGTATTTATATTAAATAATATTCAAACGATTCATTTTAGATGTTCATTCAACTTAATAGATCATTACGCTTACGACGTAAAAGATCTATAAAAATTGTAAAGATTTTATATCTCAATCAGTAGTAAGTAAGGGCAGTATGGCTAGACGGTCAAAGGTCAAGTCCAAAGTTCAAAGATAAGAGATACACGACTTTGAGAGTATTTGATGGTATTAAGTAAACAAAGATAAGGTTGGCGCCATAGTGTAAACAAAGATAAGAGATAAGGAGTACAGAGTTAATGTGTGTAAATAAAGAAAATTGATAATTAGTTATTAAAGTAAATAAAATGTTGTGGTCAGGGGGGGCAATCTTTGTCAGAGTCCACCATTAGTTTAGGGGCAGTTTGGCCATAGTGTAAACAAAGATAAGAGATGAGAGACTACAAGTTAGTGTATGTAAATATTGATAACAAATAACGAGTACAAAGTTGATGTAAATAAAATGTTGTGGTCAGGGGGGCAATCTTTGTCAGAGTCCACCATTAGTTTAGGGGCAGTTTGGGTTTGACGTCACACACCGTTTTAAAATTATAATATATATAGAATGTTATCAGAGATGAGAGACTACAAGTTAGTGTATGTAAATATTGATAACAAATAACGAGTACAAAGTTGATGTAAATAAAATGTTGTGGTCAGGGGGGCAATCTTTGTCAGAGTCCACCATTAGTTTAGGGGCAGTTTGGGTTTGACGTCACACACCGTTTTAAAATTATAATATATATAGAATGTTATCAGAGATGAGAGACTACAAGTTAGTGTATGTAAATATTGATAACAAATAACGAGTACAAAGTTGATGTAAATAAAATGTTGTGGTCAGGGGGGCAATCTTTGTCAGAGTCCACCATTAGTTTCTTTCAGGGTAATCTTTAACGATCAGGGTTCATCAAGGTTTGGGGATAGTTTCAATGTCCGAAGTTTTAGTAAATAACCAACCAAATATAAGCCCATAATTCCGAAAACAAGTTATCAGATTGATCTGGTATCTATAAGTGAGCGTTACGTAGTGTTAGTAACAGTGTTTTAAGCGAAGTATTAGAATAAAATAAAATATTTAAGTGAAACTTTATAAACAATTTAGCGGAGTAGTATAATTAAATTAAGTGTTTTAAGTGAAATTTTATAAAAAATTAAAAGTGTTTTAAAACAATTTAGTTCAGTGTTAGTGGTCATAATTTTAGCTAAAAAGTGTAAGTACTCTTGTTAAACATTTAAATTTAATATATATTCTTATTCACCCTCTATATTAACATTGTTGAAATGGATTTTTTTACCGATGATTTTATATTATCGGATCTAATAGATATTTACATGACAGAACCTGTGGAAGGCTTAGAATTTGAAGACATTTACATGACAGAACCTGTAGAAGGCTTAGAATTTGAAGACATTCTCGAAGGGGGTGACATAGTTAATTTACTCTCTCCCCCAAGTACACCCGAAGGTGTTGGTTATTCAATTGCACCTATTTTACAACCTCCAGCAGCGTTTGCTGATTTATCTCATAGCCCTCACCCGCACTGTAGCAGGGATGTTCAAACTGGTCATGGTCAAGACCCATTTGAGGTTATTAGTGATTCTTCAAAAATATATAAAAAGTTTGAAACTAATGCAAGGGAGTTAACTTTCAAATTTAGAGAACCAACCGTAGACCAGAATATGACTGATTGGCTTAATGATATGTTCAGTTCTCTATTAGAATTCTTAAAAACTAATATTAACAATGACGACAAAGTGGGTCTTACAATAACCAATTCCGAAAAGCCTGAACAAAAACCAATTGGAATTAGTATTCGAAAAGCCGATCAATTAAATGCGGAAGTTATATTGCAAACAATAGAAAACGTTGTACAGAGTAATGAAAGATTTTTTATCGATGGACCCATGCATGTGAAATGTTTCCACGTAGAGATGCCTCGTGGTGGAGCAGGTGGCAGAGGAAGAATTGATTATACATCATCTTTTTCAGATTTTTGTCGAAAAAAGAGAGGTATTATTGTTATCGATAACGATATGGATAATCTATGCTTAAGTCGTGCATTAGTTGTAGCAATAGCTCATTCCAGAAAAGACCAGAATGTAGAACAAATGAGAATATACAATCAAATAAGGCATTGTCATCTACCAATGCAACAACAAGAAGCTATACGTTTATGTGAAGCTTCTGGAGTAAATCTGACGGATGGGGCTGGAATCGAACAGCTAAGACTCTTACAGAATCACCTAAATCAATATTCAATTACAGTTTTCACCGATAGAAGAGGACGTGAAACAATATTCGAAGGACCTGCAGGGAAAATTAATTTAGATTTAATTTATGGTGAAGGACATTTTAACGTTATAACTTCAGTGACTGCTGCATTCACAACTTCCTATTATTGTCGTCATTGCAAGTTTGCATACAATACTAAAGAGTCGCATATGTGTCCTCTAAAATGTCTAGCCTGTAATCACTCACCTATTTGTATTGATATTGAGAAGATAAAATGTCAACACTGTAATAGGTTTTTCAAAAGTCGCGAATGTTTCGAAAAACATACCCAATCTAATACTAGAAAGACTAGATCCACATGTGATGTAATTAAATGTTGTCCAAATTGTAATAAAACTTATACTCTTATGAAGAGAAAACATAAGCACGTCTGTAATGAAATGTATTGTAGTGTATGTTTAAGTTACAAACCATTAGGTCATTTCTGCTTTATGCAGAGAGAGAAAGAAAAACAGGGGTCTAATGAAAAGAAATCATTTCTTTATGTGTTTTTTGATTTTGAATGTAGACAAGACTCCCAATTCCAAACACGAGCCAACACCTATGAACATACACCAAACGTATGTGTTGTTCAGCAATTATGTCACGTATGTATCAAAGAAAACAATGAAATGTGTACAATGTGTGGTTTGAAACAACACACCTTCAAAGGGGAGAACACTTTAAAAAATTTTATGGAATATATCACTCTACCTAGAAATGAATTTTCGAAAATAGTTGTAGTAGCGCATAATATGAAAGGATACGATGGACAGTTCATTTTAAAACATATGATTGAGGTATTAAAGTGGACACCTGAAGTAATAATGTCAGGATCCAAAATTCAAATGATAAATCATGGAAATATTAAAATTATAGATTCATTAAATTTCTTTAACAATCGGCTAAGTGCACTCCCAAAAATGTTTGACTTAGAAGTAGGAAGTAAAGGCTATTTCCCACACCTCTTTAATACATTAGATAATTGGGGATACAATGGCGAACTACCACCTATAACTGCATATGGTCATGATTCGATGTATGAGGAAGATAGATGTAAGTTCTTAGAATGGTACAATAATGAAAAAGCCACTAATAATCATTTTAACCTCCAAAAAGAAATCGTAAAATATTGTAACCAAGATGTAAATATTTTGAGACTATCGTGTTTGAAATTTAGAGACTTATTTTTAAAAGAAACTCAAATTGATCCCTTCTTAGAAAATGTAACAATAGCTAGCGCATGCATGAAGACCTATAGGAAACATTTCCTGCCCCAAAACACAATAGGCATTATACCTACAGGTGGATATAGATTGGGTGATAAACAATCATATGCTGCACTCTCTTGGCTATCGTGGGAAGAACATAAACGAGGCATTACTATACAACATGCTGCTAATGGGAGGGAACGAAGATTACTTAAGTATAAAGTCGATGGTTACTACGAAAATGGTGATGTAAAAACAGTATTCGAGTATAACGGTTGTTTCTACCACGGCTGCCCCCAATGTTACAAAAATAGAAACTCCCCCCTCCACAACAACCCTTACGAGACGATGGCAATACGCTACGAGAGGACGCAACGGAAAAAAGAAGATTTGGAGAGACATGGGTACAAAGTGATTGAAATGTGGGAATGTACTTTTAATATTAAAAAACTAGAACAACCAGAAATAAAAACTTATTTGACCAGAACAATTGGGACATTTTCTGAACCGTTAAACCCTCGAGACGCTTTTTTTGGTGGTCGCACTAACGCAACTAAACTGTATTACAAAACAAATGCAAACATTGATGAGAAAATCATGTATTTGGATGTATGTAGTTTGTATCCCTGGGTGTGTAAATACGGGCAATTTCCAGTAGGACATCCTGTAATAATGTATGGGGACAACTGCCCTCACAATTTGGATGGGATCGAGGGATTGGCGAAAATTACAATATTGCCGCCTACAAACCTATATCACCCGGTCTTACCATACAAAATTCATAAAAAACTGTATTTCCCCCTATGTAGGACCTGTGTTGAAACCCACAATGAAAACGACTGCTATCATACTACTGATCAAAGGAGTTTAACGGGAACATGGGTTGTTGATGAAATTAAAAAATCAATTGAAAAAGGATACAGACTAATAAAAATACATGAAGTTTGGAAATATGAAACAACAAAATATGACGGAACAAATGGTGGTCTATTTGTAAATTATATAAACAAATTCCTAAAAATGAAACAAGAAGCATCAGGTTGGCCGATTTGGTATAATACTGAAGAATGTAAAGCCGAGTATATAAGAAACTTTTATATACGAGAAGGGGTTCAGCTAGAAGAAAGTATGATAAAGAAGAATCAAGGACTTAGAGCTTTAGCTAAATTGATGCTGAATAGTTTTTGGGGAAAGTTTGGCCAGAGGGAGAACCTACAGCAAACTACGTTCATTAATTCCAGAGATGAGTTGGTGGCTACACTATCCAATCCAGGAGTTATCACAAAGAACATACAACCAATAAACGATGATGTTATGTTGATCAACTGGGAGTACAACGAAGACTCCATCACACCATCATCAAGAGCTAATGCTGTTATTGCAGCATACGTGACAGCCATCGCACGCTTAAAACTGTACGCTTATCTCGAAGTTCTTGATGAAAGAGTATTGTACTTTGACACAGACTCCGTAATATTTACACAGAAACAAGGCGATATAAAGTTAGAAACAGGCGACTATCTGGGGGATCTAACAGACGAAGTAGCAGAATACGGGGATGGCTCATATATAGACACATTCGTGAGTGGGGGCCCCAAAAATTATGCCTACAGGGTACGAGTCAGAGGAGAAGAAAATTTCAAAACAGTATGTAAAGTCAAAGGTATCACGTTGAATTACAAAAACACCCGATTAATAAATTATGAAACATTAAAGTCGACAGTCACAGAAAATATCCTCAATGAAATTATTGTAAATGACCCCAACAAAATTTTCAGAATCAAATATTTCAACGTTGTAAGTCGCCCTGAAACAAAAATTTATAGAGCCGTGTACACAAAACGACGGAGAATTGACGATTTTGATACAATACCTTTCGGGTTCAAGAGGTCTCGACTGTACTAAAAGTACTTGTGAAACACTGCGTTAACCTACTTCCACTAAACAATTGATAACTGTACATAGTTATATATGTTATTTTTTTTTAATAGAGTGTATATGTAAATAATATATATGTTAAAAATCTGTAAATATTGTGATATTGTATGAAGATATTGTAGACTTCATTTTAATATATCGTTTTTAGCGTTGATGTATGTAGAAGAATAGTTTTAAGTTTGTATGATTTAGGATTAGTTTAAAGTTATGTTTACATGTTTATAATCAATGTTAATTGTATTAGATTCTTAACAATCTGTAAATATTGTGATATTGTATGAAGATATTATTGTAGAATTCCTTTTAATATATCGTTTTTAGCGTTTGGATGTATAACAATAGTTTTAAGTTTGTATGATTTAAGATTAGTTAGTTTAAAGTTTTGTTTACATGTTTTATAATCAACATTATTGTATTAGATTCTTAATTTTAATGTAGTTATTGGTACAAGTTAGATTTAATGCATGTTAGGATAGGTGGGAAGTGACGGCTATCGCCTCCTCGTGGTACTTCCTGGGCAACATTGAAAAATGGCAAAACGGTAGCTGAAATGTTAATGTTATACATATACTTCAATTATATGATATGCATAACACTATTATTTATCTAAAATAGGTTTAAAAAATAAAATAATAATAATAAAAATAATAACACATTTTTAATAAATGATTTATTTTAAACGTAGTATTTGTAAAACGTACAATATGTGTAGGCCTATAAATTACATTAAATCTAAGAGTTGTTGAAATTCATTGTCTGCATGAACTTCCTCTTCAGTATCGCTTTGATCGGATCGTTCTCCTGTAAGTCCTGAGTCGTAGCCATCGTCAAGATAGCCATCGTAATCGTATCTCCTCCTTATATCATTCGAATACAACAAATTCATTACAAGTGAACGGTGACGTATGTTATTTAACGCCAGCACTCTTTTAACTACACCATCAAAGTCTGATTCAATGAATATTCTCCAAATATCTGCACCACTACAAGGAAAACTAATTATAATTTCCACTTTAGTTTTAATTTTAAAGTTTTTTATGATTATTTTATGTTTAGAAAAGTTTAAAATTATATATATAATTAACATTTCTCGTTTTAACTTATATTCAACCACTTCAATATCAGTAACTATAAAGTTTATGTTTCTTTTATTTTGTAAAGTAAACTGCGCTTTAACATGTCTTTTAAATAAAATATCATTTAGTCTTAACGGCAAAGTGAAGATATGACGTAGCATTTTGACTTTTACTGATTACTACAAGACCAAACTATTGAAATAACTAAATATTCTTATGTATATATATGTTCCACTATTTGCAAAGTGTAGAGTCCGTATTTACTTTAACTGTACAAAAGTCATATGACTTACATTTTTGTTTAGGAATAGGGCGTCTTTCATACTAATATTTACATTGACACATGGGCAAAAGTCATTGTAACAATCCAAAGTGTAGAGTTCATATTTACTTTAACTGCACAAAAGTCATATGACTTACATTTTGTTTAGTAGTATGGGGGGGGGGAGGGGTACAAACGTTTATAAACAGTGTAAGGAATTATATTTTATTAGTATCCTGTTGGAGTGTCTAAGTTTAAAAATGAGCAGTGTATGTGAATGGTGGAAGGAAGAGGAAGGTATGTTTGTGGAGTTGGCTAATCGGTGTGAATGGTGGGAGGAAGAAGCTGAAATGTTCGAAGAGTTGGCGAGAATGGAGAATTGGTGGGAAGAAGAGGCAGAAGAGGACTACGTCCACGAAGAAAGAAGGCAGCGTTTAGTGAGCTTTTCGACAAGCGAGGATATGGAAGAGGAGGAGGAGGAAGAGGAGGTGGATGTAGAGGCTAACGGAGAAGAGGAAGTAATTGAGATTTCCAGCGATGAGGAAGATTTCGAGGGAAATAATAACAGAAATAACGACATAAGAACAATCGTTATAAGTCGGGAGCTATATATTAATATTAGAAATGTTATGGTAGCGCATAATAATGGCTATAATATAGTGGTGGAGCCCGACAATAGTAATGAGCCGCCTTATAAGCGACAAAGACATTTTTAACGTATTGTGTGTGTGTGTGTGTGTGTGTGTGTGTGTGTGTGTGTGTGTATATATATATATTATCATTATAAGAATAAGACAGACATTTTTTTTTTTTAGAGTATATATATTTTGTTATTGTTTTATTTATTTGTGTGTATATATGTGTATTTCTTAATTACAAGTATTTAATTGTATATACGAACAAGACTTCGTTATTTCAACCTTCCTATTTTTGAATTATACAGGTATTTAAATAATAACAGTGAAATTTACAATAATATTTTATTAAGCAACAATGTTCAGTAAATGAGTACAAAGTATTTATACAAAATACAATATTTTATAGAAATATTTTTTCTAAAGATTACATACAATCATTGATGTGTTTATAAAACAATTAATCTAAAACAATTTTCAAACATATTATTTTAATTTCAAATGAAATCATACCGTAATAGAAAATTTAACAAGAAGTGTTATTAGAAAAAATTACATACATTCATTAATATCTTTATAAAACAATTGCAATCTATAATAATTTATAAACATATTCAAACAGAATACTTTAATTTCAGATAAAATCATGTCTTTATTAATAGTGTCACTTTTTATAACGCACACATCCATATCGTCTAAAAATTGTACTAAATAAATTTTGACCGCAGAGTCGTCTTTTGATGACTCACTTGGTACGTTTGCCAGTAAGTAATTCACAACACTATTTTTGATGTCTTGAAAACAGTTGAAGACAGATGATGATGAGATAGAACACAATTCCAGGTAGTTGGAGATACAGCCAGATAAATGTAGTATTCCTTTCCATGTGCCTTCTTGCATAATCAGTGTATCCGGTAGGTAGAGGTCAGGTTGAATGCAGATTATTTCACGAATTAAAATAGTTTTCTTGTCGTACATCATGTGAAATACAACTTGATGTTTATCCAAATCAAAATTTTCATAATTTTGTTTTTTACACATGAAAAAATTAGAAATTAATTCAGACTTTTGTAATAACATATTCCATTCCAAAATACTTAACGAAACTCCACTATTTGAATCTGATTTACGTATTTGCAATCTTGGTTCAAACATATTTTCAATATCCAAACCGATTATAGCTATTTTGCCTTGACTTTTATTTAGAGAATAACGCGTATTCAAAAGTAGTGCTGGTAAAGGTCTGTTGACAATCTTATTTTCTTCTAGTTTATCTGTTTTTTCCAGAATTAAATTAGTTTTAAAGTTGATTTTCTTATTCCTTTCGTATGGTGTACGTCTCTTGCTGGGTTTGGTCTCCATTTTACTTAAGAACTGAGTGAAAGCCCTTAGCGAATTGTTTTTTATGGGCTAGTGAGATAATATTGCGCATGCGCCCACTTTTATCTCTGGCCACTGTTAGTCCGTGGAATATTTCCAAATACATTGTTAAATAAATATTGAACTTTGAAGTCGTTATCGTACGTGTTATTTGAAAACAAAGATAAAAAATCTTCCAACGATGCTCCTAAAGTCTTAAAGTATAAAAACATAACACAATATTGACCACATACTGAAGATGTCAATCCTTGTAATTGAGTTGAATTAAATTTAGCGGTGAGGGAATTTCTTTTTATGAATGAAAAATGAGATGGTCTGTTTGGTGGGTTTCCATAACTATCAAAGTACTCCAGTGCTCTACTACTATTGATATAAATCGCAAACCAATGACGTCCTGATTTATTGTGAGGATCTGTGTTGATTACAAAGCAACTAGGTGTCCCAACAGTCATCGGCAACTGATCGGCTGCATAAACTGCGTAATGAAGTACAGGTAGGTGAGCTAGACAGCTGTATATCTGATCTGCATACATCTCGGTGAAGCCAATTATTTAACAGTTTAACGTTGTTTAATGCACAAGCAAATCTACTGCATTTATTATGATAGAAACAACGGGTGACATTCGCATTTGAACTCAAAACTTTAAGTGAAGGACATTCTAAATCTTCCAAATTTATAACTTCTTTTTTTAACAACTTTTTAATAAATCCACACTTTTCCAATCCTTTCACGTAAATAATATTAATGTTTTCACAAATAAATTTCAATTCTTTTATAAACGACCCATAACTGATTGAACCATCATCCCACTTTAAACCGTGGTAGTTGTAAGTTAACCATATACACTCTTTTTTCCTATTCTTTGATAAAGTGTTAAACTCAAAAGGTGGACCTACTATCCAGTGTTGTAATAACCTGTTGTTGAGAGATATAACCGCCAATTCTTTTATTACGTAATCACCTGAGTTATCCCTAAAACCTTGTAAGTCTAAAACCACCGCCATTTTAAAACTATACACTTTCACTACTCACTCTGAGACGGTAAGCAAATATTCACTTATTGCACTTGAACTATTGACTGTGAAATGGTAAAAAATATGTTGCTTATATACCACATCTAACTTCCAAAGTCCACCACGACGTTTCTATTCTTATCAATTTCAATTACGTTGTCGAACTCGCCGTAAACTATACAGTTTATTGTTTCTGTAAGAGCAGTTTCAAATCTTATATCGATTCTCACACTCCCATGTTTTATTAAATTCCAATGCGACATTGTGTTTGCCGAAAGATCGGGAGTTAAATCAAAGGCCATAAGACAATTACCGTCCGGATAACTACTTCTTGATACATCATTACCTTCATTCAAGAAATGTATTCCTGTCCCGGAAAATAGTGTATTATATGAGTGAATATATAGTTTATTTGTGACGTAATCGGGTTGTAATGGTTTTGAAGGTAATTGATGACCATCGATATAGAGTGAAAAAAAATTAACTTTGTAGTGTTGGAAATTAAATGGATTTGCTGTAAAATCTCCGTTAAACGCTTTGTTACTAACAAGTCCAACAATTACCCGTTTTGGTAGCTGACCTAAAAATACATTGTCTAATGTTTTTCCTTGTACACCTGTGGGTATTGTAAGTGCTTTGACTTCAACTTTTGTCACAGGATATTTTGCTGTTCCGTTTAATAATGTTTTACTATGAGCTAGTAACACTGATGGATTAATTTTCATTCTTCTAATGTACAGATTTGATTCCAGCATATGGACCTTATAACCCGTGGTACTTGACATTAAACTAAACAGATCTCTTGAGCGTACTAAACGAATTCGTAACTCGACTCCATTCAATAGGAATTTTTCTTGATTAAATATGTCCGCATGAAGATGTCCCAACATATCGACAGGTTTACTTTCTTCTGTAAATTGTCGACGACGTAAAAGTCCTAAATTTGCGTCTGCTGTATCATCCATTTTCCCATGCGTATCTGTGTACCATAAACATGATGTAAGGTGAGATTCTTTAGCCGGTGGTCCATAGTTTAAAAGAGTTTCTATATAACATCTGTACGGATATGTATTTTCAGGTGGAGATACCAACTTTTGATTGAGATATATATCTACTTGACTGAATAATGAGTGCATCCAATTATTGATAGGTCCTACTTTATCTGTTGACTCTAATTTTGATCCATCAGTCTTCACAATACTAACTTTTATATTAAGCATAGTATGTGATAGGTCTAAATATTCATCACCTTGCCCAGGCACTACAAATTCTATTGGTGCGTCATCGGTTAGAGAAGAGAGCGGTTTGTATTGTATCCATTCTCCACTTTCTATACTAGTCTGTGTAGGTGGAAGGGAAAATAAATCAAGTTCGGATTTTAAACATTCGCACGATTGATTATGAAGAAAAGCCATCATTAATTAAAAATATCTGACTTTGGTAACTTAACTCTTTTCTGCTTTCTTTTGCCTTTTTTATTGATTTTTTTATTTTTACTTGGTTTTCTAATTTTTTTCTTTAAAGTCCGTTCTCCTAGAAGTTTGTTGAGCGACTGAATTGTTACGGCTCTACGTTTTTGTTTATATCCAGACCCTGACATGAGAGAATCGATTTTTACATCTGCCTTACGTTTTAAATTCCCTGTAAGATTTTTCATTTGAGATTGGAATGCACTTTTAGGATCCCCTGTACGTACAATATCTGATAACATTCCAATTCCAGATTTCAAAGCTTCTTTTCCTATTGTTCTGACACCTGATTTAATTAATGGTGTGACAACTCGAAACAAACCGCCTAAAAAATTTCCAATTCCATGTCCTTTTTGATACGGAATACCGCTGTATACAACACTAACTCCGGATCCTAGTTGATTTTTGTAATACGCTAAATAAGGATCTTCCAGGTTAATTCGACTCATTGTGTTTCAATCTAAAATGTAGTTTAACACACGAAGTTCCAAACTTAAATGGTATTGGTTTTCCACTGTCATCTCTTATATCTATTTCTAAATTTTCAAAACAAGAGCGCATAACAGGTACGTAATGTGTCTTGGAAAACATAAACGTTTTACATGATCCGAAACTGTAATTTGAAGTATCAATATTAATTATTCTCAATAAAGGTGCAACAATGTCCCCGATAAGTTGAGGTTCAATGACGTCACAATATACATACATTTGTGCTGGAATACCTAGTTGTACATTACACTGCCTAGGAGAAGATTTCTCTAAATAGGCATCGGATGTAGTGGGGTCAAATCCTAGTTGGAGTGCCAATTTTGGTGAAAATTCAATATTTTTAACATCTTTTTTTAAAGGATTGATGGTAACATGACGTGTTTTATGGTAATAGGTAAATCTTATATATTTTTTAACATCTTCATTTTTATTTAATGACTCAATCAATTCTTCTTCCGTGTTGTACGTACCAGGGCTTAATTTTGTAAATGTCAAGTCATGCTTATCAGTTTCCACTTCATGCGTATATATAAATATATGATTATCTCCTTCTGTGATTGTAAGGAATGTACACGGATAATGAATCTCTACAAGTCCAACTTCCCATTCTCCTTTAAGAATTATTTGTTTAGGTATTTGAGTAGAATATTTAGTTGTCGTATTGGTGGAAAAATATGTCATTGAACTATTACTCGGGAGAGTTAAATAAAACGACTTGTTCATTTTTTAATATTTACAAGATTCGAAGCTGAAACCCAAGAGTTGAAAGATGATGGATAACCTTTCCACTTAACAAGTACTTTCATACTACGACCTTTGCCTTTTGTGTCAATTATTTTATCTATTTTGTAGATTTTTTCTTTTCGAAGTATAACTTTTTGTATTTCGAACTCATAAAAACTTCCTTCTATTTTCTCCCCTTTTAAATCTTCCAATTCGTAAATAGGCAGGGTGCGTTTTACTACTTTTATTATTTTAAAAATTTCTTCACTCCATTTGGTTTCGTATCCTTTTTCGAAATGACCCTTCTCCATAACAATTCTAACAGTATCCCCTATTTTAAATTTTGGTTTTGATGTATTTTGTACTTTATTGTACATATTTTTCCAAACAGATAATATATTGGAATTGTTTACATCGGCTGGCGCCATTTTAATCGTGGAATGTTTAGCTTTATTGTATGCTTTCATCAAATCTGGAAGAACATTTATGTATCTATACGTGTTATTAAAAGTCAGATAACGCCACATTCTGCTTTTAAGCGTTCTATTAAAACGTTCAACTACTGCAGCTTTTACGTCTGGGTTTCTTGTTGTCGAATACATTATATCATTGTCTTGAAAATATTTTTGAACTATTTTTGAAGTAAATTCGGTCCCCTTGTCTGTTTGTATACGTTGAGGTTTCCTATTTAACTTTTTGAAAATATATTCAAACGCTTCTTTAACTGAATTCCCAGTTTTGTTTTTCAAAGGATATGCAAATGCATATTTACTGAAGACATCAATTACTGATAGTATATAATTAATTCCATTATTATATTTCGATATTCCATGCATGTCGTTTAAATCGGCCTGCCATAACTGATCTATATTGTTTACTATATATTTATTTCTGGGGAAATTTTTTCTTACTTGTCTATGAAGAGTATATGTATCTTGCGATTGCAACCATTCTTTAATTCTATTCGGCTTGTATTTGTGTTTCAAAGCGTTTACCAAGGGGTTAGCACCAGAGTATCCAGCAGGATGAGAGGGGTTGTAGTACACTTTCCGGAGCTCTTTGTACATATTACGGTGAAAATGTTTCCCACTTAAATGATGAAGTACGTGGTGATAAGGATTTTCTAATAGTAGGAATATCGGGTGAACTTGTTGTGGGTGTTCGGGGTTGCCTATCCTGAGGTCTATAATACATTGGATCTCGATTCCTAACATCAATTTCTTTTATATCAGCTTGATCTAAAAAGTCGCGACGCTCTGAATTACCTATGTAACTTCTTGGAACATTTTGTCTTTTTAATGCTGTTATAAACTGACTCCAACCTGGGGGGTTTGTTGATTTCCTTGCTCTTAATACGTCATTTAAAAGATCTATAATATTAGACCCTGGGATCGAAACACCGTCAATGTTAACAGTACCCAAGGAATTCCATTTTATAGATTTGTCTTGCATAATACGATTTAACAGATTTTCGGCATTTTTACGAAACGTTTTAGGAACAGATTCTAAAATTTCCATATTATTAGGTGGTTCATTCTCTACTTCTTCCTGTTTTGTATAACTACTGTTTTCATTTATTGTAAGTTCTATGGGTTTTCTGTGTTGCTCAGTAAAATATAGGTAACGTTGTAAGACCTGCTGATATTTTAACCATTTATCCCTATCATTAAGTTTAGAATTGTATAATATTTCTTTCATTTCTTTATCTAAATCACTCAGTACACCCTCACTTTCATTTTCATTTAGTTTTTGTACAAAGTCTTGAGGCATTAAAATCATTTTCTTTGCGTAATCCATTTCAATTAAGTAAATGTTGTAATACAGTACTTAAAACTGGGCCTATTAATAGGGGAAATAATGATCCTCCTTTCTGTATTATTATATTCTTCTTTTTCTTCCAATTATTACCGTGCTTTACAAGTTTCCTAAGGAAGTGCTTATGTCGAGATAGTTTACACTTCTGTGACTTTGATAATGGTACATTTCCTTTTAATGTATTGTATACACACTCACATATCGATTTAATCAAATTTATATCGGCTGATTTCAAAAACTGTTTTCTTCTATTAGGATTCATTTTCAATAATGTGCGGAGTAAATCCACATTGTTTAACACTGAACGGGACATTGTGTATAAATGATGACTAACATGAAAAGATGTTGGTTTTTATTTCTTTTTAGGGACGTATGCATAATTATACTTATCAGATGGAAAAATACAAGTCCTAATTCTTAACTCTTCGGGTGTAGACTGTTTCATATCAAACAAAAGATAACCGTGAGGTTGTTTAGTAGCATCAATGTAAGCATCTTGTATAAATTTTGGATTTTCTGGGTATACCTGTTGGGCCAAGTGTCTGATTTGACTTTTATCACGAGGGTTTTTGAAATAAACAATATAATGGGCATTCAAGGAAATATCTCTTTGTCCTTTACCCTGATGGAATAAATTTTGTGTAATGAAAAACACACTAATATTTCTATGGTGACAACCTTTAGTGAATATATCTACAACGTTACTATTCGATTCTCGCATCAAGTCGTCTATTATTATTAAATTAGGTGATGTAGGGTCCACGGAATTCATATCTGGTAAACCTTCTTGAAAAATAATTGGTATAGTACTAATATTATACGATGGTTGCCATACTGCATAATGCCAAAAGATATTTTTAAAATCGACATTACATATTACTGTCATATGTTTTAAAAAATTAATTACGAACTGTGATTTCCCACACCCCGAGGGCCCCGCTACAACACATGAGAATTGATGATTAAACAAAGGCTCCATTTCAACTGATCTAGTTAGCTAACATTCTATATATTTTATAATTTTAAAACGGTGTGTGACGTCAAACCCAAACTGCCCCTAAACTAATGGTGGACTCTGACAAAGATTGCCCCCCCTGACCACAACATTTTATTTACATCAACTTTGTACTCGTTATTTGTTATCAATATTTACATACACTAACTTGTAGTCTCTCATCTCTTATCTTTGTTTACACTATGGCCAAACTGCCCCTAAACTAATGGTGGACTCTGACAAAGATTGCCCCCCCTGACCACAACATTTTATTTACTTTAATAACTAATTATCAATTTTCTTTATTTACACACATTAACTCTGTACTCCTTATCTCTTATCTTTGTTTACACTATGGCGCCAACCTTATCTTTGTTTACTTAATACCATCAAATACTCTCAAAGTCGTGTATCTCTTATCTTTGAACTTTGGACTTGACCTTTGACCGTCTAGCCATACTGCCCTTACTTACTACTTCAATCAGTGTTTTAATTCTTGTGTTTCAGTGCTTAACATATATGTAGAATATAGAAATTATCATAGGTGACCTTATATACAACTCCTAGAAAGTTACAGTTCTAATTTTGTGTAACTATTTGGACTTTGTATCTTACCAATGTAGTAAATTCAATGGTTTTTAGTATCTAAATGTACAAATTTATCACAGGTAATCGTTTAAAACGTAACGTCTCTGGTAGTATATCACCAAAAAGATAATGTTACACTACTAAAATAATGAATACAATATTACCTGTCCAAACAAATAATGAGTTGAAAATATAATATCGGTTAATCTGTTAAGTTAAACTCCTAAAATTTTGTTCTCCTAATAGGTTACCATTATTATAACGGCTACAATGAGTTTGAAAGATATAAAACTGTAATGATGAAAGAAAGGAATACAAGAAAAGCAGATATTTTAATTACTTGATAGAAATCCTATATAGTTGATCTATGGTATTTTATTACTAATAAAATAGCTTTGAGTATCACAATAATGAGCAATTTAGCATTATGGCAATTTTGTTCCGCCTGAGAATATAGTTATTTACATATGACATTTTCTCTTCATATTGTCAACCAATATGTAACAACTAGACAAATAGATGGTTATTCTTACGTTCTCACATAATATGTAATATTATAAAAAACCTATTTCATGGTTTTAAAATCGACGTCATTACGAAACTATTCGTTTTGAGATATTCTGAAATAAAGACCATTCTTCATTTATTCCTAATAGACATGGAAAGTTCAGCGTGATAAATGTATAGCTCTGTCAAATGTACAGTGGTCTACAGGCCATTGAATGAACAGATTATGATTCAATTTTGTATGTGTAAGCAATTTAGGTCATATTTGGAGACTATTCTTCCATATTTAATTAGATAAATTAAAATATGATTGTAGCTGACATAAGACTAACATCTAAAATTACATCTCCTTTAAAATGGGATGTAACAATTGTAATAAAATGTTTTATATATGGATGAGAACTCTTTCAAAATGTATTGGTTTCCGTCTTTATAAAAAACATTGGTTTGGAAGTTATCTTCTATTTATTTCATGTTGCTTAAAGGCGAAACCTCCCCGTCATCATCGCCTTATAAAAAATAACATAAAATTAATACTCCTAAAGAGAAACTTGACTAAAATAGATGAAAAAGTACGATCAATAAATGTGTGGATCCAGCTAGTTTCCCTCTGGATGGTCAAGCCCGTACTAATTCTAGTGAGTCCCTGTGTGTTCGGTAGTTATCGGTAAATCACCGATAACTGAGCTATAATAAAAGACAAAATGTTTCAAAATTGGGTGTAGCGATTTTGTTCGTGTTTTAATGAAATATGAAACGCAATGGCTCAAAAACCAATCTTAAAAGACAAAGTATTCTGCAGGACTAATAGGTGAAAACAAAAAGTAATAATTGAATTTCAGTCAATTACGATTTAGGCTTAGGACAAATGTTTCCTTTTTATAAATCACAAAAAATTTGTTAAGACAAGATTCTTCGAAATCAACGAATCTGTTATAAAAAATCTTAACAATGACGAGATTTGTTTTTCATTCTAACATATATAGGCTGAAGAATTGCGAGGAACAGGGCGTCGATTTGTATTTTAAGTTAATATTTCCTGGTTCGATTACTTGATTTATTCTTTTTCTTTCCTCGTGGAAGAGAGGACATTGACTGTTACAAAATATTACACAAACATTCAATAGAATATATCTTGCGATAGTGAAAAAATATAACCTTCACTATTAAATTTCCTACCGATTACGAAGTTTTTATTTCCAGAAAGGAGAAATGAATAATTTAGTATTACAAAAAGAGGGACTTAAATAAAAGCAAATTCGATAATCACATTAATCCAATATCATTTTTCCTATTAGTATATTTGCCGAGTCGATAATTAGTCGTCCTTTTAATACTTTATATATATTTATATATATATATATAATAATTCAAGAATTTTATATACAAAAATAAATCTCAAAGTAAAGATGAAAACCAACAATATACTCGTAAGTGTAAATGAATGTATGTAACTAATCTTACTCGGCATAATATGACTTCTGAGCATTCATTCGAGATTTAATATTCTTAACATAAATTCTTCCCTTGCAGATAATTTCATAATAAATATTGTACATGAAGGAAATCAAAATATACGTTTCAAAATAAATTTATGGAAAGGAGTTTTCAAATTAAACATATTTTTATGCAAGATAATAGCCAGGCTGACAGGAACGTATTTTATCTATAAACAATCCTTGATACTTAGTTTGTTCAAGTTGACAAATTATGATTCAATCACATAAAAAGCTATTTGAGTCAGCCGATGATATTTCAAATGTTAGTCGTAAATGTAAAAGGCGATAAATTAAAATATGAAGTCCTAAAAAATATGATTTTGAAAAACTAAATATTGAGATTATTTTTCACATCTTATCACAATTTTTAAACAATAAAATCCAAATGAGACGTAGAAAAATTATAAATTGAAAAGCAGTAACTGAGACTTAAAATAATCTGACATAAAATATGAATATATATTGAAAACAAAATTGAGCTCAAAGTGAATATAGAATAACAATACAATAAACCGAAATATTCAAAAGTCCCATTCCAATATACTGTACATAATATATACATATTATTCTTTATCACTGAATGAAAAAAAACACAATATGGAAAATTTTCCTAATACCTGAGTTTGTTAATTTTTCTACAATTCAAATTATTTTCAGGAAACATAATTGTTGCTCATTTGATGGTCTTGTCTCACAACGTTATCATGCAAGCTACGCAATTACCATTTTTTTATTGGAAAATTGTCAATAATTTACTCAACCCGTAAAAAAAGAGTTTGATTTCACGAAAATAAACGAGATTGGAGGGGGGTTGGAATGAGTTGGGCTCTTTTTCTATTCTACTTTAATGCATATCAATAAAATATTCGTCCCATTAAAGCTCACAACCCTTCCCGATTAAATTGAACTTAGTTGAATTAATTATAAATTCTCTTTTCTTTTCAATTGCGAAGAGAATATCTAAAATAATTTATATCCAATATAATTTGAACGAACTGGACGGGTCGAAAAATCAGCAAAAATAACTGGTATTAAATTACAAAATCCACAAGCCAATTTAATTTCCCCCGTCGATTATAATTCACGAAATGTAATCAGATCATTTCACTAATGCGATTTTGACCATCTAATGTAAAAAAGCTTATAGTATATTATTTTAAAATTGGTAATAATGGTTTTTTAAATGGAATCATTTTGCACTCTGTTTGTTTGGACCCATTTCATAACATCATAAATTATCTTGTTCGCAAAACGTCTCATCAAATCACCACTCATTAAATATAGTCATTTCTTAATCGGTTAAGTTGAATATAATGTTAGAATATAGCGTATATTATAAAAGATGGACATTAAAAAAAAAAAAGATTCATTTAGACGACGAATAGTATTTACGTTAAATCTAAGTAACATAGCTTTTTAAATAAAGTTTTACATTGTTTGAACAATCAATAATCTGACTTAAATAATACTGTTTCAATTTATAATTAAATACGATTCAAAATCAACTTTTAACGACGGTTCTATAAAGTTTGAGACACGTTTCGAGCCAGTTTAAAATGGTCGGAGCAAATTACAGGTTAGGATAACAAGCTCGCGATGGTAATCGGTTTATGATAGGTTAGCCCAGATTGAATAATGGGGAACTAATAGTAAGAATTCACTCGTCACCAGGGATAAATAACATGGCGTTGATACGTGTTATTCAAACGGTGTTATTTGGCGGACAATGTAAAGCACGTTCCGAATTCTCGTAGTTTGTCATTAGGGGGCGGTGCGTCCGTCCGCACGTGGAGATTTCTTCGACTTTCTAAATCTTCGATAACCATCTGCTAACGCACATAGGGCTTTCTTTCGAAAAAAAAAAATATGAGTTTAATTTGTCACGAATTAAATAATTACAATATTAGTTTACAATGGCTAGTAAAGGAGGATAGAATATTTATTTGTCTCTATTTGTATTTACATTCTCAAATAATCTTAGCACAAAGAAAATCAAGTAATGAGTGGAAAAGAGGTTAAGCTCTGCATATAAATATTTTTATAGGTATTTTTGGTGTCTATAATGTGTCCACTAACGAGTGTATGAAAATTTTCAATTAAGTTTGTCAGCAACACTACTTGTTAAAAAAAAAAAAAAAAAAAAAAAAAAAAAAAAAAAAAAAGTGATTAGGAGTTCCAATGGTTTTGATCAATCTCCCCACAATATATCTTCTTAGAATCAAATAAATGTACATGTCATCATCACCTTAAATATGGTAGTTGGAAAGTGATCGGTAAAACAACAAAAAATCTGACCATATAATAATTTTAAGGACATTAATGTCCTTATAATAATAACTGACCGTTGATATATTATAATAAACCTAATAAAAAATTGCCTTTAACAATAATAGTACATTTTTGGATAAAATTTCATCTTCGATAATCCAAACTATGCCAAAACTATTGTAAATTTTACATTACAAACGAAATAAGCTCAAGTTCTATTTAAATCAATTATAATCATTAAATAAAAAATGTTAAAAATAATATGTAACAAAGTTGGTAAGGCTGAATATATTTATATTTCTCAAGTGTAAGTAGTATACGAGACATTTTAGGGAGACATTTTTGTTGAGGTTATGTATCTGAGAAAATTAGTGCAATTTTTCTGGACTGTTTATTATATTTAACATTGTACTGCCATTGATGACGAACAAATAACTTATTAAATGGTTATTCAAGTTTACAAAAATACGTCATTAATAATTATTAAAAAATCTATAAGTTCGTATATACACTGTGATTTAATGAAATTAGTTCTCATTGGATAACAACATACCATTTGAAAAATAATCTTTAAAATTCATTTGTTTCAATCATATGTAGTTCTTCTTTTTTTAGTTGTCTAAGGTAAAAGATTGTGGTTTTTGTCCGAGTACTTTATTAATGCTGTTTACCAAAATCGCTCAAAAATATGACAAAACTACAACTTCACTTAAAGTGCTGTAAATGCATTTAAAACTAATTTAATTTCACATAAACAAGATTCTAGTTCTAAAATCTGTCCTAAACTTTAAATTAATTTATACTCAATTAAATAGTTTTCAAAAGAAAACTAAATTGTTTAATTAGTTTAATTATAATATAAAAATCCGTTTTCATTTTACAGTAAAAAATAATTGTTTACCCAAAATTGTGTAAAATTCTGAAAACAGCTCCCTCCAAACATTATTCTTTTTTTTTATATCTTTTTATTTTCAAACAAGAATAACCAACAGTGAAGTAAAATTACATTGTTCGTATTTCTAAAATAAGGTAAACTGTTTTGAATAACATAAATGATTTTTCTCAGTCATTTTAAACCAGAAAGAATATCATAAAATTGTAAATCTAAAAAAAAGTCCTTTTACAATACTAATGTTCATGTATAGTTCGTTTTTTGTTGTATGAATATCTTTAGCTTTGGGTATTATGAGTTGGAGCATTATATATTTGATTGAAATACTGTCAATGTGCGATGATAATCTAAAGATTCGATATTACTGAAGTCTACCTTGTTTTTAATTATTATTTTAAAATGAAAATAGGATAATTAAAATACAGATTAGTCATTCATAATTATTTGTGAATATACATATAAATTTTCATTACGAAATAATTGTTATTCAATTAGCATTATAATAATGTATAATTTTTTCTATGTCAATGTATAATTTACATTTTAAAATGCCTAGCAACAGACCCCATACACCAATACAAACCATTGGTAAAGCAAAAATGTCAAACACAAATTGCTCTATAAATACTCAAGACGAAAATTATTAAGGAATATTTTTACAAATTTCTAATTAAACAGTTTGCACACATTAAATTTCATACGGGTGTTATATGTAACACGTGGTGTAGGTTTTTAAAACGTTTATTTAACTAATGTTTTTTTTTTTTTTTTTTTTTTTTTTTTTTTTTTTTTTTTTTTTTTTTTTTTTTTTTAATGATTAAATTGATGAAATTAGTGGTTTAACAATTACATCGATTTTTAGCTCTATTTTTATTTATTGTTAACAAAAATTATGTTCAATTTTTTAATAATTCTTACCATTTTTCTAACTTTCCATTTATGCCTTGGAATTTCATCAAATTTTGTCCAAATTTAGTATCAAATTTTAACTTTTTTAAGATTTAGATAAAAATTATTTTTAAAAACAATTACGTACGTGCAGTTGGTTTTAAATATTTTTTTAAGTGTTTTTATCAAATGTTGAACAATTTTAATAATTATGCATTAATATAATATATTATAAGAAGAATAATAATATGAGTTAACTTGAGTACGTTGACATTCACGGATCAAATTATTGTTGATAAACTCTTCGGTTTAAAGAGTTAATTAATTCAGTGTTAATTCAGTGTGTTAATGTGTTTACCATTGAAGAACGTCTGTATTCTGTAACTTTATTTTTAGAGTTGGAGATAAAACACAGACGGCATAAAACAATGATTAAATACATTTTATCCAAATACTGTCATCCCAAATTAACACTGTGCAAGAATCGGTAAGTCGAGTGTTCTATTAAAAGAGACATATTTACATATTTCTGATACATATATATTTTTTTTTGGCAATTCCGGCAAAGAATTTACAAATATAATTAAAAATAAAACGAAGGACGACACTTTAAACACCTCGTATGGATATACTAGTTACTTAGTAAATGTTTTTATTTACTTTTTTTGCAAATACATAATGCGATTGCACTTGTTTGATTTCTTTAGAATCTAATATAATTCCTGTCCAGAGACTTTTAGATCGCACTCTATTTAATACAACTTTAAAGTTTCTAAATTTACTTTTTATTCGGCGATAAAAACCACAACAGACATTAAACTTATAAATTAGTAGCAATTCACGAAAGGGGGTTCTTCACATCAGGTCCGTGTTTATAATTACATTTACTTTTATTTTAAATAGCCTCAATTGTAAAATTTACTCAATTATATAAATATGTAATAACAACTAGAATGGTCGTGAAACATGAGCGTATTACTTAAAAGCAAAGCATAACACTAAATAAGGAATGAAAATAGATTACATAAATATATGTGCTTTCATAAGTTCCATATAAGGTGTTACATCCTACGATCCCAATGTTTTGCGTGAGTCAGGCAATGGTGAATAGACAGTAAAGTGCCGGTTTTACACATGCTATGTGAAGTACACATGTTCGCTGCTGGTCTTAAAGTTTACTCTAGTCATCTGATAGTAATCAAAGAGGACTATGTTAATCTTTGGGTCGTAATCCTTAGGCAAACTTTGCAATTTGTTGTTTATTTTGTCAACTTTGGGTGTATGTGACATTTGTAATAGAAAAATAATAAACTACTGTTCATGAAAACTGTAGTTAAGCACCAATTTCCACTTTTCACACTTTACTTATAAAAAAAAAATAATGTCAAATCTTGTAGAAGATCGCAAAGGAAACCAAGGATTATTTTACAAACTAGACGAGAAATAAATGGTGGTTTTGGTTTGACTCATGGATACTTCAATGTGAATGGTATTACGAAGGTAGACATAGATTGAGGATACCACCCAAAGTAAAATTATTCCTGGAGATTCGGTTAAATACTTTAAGTTTGAGTTCGCAATGGGCATTTGTGTCCGTAAAGAAGATTTATCTGAGAACATGATGGGTTTATAAACATTATGTGACTGATTATTGGAGGTCTTAGGATAAAAACGGAACTATGGTTTTCTAAACAAACAGCACCCCTAAGGTAAGGAGGTTTCTTTTTTGTAAAAAAATAAGCTCCTATTATAAACTCATATGTTGTAGAGGTCATTTAACTAGTATATGACTTGAACGAAAAGATATTTTTTGCTGTAAAAATTATGCAAAATGTTAAAAACGATATAAATTGCCTCAGTGTTTGTTAATAACTTACATTTATAATTATATTTTATACTATTATACAATAGACGATTAAATATTTATGAGACAAGTACCATTTAAAAAAAAACAAATGGTACCTTGTACCACGTACCTTGTACATGGTAGCTATTGGTTACATTCGAATGACTGTTAAAATTCACTCAGTGTTTTAAAACGGTCACTACCTTGTTATTTATTCACCATAACCTGTGAAATAATTCAGGCCTGCAACCCAACACGGGTGCAAGGTGGTCCTATATTTTTTCCCCCGCTAAGACAAATACCAGGCTGGACTCGTGATGCATGCGGTAGCTATTTGCCCACTTCCACATGCTCGGTAATAAATAAAACAATATTATTTATTAGGTTACATGTCAGATAAAACTGAGAAATATGCTAATTTTGTAAATTTAAAGTGGAATAATTTTATAAAAGGAGTGAACAGTGGAGGACTGTACCGGTTAATATATTATGCGATAAGATCGTTCTTAGTTGGGCTACAAGTCAGGCGTACCAACTGAAAAATGCCACATATTTATTTTGTTGTTTGTAACAAGATAGGAGTGTAACACAAGAATTACCGATATAACTAAAATTAAGTTATAAGTTAAAATTAACAACAGTACGTTTAAATTAATTATTTACTGAATTTTAATATTGAGTGATTTGTTGATTGAAAAATTAAAATGATTAATTTTGAATAAAAAAGCTAAACTTAACATTACATATTTAAGAATCACTATTACCAGTTTATAATTCAAATTTTTGACATATTTTGGTCACAGCCTCATGTAAAGACTGAGTTAAAAAAATGTTTAAATAAATTTAAAATCGACAATATGAACATTTAGTAAGTAACTAATTTCATGGCGCATCAGCCTATGAAGATC